>VZRV01009251.1:145982-565966 GCA_013398115.1 Falcunculus frontatus | reverse complement strand
GGGGGGGGGGAATCTATGGGCAAATGAGGAAAAGCTTTCCCCCTCTGGAAGGATGCATGCTTGGTATGGATCTTTTGTTTGCCCTGCGAACTCAGTGAATACGGTGGCAAAGAGATGCTGTGGCTCGTGAGGCTTGTGCACTTTAAGGGAATTGGGTTAGAGGCTCTTTCTGGGGCTCTGGAGTCGCAGCTGGAGCTTTTGCTCTCTCCCTCCTTCCCTTCCCTGTTCAAGGCTGAGTGGCTTTATGGGACCTGCCAGCTCACATCAGAGGGACTGGGGAGTATTAATGCAGGCACCTGGGGATCTTCCTCAAATTTTCAGTTTTCCTTGGCAATTTTAACCCCCCCAGAACACAAGTCAAAAATCCCTCCAATTTTAACCCCTCCGAAACACAAGTTGGTTACCAAGTAACTGAGTTTGCTTTAACCCAGACCCTTACGGTTGGCTTTGGCACAGTTCTCGCAGACGGGGAAGGATGTTGCATTATTCAATGATTTACTCACTTCCTATGTATGAAAGGAGCTATAGTGTGACACAGATTTCAGGGAAACAGCCTCTTTGGCCCTATTTGGGAGATCCACCATGTGATTTGTAGGAGCAGGTTGTGGTCTTCCCAATTGCCAAGGTAGTCAAAGAGAGGTTTATTTTCACATCTTGGTTTCAGCTTCTGCTGGGTAAAACTTTAAACTGTGCAGCTACTTTTGAGGCAGGAGGATGGTTGGCTTTTATTTTTTTCTTTTATTATTTTAATTTTTTTTTAATGTACATCAGATACTTGAGCAGGTGCTTATTTAGTAGACTGAAAAAGTCAACAAGTCCTTGATGCTCTTTTCAGTCAAAAGCTTTTCTGCACCACTGTGGCAGTAAAATGCATCTTAAAAATGCCTGTAATTTCCTCTCAGGTCAGGTTAACTTAAGGAAGTGCAAAACTCTATAAACACGAATTGTCCAAAATTGACAACTTGTCAGAAAGTCCAGTCAGGCTAAAAATTGATCTGGACTTCAAAATTCAAATTCAACTTCCATGGACTTTTGCCTATGTCCGTGGCTGGTCCAAAGCTCTTTTCCTACATTATGTACTGCTGCCTTAAAATAGACTGCTACGGTATCCTGATGCAGTGCTACTGCTGCTAATTCTTCAACAGAAGTTGGTATTCAGGGGCTTGATCTTTAAGCTTGAGTCTGGGAATGAAGGCAGAGAGAGAGCAATCACCAGTATAAATACACTGGTAGCAAGATCTTGCCTTTCTGATGGCAGCTGTAAACTTCTATTAAGTTCATAAATTGTTTGCAACAGAATCCTTTTGTTCTACACTTCTCATTGAGCACTGTGAAACCTTGGGATTAGTTTCAGTCACTCTGATATAATATTTGTCAAATGACTAAAAGACAAATTAAAAACCAAACCTGGACATAATCTACTTTTAATGGTGTAGAGAGAAAGACGGCAGCTTGGGAAACATGGGTATCATGAAGGACTGCTAGTCAAGGGAAGACAGGTTTCAATTTGCTTCCCTTTTCATCTGCAAAACATGACTGGGATTCTAGTTGCTCTTGCAATAAAAAATAATAAATCATTTTAATGATTAGCAAGTCAAACCAATTCCATGTTAAAATGTCATGCTCCAAGGTCAACTGAGACAACATAGCTTGTACTTCATGCTAAAAATATCTGAACACTCATGGAAGGCGGCCAGGAAAATACTCAACCAACATGACAAATCCCATACCTCCTGCCCCAAATACTAAATCCATTACTACCATTTCAGGCATGGCCACCAGCACTCCAGATTTCAGCTCCTTTACTGTTCACCTCCAAATGACTTGTGCCCAGCACAACTCACCTTGGTGCCCGGGCTGCTCCAGAGCAGTCTCGGGCTGGTGAGGCTGATGTACGAGCAGCAGCAAATACCAGGGTATGCTACAGAGTACACAGCTGAACGGGAAGTGTCAAACAGTCTGATGAACTGCTACAGTTTTCAAAAAATATGGCAAGGATCAGCATCTTAAGACACTACCAGCTGAGGGAACAAAGCTTTCTTTTCAGGCTGGAGCAGAATGGCTCACACAGGGCCCTTTGGTGGGGAATCAATGGGCTTCTGTTGGGAAGCTCCACGCAGTTGCAAGTTCTTGATCATTTCTGCACTTAGAAAGAAGGAGAAGCAGCAGCAACAGGAGATAAAGTGAAGTATTATGGAAGGAATCATCTACGGCCAAAGGAATAAATAAAAAATAAAAAAAGAAAAGAAAGAAAATCTACAAAGCCCTAACACAGACAAAAAGAACCTATGCTTTCTATCACACGTAATGAAACGTCTGACAGAACAACATCTGCAGAGGGATCACAGCTGCTGAGGATGAGAGGGAATATGAGTATTATTTTTCAATTGTAAGATGTACTAAGCAGGAGTGCCTTTAAAATGATATGGCTGAAGGGAAGATTAAACCAGATGCACAGGGCTATCTGGCTTCTTTCAGGATGAAAGTCCAGCTGTGGAGTTTAAATTCAACATTTAATATGAAAATTGATTGTAGATTCATAACTGATATGCATATATTGCAGAATGCTCTGCACAAATTACATACAGTGGAAATTTAATGATTTCATTGCCCTGTATTTAATGGAAACCCAAGCCTTCCACGTATGGCCAATGAGTTTGCTAAACTAATTATGTGATGCTGCAAGTCCTTGACAGGCCACAGGAATAACAATCATTTACACAGGAAAATGATCAAAACTTCAGAGGCAAACCAGTAACAACAACTAATTTATACCAATTAAAAATATGCCTTCTGCTCTCTACTTCTAGTTCAAATTATTCCTTGACAATTCCATTTGCTTACAGCATTTAAAAAATATTCAGAAGCCCAAAACATAGTGGTGTTCTGCTACACCAAAAAAGAGTTTCTACCAGCCAAGCGATGGACTACATTTATGACAAAGAAATGGTGGACAAGCGTCCAGGACAATGGACCAAAAATCATGAGTGCAATCATGAGACGAATAGAAAGCCTTGATTCATGTCCCCATTTTACCAAGTGTCCCCATGTCAGATCTCATGCAAACCAATTAACCTCTTGCTCACATCTCCATCTTTAAAATGAAAAAAATCCAATAAACTCCAGAGCAGTGTATCCATAATACAGAACACTGGAAGTTGTATAAATCAGTGCGTTATTGTGGGTTGCACAAACATTTAAAATACATCTTCTCCTCACAAGAGGCACTTGCAGTCTAAGTTGGTTATCTGCTGTTCTGTGCAGCTATTTAGGCTCAAATCACATTTGTTTTGTATAGGTGTGAAAAGCTACACTTTAATCTGATAGCATTTTACTGTTTTAGGTGGTTAAATCCCACCTTTGAAGCTGAGCAATTAGTCTAAGCTAGTCATCTAGGGTTTCTCTATTGTCACCGAGGGGAGATTAGTTATACTAAAGAGCATTACCACGTCTCTCCATTGACTACAAAGGGATTAGATCCCTAACTTTTAAATGCATGTATTAGGCAAGACGAATCCCACCTAAGTGCCTGAAGCAAAGGTGAGAATTCCCATGTTCCTGTCTCAGCATCACCAGCCTGTGTCTGTCCCTGTGCTCCACAGCACTGCCACAGCCCTGGGCACCCCATGGCTGTGTCTAAGTGCAGCTCAGACACCTTGAGCCTGCCTGGCACCTCCAGGTAGCTGCAACCTGCCTGCAGGATGTCTGCAGCAATCAAGTTGTACCTGGGCAAGACTGCCAGGTCTGAAGCAGACTGGTCCAGAGGAGGAGCATGAATATGCTCAGAGGGCTGGAGCACCTCTCCTATGAAGACAGGCTGAGAGATCTGGAGTTATTTCCTCCTGGAGAAGAGAAGGCTTCAGGAAGATCTTACAGCACCTTCCAATGCCTGAGGGGGCCCACAAGAAATCTGGAGGGGGACTTTGAACAAGGGCATGTTGTGATGGGAGAAGAGGGAATGGCTTTATACTGAGAGAGGGCACATTTATATTAGCTATTAGGATGATATTGTTTACTGTGAGGATGGTGAGGCACGGGAACAGGTTCCCCAGAGAAGCTGTGGCTGTCCTATCCCTTGAATTGTTCAAGGCCAGCTTGGATGTGGAAGAACCTGGTCTAGTGGAAGATGTCCTTGCACATGGCAGAGTAGGATGATGATTTTTAAGGTCCTTTCCAGCCCAAACCATTCTGTGATTCTATGACCTATAATGTGTTACACTTGTGCAAAGTTTGAAGTAGAAAGGAAATCGGTCTCAGCTTCAGAAGTAGAGTCTTTCCAGCACGCTTTCAGAAAGCAGACAGTTCATTTAGGTATCTTCTCCTAAAATCTAGAAAAATGAGTAACTCATTGCCTGCAGCTTTTGTGTTATTGGAAGCACAAACCCTGGTATTGTTAGAATCATTTTACTCTGGACCACTTAATTGGTGAATGTGAATAGCAAGGAACTGGCTGTAACTCAAAAGGCTGTATCTCATCAGGCTTTAACTCTGCTCTAATTCAAATTTTTGTTCATTTTTACCTAGAACAAATTATCACACTTTTGTTTCTGCTTCCTCTGTTGATTTTAGTTTTTGATTATACAGCCTTTAACATAGTTGCAGATGGGAGATCAATTGTTGTACTCAGCTCCAGTGATCTGACATCTAGGATACTATTTTTATCAGGAGAGCAGAAACACTGTGACATTTGCTATTTGTATTATGCACGTACATACAGGTGGAGAAGTTTCTTTGCTGTTCCAGGCTGTGAAAACACCAGTCACAGAGACTCAGTTCCTCCCCTCGAGTATCTAAATACAATTTCATGGTGAAACCATATTGATCAGCTTTAGAACCATTCATGCAGAGGTGGACAGGTCTTCAGGATAGGTGCTACCTCTGTATGCCTTATGTATTTTAAATATACTCACAAGTATCTTTTTGCTCAGGAGAAGGAAGATTAGTTTCAAGCTCTTGCAGTAGAGATACAACAAATCACTTTTTTTTTTTTTGGCAACAAAACTAGTCTAAAATTTGCCCCATCTCCTTTTGTCTGTTTATTTTAGATTGTATGCCTAGATTTTCTGTCTGAGTCATAGGAGTGGCAATTACTCACAGGCTGTTGGTCTGTATGATGCAAAAGGTCTTTTCTAACCTTTTTCATTTGGGAGTATCCAAAGAGCATCATGAAAATTAAATAGCACAGACAGAAAACACAGGAGTACAAAATGTTGCGTAAATGCTGAAGATTAATACTTGGACAGCAGGGGAATAAAGTTTTGCATTTAAAGCATGTAGCAGGATAGGTACCCACTGCTTCTCCGCAATAGAAAAGGTGTGTGCTGCCTCCCTGGAGCATTCAGCAGCGCTGACTCTGCATCTCAGCATCTGGGAGACAGAAGGAACAATCCTTTCCTGTTTAACTAAAAGATGTGCTCCAGTGCTTCCCCCACCCTTAACAGGGAAGGGGGCAAAACTCGCAGCTTGTGCAGTTCACGAGTTCTAACAGAGAAATGCACTTCAGTGTATTTTTTAAAGACAATACATCACTTGAAACAACTTACAACTGGCCAGGCTGTGGTAGCAGACATGGCTACTCTACAGAGGAAATAAAGTATTTGGAAAGATCTACATGTCATAAGAACATCTGGCCTGGACCTAAAGGGAAGGAGGAGAAAGCTGATCAAAAGAGTGAAGAGTAACAGAAGAGGCAACAGAGCACCAGATCTGAGAGAAAGAGAGAGAAAAGGCAGAGAGAGAACAAACGCAGCTGGTTACAGAACCATTTATTTTCTGCTTTAATTTAAAATCTATTTAAAGCATAAGCAGAACCTGCTCTGTCTAAACAGGAATATCTTTATTTTGCACTTGTAGTAATGCCAAAATCATGACTTTAATGATGTGAGATATCAAGAACCTTGTGTTCTTGGGAGCACAATGTCAAGAAAGTGAACTTGCTCAATATATACAAATGTATGAGCTGTTTGTATTAACACATAACAATGAACACGAAAAATGTTAATAATTACAGATGAGAATTTAATGGCTACTCACCCTCTTAAGCTAAAATTAGAAATAGAACCACATTTAACAGTTCTATTGAACCTATTTTAAAATGATCTTATGGTGCTCTACACAGAAGGTTCATTTCACACATCCATGAAATGCATCCAACAAGTAGGGATGCAAGTGGATATTTAAAAACAAGCTCTCATCAGAGAGAGTGATGCTGACCAGAAACTCACATGCAACTGAAAAAGAGAAAGGAGTTTAATTTCTGGGATCTGGCATCTAGATGAGTGGATGCATCTACCAAGAGAACATTTGGCAATGAATGGGATGTGATAAGTGGGCCTTACTCCTACCCTATCCAAGATGGAATATAGGCTTATGGGAAAAACTCATCAACCCCCAAATTTCCTGAAAAGGTGGGCAATGTGGCATTGTCCTATATGGAAGGGAAACAAACTGAAAGTGTAATAATTCAAATCAGATTAATTGATCTTTGGTTATAAATACTGATTGAGAACTCTTGATTCATTATCTGATAATAGTCAGATCTTCTATTTTAAAATGCTCTGAAGAGAAGGAAATGTATCAGTTCTATAGAGTTGCCATAAAAATAAAACTAATAGATACAAAATAATTTTTATTATTTTAAAAATGAATTAGCACAGACACTTGTTTCCTCAGCTGTTATCCTCACTAATTAGTTTTATTTCAAGATTGAAAAATAAAACCACCACACTTTTTTAATGCTTTAAACTCGCTACCTAACATTTTTTGTTCAAAGGATACTCTTCCTTTCTTTCTTCCTTTTTTGTCTTTAAAAATCTATTAGCATTGATTAAAATGAAAGAGCTGGGATATAAATCTTCAGTTAGATTTACAACACATTTTTCTTTGACCTTTCTCATGTCATCTGACACTTGGCAGTTTTGTGCAAGATGTTAAAAAATGACTAGTGATTTTTCGTGATTCTGGGTGCCCACACTCACAGAGTTTTGTAGGGCCTGTAATTCAGAGTTAAGATCTTGGTTTGTGGGAAGGAAGAAATAAATCAGATCCCGTGAAAACACCCAGGAGATGGATGCATTTCAAAACCTTTGATAAAAATTCTGCACAAGCTGAGAATCTAAGCTAAGGAATTCCTTAAAATGTCAGAGAACAAATTTTTGAAGAAAGAGATATCTTTATGAAAAAAAGTGTCTTTATCAAAGATCTTTACGAGGAGATCGAGTGCACCTCGGTAAGTTTGCAGATGATGCTGGGTCAGATGGGAGTTTTGATCTGCTGGAGGATAGAAAGGCAGAGCCTGGACAGGCTGGATCAGTGGGCTGAGGCCAATTGTTTGAGATTTGACAAGGCAAAGTGCAGGGTCCTGCCCCTGGGTCACAACAACCCCACACAGTGCTACAGACTTGGGGGAGGGTGGCTGGAAAGCTGCCCAGTGGAAAAGGACCTGGGTTTGCTGGTTGACAGTGGCTGAACATGAGCTGGAATGTGCCCAGGCAGCCAAGAAGACCAAGGGTATCCTGGCTTCTATCACCAATAGTGTGGCCAGCAGGACCAGGGCAGATTGTTCCCCTGTACTGGGCACTGGTGAGGTCACACCTTGAATCCTGGGGCCAGTTTTGGGCCTCTCACTAAAAGAAGGACACTGAAGTGCTAAAGTGTCTCCACAGAAAGGAACAGAGCTGGGGAAAGGTCTGGACCACAAGTCCTATGAGGAGCAGCTGAGGGAGCTGGTGGTATTTACTGTAGAGAAAAAGAGGTTCGGGGGTGACTTTCTCACTCTACAGCTCCCTGACAGGAGGGTGTAGGCAGCTGGGGACAGGCTCTTCCCCCACGTAACAAACAACAGGTACAGGTTGTACCAGGGGAGGTTTAGATTGGATATCAGGAAAAACTTCTTCATGGAAAGGGTTATCAAGCATTGGAACTGGCTCCCCAGGGAAGTGGTAGAGTCACCATCCCTGGAGAGATTTAAAGGACATACAGATATGGGATTTGGGGACATGGTTTAGTGGTGGGTTTGGCAGTGCTGGATTAATGCTTGGATACGATGATCTTTTCCAACCTATATAATTCTATGATTCTAAAGTCAAATTTGCTTTTATTAGTCTGTCATGCAACTAAAAAATTAAATATACATTTCTTTAATAGTGAGCTAACTAGGGAGTATTGCTTAAGGACATCTTGCCAAGATGGAGTGTCAAAATACCAAAACCTTGCTGAAGCAATGGGAGCAACACAAGAAGTCAGGTAAATCCTCTCACAAACACCTTTTTGCCATGGCAGGTAGGCTGTGCACAGTAGCTCAAATCTTTCAGTGGATGATGTAAATGTATCTTAAGCCCCAGAGGGAGAAAAGCACAAGCAAAACTAAGCTATCCCATACAGATATGATCCCAGTTTGTGATCAAACTGGGTCCTAATTCTGAGTTCCAAAGTGATATGTTTTGCATGCCAAAACTCCTTGTATAGACAGTTCCTTCAGACATGCTTTAGTCTGATTAATGCCATTTAAGTTTGGGAACTTAACAAAGAAGCCCAAAAGTATAATCAATCCCCTTTGACTTCCAATTCAATTCCAGTTCAACCCACCATGGATCTCCCTCTGAGGAGGCAAAAAGCATAGGTGAACTCACCATGAGTAAGTCCTGAGAACTCACCTATGAGGGTCAACCTCAGCATCTCAGCTGAGCATAAATAACTGGATGTGATGCCTCTATGTCTACTTTGTCCAAAAATTCTGTTTCCAGAATAATATTTGGCAATGGCTGCAGATGTGGCAATGGCATCCTGTCTTAAAATGGGCTGTGCAGTGCTGCCCTTGGTTCTTTCTAACCCTGCTGCAAAAAAAGATGTGTGTGAACTACAGATGGACAAGTGGCAGCTCCAAAGAGCCTTGAGATTACCCTCTGTGAAAAAACAGGAAATGCAAGAGACTTACTCTCAGACACCTTCCACACCACACAAGTGATAAATGCTTTTCATTCAAAGAAAAAGGCGTAAGATCAGCCAGGCACATTTTAGGTACCACCTCACCATAGCCAAAGACCACCAGACCTCTTAGCATCTTGTTTCCCATAACCAGATGCTCAGACAACGTTTGACAAAAACTATTTCTGCATCATCAGCAGTGGGTTTCTCACAACACTTACCATGTTGCTCACATGACGGGCTCATGGAGACCCAGGAGACTCTGTGAAATGAAATGGTTGCAGAGGGAATGGCGAGAGGTCTGAAGGGGCACAGAACAAAATGGGTAATTTGCCTAAATTCCTTCCAGTAAGGAAATACTGCAGAGCTGCAGGGAAATCTGTGCTTTTGGGATACCTGGCTGTGTTCTTGAATTATTTGGCACAATCCATGATCAGTGCAGGCAGCCCTGTCCACGTTCAGCCACACAGAGCCCTTCAGTGCTAGCAGAGTGCTCCGTGCTTCAGCAAAACCTGTGCTCTGATCTTTACAAGTGCCAAGAAGTCTGTTAAAGTGTTTATATATTGCAACATTAAATGCTTGGTAAATTGCCACATCATTTTGTGCTTTCAGTGCTCCCAAATCCACATCATTCATCTTTCTCCTGCAAGGCCAAGCCCCGCCAAACTTGCTGAATGCACTTAGCTCCAAATTAACACCCTATAAAAACAGTTCCTCCCTTCTTCTCAAATGCTGTTAAATGTAAAATCTACACCCAAAGTTAATTTCTTGCTGACCTTGTGCTGATTAATGCAAATTAAATTACATGCTAATTGCCCCAAATGGTTTGCATGCAGCCCAGATATCAGTTCTTTTTGATGTTGGTAAAACATATTTGTGATTTTTTACACAATGGTTACATTAAGTCATTGTTAGTCTTACAGCATCTTAAAAAGTCAGATGGTTTTCTGGCACCTTTTAGAAAGCTAGAAAAAAAAAAAACCCTAGAAAAAAACATTATTAAGTTCTGATCCAGTCTTGTAGAAACCTCACTTGTACCTCATGGGAGGAATTTTATGGCTCGTTCAGAGCTCAGGCTCCAAGATGTATTTTACAAAACCTTGAGCCAGTTTTGTTAAACCCGTCACTCCCTAATCCCCTTGTGCTTGTCAGCAGAGCACACAGGCACTTGATTTTGGACATCTGATTTGATAGGGGGTGGGGGAAGAAGGGAGGGAAACAGGGACTGCTATTTTAGATAGATCTGACAATACTCTTGCAACTTAGGAGAGAGCAAGGAATATTTCAAACAGTGATGCTGGGCGGAGAAGCTCTTACAAAGGGGCTGTGTGTTGTGTTCTAGGGTATCAAGGTTGTTCTGGTACCAAGTCGAAATCCCAGTCATCAGACCTGATGTTTGATGGTTTTCTGGGGCTCTGGTTGGCATTTGGCAGGGGGATCAAATGCAACAGCAGACAATGCTTAGACCCTCAGCAGTCCCAGGAGTGGCTGACATCTACACTACAATTGCATTTTGCATTTACATCCAGCAGTGGGGATAAAAAGTAAAATTTGATTGATGTCATGAGGAAGCCAGGGAAGGAAAGAACCCCAATCATGGTGTTCTCCAAGAGAACAGTGTCTTCTTCACAGGCTCTGCTATGAGTTGTCACCCTCCACTCCATAGTTTGTCCCAGAGTAGGTATACAAGGTTATGCCCGTTTTATAGAAGAAGTGGTGACACAGACATATGAAAATAGATTGCCCACATGCAGAATGAGGCAGGGCTGAAAACTGATTTTGCTGACAGAAGATGGAAGCACCCACCTGAGCACTCAAGTCTAAGGAGGATTTAAGCCCCATCTGTCCTATCCATGGGCAATACATGCCCAGACCATAAAAGCACACACCAGCTACTCTGTGTGCTTCCAGCCACACAGAACATCCTTAGCCTGGCAACAGGACATGAGACCTGGCAGTAAACAGCCCAACTTCCACAATACCCAGGCTATAAACATTAGATCATAGCAAGGACAAGGGAGGTTAAAGACACACACCATGGTTATTCCTATTCTACTCATCCAAGGAATGATCAACTAGAACAAACTGATAAAAGATGACATATATGTGGTAAACCTTAATGGATCTGACATCTAAGAATGTTCACTCACTTGGTTTTTTTATAGTCTTTTCCATTATTGTTCCAATTTCGATATGATTTCTCCCTTTCTTCCCTAATACTTGTGTCCCTGTTTGACCTGATTTTGGTAGCAAGTCTCCTTCTTTCTTAGATATTCTTGACTTTGACTTCTATTAGAAGCTGAGGCTGACAAAATCCCTGCCCCCTGCACTAAAGAGAGTACAATTCACTTGATTTTAACTATGAGTTCAAAGAAGCTTAATAAGCAATACCTGAGCAATTCTCCTCAATTCAGAGATGAAAGTGTGACCACCACCACCAAGAGCTCTGCTCCACAGCACCAACCCTAAGGGGTCTGTGCTGTTGAGTAATAAAAGTATTCCCTCTCCAAAGTGTCTCCTGAGCAGAGATTGTCGTGTCACACTCTGTTAAATTATGTGTGATGGGTCTGTCTCTAGGATTACTCTGTAGAAGAGACAGCTTGGAGGCTGCCAGATTCATTAAACATCTTCAGTGGGACTTCATGGGGGCCTTTCACTTACCCTGAACAAACAACAAACACACCCTTTGTGCTCAAGAACAAAGGGAGTTTTTGCACTTTTGTTTGATGTCAGTCACAACTGGAGATTAAAGCTTCTGCTCTGTGGATTTCAAAGTTGTCTCCCCCCTCCAAAGCTGCTCCTCTCGCTTTTTGCTAGGCACTTCAAAAGGGTTTACAGCTATAAAAACCCAAACAGAACAATATTAATAACAATCAGCTTCAGAAATGCTACGTATTTTTGGCATTTGAATGCATTTCACTCATAGATACGACTGAGAAAAGGAAGTGCAGGAGTAACATATGCAGGAACTCTGTTATTCTTAATCACGTCGCATCAGGGACTGGAAAACTGGATTTGTAAAAAGGAATTTCTGTGTTAAGACTGAAGCATGGTAGGCTCTGACCCACTGAAAAAAGATTCATCCCTTGTGAATTGGGATTTGGGAATAACTGTTTTTGTTTTCCTAGCAAAGGATGCAAATGGAAACATATTAAGCCCCCACAAAACCCAAGTCATGGCTTCTCTTAAAGCCTCCATGCTCTGATGAGAGTCAGAGATGGATGATCACCTGTATATCCTACAGATGGCTTAATTTTGGATGCCATTTCTGATCTGTGCAGTATGTACCTGTCACTGAACACCCATCTTTCAGAAAAAGCATCCCAAACTAAGCAGGAAGATGTCTCAGGAAAGGTTACACCTCTTGTCATCTCAGGGACAACCCAACAAACATTCCTATCTAACAGGGGACCTTCAGCAAGAGTCCACCACCGTCATGTGTCACTTCAGGATATCTAAAGGGAAACAAGGAGAGCTGCTATGAAAGGTGCGAAAATAAGAATAGGTATTGTCCAATCTGGAAAAGAAAAAAAATCACATCTGGAAATCAAAAGAACTCTTTGGAATGTCACAATGAGCACCCAAAACTAATGCTTTGCTTGTATAGGAACCTCTTTCTCACCTCTGATCTTTAATGTTTAATAACTTTGAGAAGGAGCCACAAGAGTGAGTGACTGATGGAAAATGCCTTTCAAAGCAAAGGACTAAGTGTTTCTACAGTTTATCTGGGCAAGAAGGTGTACATTTTAGCTCTCCTGGATCTAAAGCCTCTTTAAGGACTGCATGAGTATGATTTTATATTTCGTATAATTTTACGTTTCTTATAATTTTACCATAATCCATCGGTAAGGAAAAATGCTTCTGCTTCCCACCTAAACCAACAGATTTTATGAAACATGGTTTGTTGTTTTTTTACCCCTCAAGTCGTCTTTCTGTACTACCTTTGAACTAGGTGCCTGCTCAGTCTTCTAGATCTTTCTGACATTGACACCACACCCCCTGTATATTTATTTCTTAGAGAAGTTGAGCCATCTGACTTGTTACATGCTTTTAAGCAGATGCCAGAGCACGGCTGACCAGAAAATATGTAAAGATGTGTGCAGTGATTTAAAATATGCCAAACCAGAGGTTAATAGAAGCACGTGTGGATTTGATTTCTCATTTTAAAGCCCTCTGCATGTTTAGAAGTGTTGAAACTGTCAAAAAATTGTGATATTTGGAACTTCTCCTGGGGCCTAACACAGCTCTTTCAAGAAATACCCTAGGAAACTTTATAAAGCTGAGCAATTAGGTGATGACTGGGCAAATCCTATGAGGGCATGATTTCTGCTTGCCTGTTCTCGCACTGGTCCATCTGATGGCACCCAAGTATCTTACGTACAGCATATGGGTTTTCTGATTATATAAAGAAATATATATAGTTACATAAAGAAAAGGCTACGAAACATATTTCAAGTTCCTCATATGTGATTATTTAAGAGAAGACTGTAAATTTAACAATTACTCAGAGGCCCACCTTACTTCAGTTGCTCAGTAGCTCCAGTATGAAATGATCTAATTATCACAAGCAGCAGTAAACATGGTTAAATCCTCGATTTTGTGTCAGCGTACTCTCCTTTGGACATAAATTATGCAGAAAGCCTCTCCAAAAGTTATGAGCTGATGTGTATTGGTAGCACAGTGCCTTAATGCACAGCAGCCCTATCATTAATATTAGGCTTGCTTTAAATAATGAAACAAAAATAAAAATGTTTCCCAGAGGACACAAACCATAAAGATGTAAAGTCAGAGTGTAGGCAAGAAAACAAGTTGTGTAGTTCAGAGCATCTTCATAAGCATTAAGCAAGCAGCCAGGGGATGTACTCGAGGGGTTTCTATTCCACAGGAGCTTTCCCATTCACTTCTGTGTAGTTTAATATTGGAGTTGATCATATTGAAGTTCAGTTCATTGTTACGATCTGAGGCAGTTTTACAATATGCAGGTCACTCTCATGCTGCAGATTTCTTATAGTACCAGAGTGTCTTAATTTCCTTTTTCCAGTTCATAAAGCTACACTGGGAGGGAGGGAGGGAGAGAAGGAAAGATTCTACTTAGAAATGGGGGCACCTGTTATAGGTATGGGGCTAGGAAATGTCCCTGGACCAAAGTTGCCCACTGATGGCAATTCAGGAAAGGCAGATGGCAAGTGGAAGGAAGAAATGAGAGCACACACAGAGTGAGGGTCGTATCCTGACCAGTCAGGATGAAGCCAGGGAGAGGAGACAGATCTGATAGGACAGAAACACTCGGAGACCCCACCATTTAAATGCTTGCTGAGGTGGAAGTACAGGACTGCTAGTAGAGACATTTTGCAAGAAGTTTTCCAAGAGCATGTATGACTTCTCTCATCAGCTTCATCAGCTCTCATTGTTTCTACCCCACTGCACTGCTAACCCTTGAGCACAGGATACTCACACAGAATAGATGAGAGCTGGCACCCCAAGTTCTGTGTTTCACCAATGCTTGGGTGGCCTTCAAGGTTGGCCAGGTGACTGTCCCCCTGGGCTGAAGTGCCTGTTGCTAGAGGGCATCCAACTGCTCTCCGTTCTCTCAGCTCTCAAGGCTGGAAAGAAAAACTTGCCAAGTTTTTGTGCTTGGATTGAGGCACAGTGCAAGGAAATAGGCAGACAACAGCACAGCATGGAAAATCCAATCCTTGGCCTTAGTGCCAGGCAGGATAAAAGACATCCTATGCTTTCCCAGAGTCTGAAATTCATACACCACAGATCACTTCAAGAAGTCAAAGGGTTCTGGCCTCAAGGAAAGGGTTATCTAACATTTCATAATAGTAAAAGAATCTATTCCATATTCTGCCTAGCACAGTTCAACTTCACTTCATTGCAAAGTTCTTTGAAGCCCTTGACCTCTACTTTCTGAAACAGAAGAAGAGTAGGCAAACATACGTTCAAAACAGATTATGATATTCAGCTGCTCCTAGAAAATTCTCTATGCAGCAGCAGTAGATCAAATTATTTTCATTATATCATTTGGTCACAAAGAATAGTGACATAATTAGGGAGCTAAATAGCAACAGTTTCCTTCTGGTAAATTTGCTGTAGCTAATTTTGTTAATAAGACTGATAATTGTTTTACGCTCATTCGATATGTTAAGTTTACCTAATATTAAAACCAATCAGAACCTTTAAATTAATTTTTGTTTCATTTCCAAAGGAATCAATGTCATTATTAATCATGAAAGGAGTGCCGAGTCAGAGGATGATAAATCTCCTTTGGGCTTATTTGACTTTCATATTTATGGTTTGGATAAGGTTATTATGAAGGAATTTTCAAGAAATGATTGAGGAGGAGAGCGAGCTAGGAAATACTATGCTTGGATGCTGTGCTACTATGAGCTCCAGGAAAATACATGCAACCAGTCTGATTTCTTTAAGTTCTGCAGACTTAAGCATGGCGAAAGTGTTCAAAACAAAACAAATTGCTCAGACTGCCAGGCTGCAGAGCTCTAAGATGTGCAATTTTCAAACCAGTATGTTCAAGAGTGGATTTACAAGGAAGCAGGAGAGGAGATCTGGGGCACAGAACTGATGGGATTTTGCATGCCTGGCACTGGTGGGTTTGCTTTTAGAGCATTTTGAAAAACATTCACTCGCACTACTGTTGCCTTTGTTGCTTTTCTAGCTTCACTGCAAAAAACTTACCACGTAGCAGCTATTTTAGCTACACTTCTACAAGTGACTCCGCGGTAATGCGGTGAAATGTCCTGGATAAATGTGTCCAGTTTTCACAAAGCCAGTGTTGCCCACATCTCTTTTTACATGCTTTGACAGGATAAGGTCAATGCCCATTGGCTCTGCAAGGAGTGGAGGGTGTCACCGACACTGCTGCTGTCACCGTAACGTTCCCGCTTGGCTTTGGGAGGCGGCAGTCCTTGGTCCCTGTGCCGAGGAGCTGCACGCTCACCAGCTCACCATTACCTCCATTCTTTAAGAGACAGCACAAACAGTGCTCTCAGTTTAACTGCAGTACTGGATTCTACTATTGTCTTGAAAGGGAAAACACATAGCACGTTGTGCTGAGACGTCGGTAATCGGATTTCTTTTCTTAGGACTCATGCTTTCTGCTGAAAAAGGTTTTTAATAAGACCTGAAAGCAAATCATGCTTGAATGTGGATCTGAATTCTGCCTGTATCTTTCTTTGGTTATTGAAGTAATCTCCCCAGCTTTAAGATCCATGGAGTCTGTAGTAAATTCTCTTCTGCATCCATCCCACTTGAACATTGTACCCACAGAAACAACAAAACTTGGATTCAGACATCCCCTCAAGAGAGTCTGTTACAACTGCCTACCATCAAACCAGCTTTCAGCAATCCGGTTTGGTGGAAGGTGCCCTTGCCCATGGCAGGAGGGTTGGAACTAAATGATCTTTAAGGTCCCCGACAACAGCAAACCATTCTGGGATTCTACCTTTCTATGAAGCATCAAATAAATGTTTCCTGAACATATATGATGGAACACATTTCACTGATAAAATAACAGAATGTAAATTATATTAAAATAGAAAAAAAAAATCATCAGGAGCCCTACAAAACCATCCTTTGTCTTTCCTCATATCTTTTAAGAGACAAACCTATCAAAGAAAAATGTTATGATAATGTATTACCATGCTGAGTTAATTGTCAGTTGCAAGTTACTTAAGTGTACCTTAATGATATGTTTAAAGCCTTATTTTCAACTCTAACAGCTATTAATGTTAGCAAGAGAAAATGAAACCAATTTTCCCTAACTTAAAGTGGAGCTCTATTAAGCATAAGTGAACAAAATTCTAAATATAACCAATTCTTTAAGTATTTCAGCTAATGGGAACCCACACTGTCCATATTTCAGTCTAGCTACATACTACTTCCCAGGCAGCACTTACATAAAATCATGCAGTATCGAGTATGTCAGTATCACAGAAGTTGGAATAATTTCTTCAAATGGTATGAAATCATTCCCAAAGACCAAAATGGCTGAACTGAAGGGAGAATGAAATTCCCAGAGGATTAGTTCAGTACGAAAGCCCAAGGAGACATTAAATCTGGTTTTCAAGGATTCCTTTCTCCACAGACAGAGAACAGAGTTTCACAGATACTTGACCTTATGGACACAAAGCCAAACATATCTTAAAAGTTCCTAATAGCATTCAGAACATCTAGAATTTAGGAACTCATCAAGGAAATATTTTTGAGTGCCACAAAGTCCATCCCCAAATAATTTCCATTTATTTCAATTGCTCTACTGCACTCTCCTATCTGCTTCCAGACAAATGAGTGGGTTTTGCCTGTCTTGTGTGATTTAAAAGAATATTAGTCTTGAATCATTTTTTGTCCCGTAAGTCAAGCAATATGACCAATTTAAGACAGAAAAATCATCTGCCTAACTGGACCTTCTGTCCTGGAAAAGCTACTGGTGTGAACAACTAATTGCAAGGTGCTTGCACATTTTTCTAGAAAAGATGTTCTTTCCTAACTCATAAATCAAAATAATTAAGATTGAACCTTTTCAGTGGGAAATGGCACAGATGACAGCATGACATCTTCCACACTACCCCATGCTGGTCATTCAAACCTGATAATTTTATTAAGGTATTTAAGTGTCCAATAATTTCATAATAAAACACACAGAGAAAATTGTTAGTAATGTGAAAATCGGCCCTTGTCAGTCATTACAGGTTCAACAACTTTCCTTTACATGACAAAAAAAAATTTTGTACTTTCATTACTGATTTGCTTCTTGCATTAGCACTTCTGAAACGGGCCTGTGAAACCTAATTCCTCCTATTCCATTTTCATTAGGAAAAAAAATTGCAAGTCATCTTCTGTACCTTGGGAGCAAGGTACTCGTTAGGAAGAGCTGTTTCACTCAATCATCAGGTTTCAATATTCTTAAATTAAGCTACTCCTAAATCTTACAGCTATATACTTCACTTCAGTAAAATCACTCGAAAGAGGGAGATTTTTAATGCCAGAGATGCTGCAGTGTTAAATCTTCTTTGTGACTATTCTGTTGTGCAAGATCCCAGAAATGGGCTACGAACCTCCCAAATGACAACACATGCTTTTGTTTATGGATTTTTAAGGCTAAATTAGTTTGGGATTTTTGTTGCTTTTATGGCATTTAAAATCAACCATCATATAGATACCGATGAGCTTTATTACCAAATGTCTCTACATCTACACATCTGAAAGAACATATGTGTAGTTGTTTGTTTCTGTCCTCTAAACAAACAACATAAATAGAAGCCCATGGTAGAGACCTTCTCTTACTTTTCCAAAAAACCTCCAAAGAGAAGGTAAACTCCCCTGAACCTGAACAATCCAATACATGCTGGAGGCAATGGTGACTGGATGAAAGAGTAAATAACGAATGTGATTCCTGGAAGTAGGGGCATATCCATAGTTTGTTTTTTTTTTCCTTGAGAATAGAACTCTCTGCTATTTTTTTCATGTAAAAAGGACAACATTCTTGGTATATATGCTCCCAGTATTCATTAAGATTAATGAAGTAGATAGTAGTCAAGCAAGACTTCCAGCGTTAGCTGCCAAATTGCTCTCCTCTTTGTAAGGAAGGTCTCACCTGAGCAAGGATTTGAAACTTGGATGTTCATATTAAAAAATCTGATGGTTTTTGTTAACCAAGATTTCCGGGTCCATTTGGACTCTTGCTGGCGCGAGGCTGCAAAAAAAATGGGTCAAAGTTCAAATGTTCTTTCCTATGGAAGCCTTTAGTAAAAGGAGAGTGATTTAAATGATTTCAAGACAAAGCAGTGTTCACACTCACTACTGTTATTATCTTTAAACCCTTGCCAAAAAAGCTGCAGATTTTCACTCGTGAAGTGAAAGAACAGAAGAGAGGAAGGAGGAAATGTTATGCTATGTAAACAAATACTCTACCTGAAGGGGAATAAAAAAAGCACCAAAACTGCAGTCAAATATTTACACTTGTGAAGATTCAGGCAAAACATCAAATCAAGCTGTACTGTTAAGAGCCCTGTTCTCTTCCTCTCTTTTTTTTTTTCTTTTTTAGCTTCCTTTTGTATGTCCTTTTCTGCTGCTCCTTTTTGCATTGAGAGCTGCAGCTACAAAGAAAGATCATCTACAAAACCACAGAGACGGAGCTGGTGACTGGCTGTGGACTCCAGGATGGCCAAGGATCAGCCTTCTGGAAGGAGTTACACCAGCCTGGATGAACTCTTTATAAAATCCATTCATTTTCCTAAAAACACATCCAAAATGTTTGGCATCCTAGGTCTTTGTTTTCCTTCTTGTGTATTTTATGAACTGATTTAATTATTCGGGAAGCTCCATCCTTCCTTTAAAGTAAATAGTTCGTAAGATCTAATTTCTTTCATTGATTTTTGTTTTGTGTGGAAAATGAAGTACCAAATCTTTGGAGGTATGTCAGGTTGTATTTCAAGTAGACATTTGGTGCAGAAAAGGTCTGGAATGAAGGTGCCCAAAATACTAGAGAGAGTTTTTAAATTCATTCCATAAAGTGTTTGTGTCTGATAATCACAGTAACACAAACACTCTCCGGCTGGAGTCTGTGTCTACCACCTAACCTCAGAGTAATTGCTCCTCAGCTGGGGGAAAAAATGAAGCAAACAACACAGTATTATTATTATTATTATTATTTTAACACAGAGGCACTAAAATCAATATTTCATAATGGTATCAAACAGTTCTTGACAGAGGGTTATACTCCTCTTGACCAAACCTGCAGCAGCATTTTAAAATGGACAAAAGAATTTGTTCTGAACATGTTTTGGGGAAATAAAGGAATAAACAAGTATTTCAAATTGTTTTCCACCACAATCTATTTATTTTCCTTATCACTGCTATTTTTAAAAACATCACCAAATAATTAAAACATTCAAAAGAATATATTTAGAAGACTGTCACATAGAAGATAACAGCTTACAGAAAGGGACTTCTCTGTATATACAGCTAATTGATAGTTTCCATACCACCAAGTCTGTCTGTGTGTTTTACTCTGAAACAAAAACTAATTTCATAATAAGCATCTAGGGCTAGAAACAAGTTTCAGTGGGTCACGCTTAATCCCCTTTCATTTCGCACCAAATCAGTCACTTGCTTCAAAAAATACTTAATTGACAAAACAGAACAATTAGCAATATCAAACATAGCATTGTCTTTCCACACTCTCCTTCTGGTGCATCAACATTCATCTGCCTGTCTCACAGATTTTCAAATGCTCTGACTGTCCACTCCTGTTAAAGATCAATTAAAACGTCAATCCCTCAGAAGACCTGAAAAATCTGAAAAATTCGGGCTTCAATTGGGCAGCCCTAATTAATGGATAGCTCCTAAATAGTGGGCATTTCAAAAGTTTAATGGGAGTTGTGTGCACAGTTGCCACACTTAAATATTTTTATTTTTTTTACTTTTTATGTTTTAGTAGAGGAGAAATAGCAGCTTTACCAGCACCAGAGAAGTAAAGGATGACATAGCTATGGGTGCTGCTCTGTATAGAAGAGCTGCAGACATAGAGTGATCTATTTTTTTGCCACATATTAGATGGGATTTTCCATAGAGCCCCAAGAGGCACAAAAGCAAACCAGGAGCAGTGACACCAGCAGCCCTACACAGTGCACACAAGTGTTCACAGCAGACATTTTGCCCCATCCACATTGTCTGGCCTAAAATCTGAATCCTTCCCCCGCACCATCCTCAGATGTACCCATGGCAGGAGCAGCTGGTAGCTCAACACCCCAGATTCCTCTTTGCAGAGAAAGGCAGCCACCATCCCTCCTCTGTCTGCAGTAAGGACAAGGTTAGTAGATTTTATTTCAGGTTGCCTTGAATAAACCCACTCCTAGAAAGGGCAGCAGCACAGTTTGAGAGCCACATGGGCTAAGTCCTGTGCTCAAGCTTCCTTATGAGCACTGCAAAGCAGAAAACCCTATTTGGCACTGAAATATATATGGGCATTGTTCCCACTCACACACATATCACCTCTACGTTCCAGACATCATGTGCAGGGAGCTGAATATAGGTGTAAATTCTTTCCTACAGCTGCTTTATATTCCAGAGAGACATAAAAAAGACTTTAATGCAGAAGATAATCACCCTTCTCATTCCCACACTTGTGTGTGTATTATGTGAACAAACTCCTGAGAAAAATGTGTTACGGATGCTTTATGTGTTGAGCAGCTTTACTGTTACCCATAAAGCAGCTCTACACCGGTGTCAGTGATTTTCTTTGGTATATTAGTTTTATTATTGTAGCCCTTATTGTTGCTCCTCATGCGCAAGGATCACCTTAAAGACCAAAGAGCCTACAGTCTTCCTTAATTATATCGGTATAAATAAGATCAGAATTTTGTTCTGTTGCTTCATTTCCCAGCGCACTCTTAGTGTCAGTTTAGGTAACTTTTCAAGCGATTCTTCCACAACGAAATTCAATGACTTTATTTAAGTTCAATATGTTTTAATATTATACTTTCAAGAAAGGAGCAAGCCTGTTTCCTCTGGTGGGGTTTATTTTGCAGTGAATGGGCTATCGTACATCAATGGGCACTCTTTAACATCTTTGTTGGCAGCACAGACAGTGGATTGAGTGCAGCCTCAGAAAGCTTGCCCACAACACCGAGCTGTGTGGGGTAGTTGACACATTGAAGGGAAGAGATGTCATCCAGAGGGACCTGAGCAGGCTTTAGGGATGGAACTGTGCAAACCTCATGATGTTCAACGAGGCCAAGTGCACCTGGGTCGGGGCAGTCCCAAACACAACCACAGGCGGGTCAGAGAATGGTTTGAGAGCAGCCCTGATGAGAACTTGAGGGTGTTGGTGGACAAGAAGCTCAACATGACCCAGCTAGGTGGGCTCACAGCCCAGAAAGCCAAATGTGTCCTGGGCTGAATCAAGAGAAATGAGGCCAGAAGGTCAAGGGAGGTGATTCTGCCCCTCTACTCTGGTAGGGTCTGGGCCCCGGAAGAAGGACACATCTCATTTTCCCAAAAAGGACAAGTCCAGAGGAGGCCATGAGGATGATCACAATGCTGGAGCACCTCTCCTATGAAGAAAGGCTCAGAGAATTGGAATTCTTGAGTCTGGAGAAGAGAGGGCTCCGCGGAGACCTTATAGCACCTTCCAGAACCTAAAGGGAGTCTATAAGAGGGCTGGAGAATGATTTTTTACAACGGCATGAAGTGACAGGACATGGGGCAATGGCTTCAAACTGAGAGAGGGCAGGTTTAGATTAGATATTTCTTTACTGTGAGGGTGTTGAGACTGGCATAGGTTGCCCAGGGAAGGTGTAAATATTCCATCCTTGGAAGTGTTCAAGGCCAGGTGGGATGGGATTTGAAGCAACCTGAGATAGTGGAAGGTGTCCCTGGCCATGGCAGGGGGGTGGGAACTAAATGATCTTAAAGGTTCCTTCCAACCCAAAATATTCTATGGTTCTATGAATTACAACAATGTAATAAATGCAATACTTTCACTTTCTGCGGTAAACCAACCAACCAACCAACCAACCAACCAACCAACCAACCAACCAACCAACCAACCAACCCAAACAAACATTCCTTCCCTGAAAGCTCAGTTCCTCATCTCAACCCCCAGAATTTGTATTCCCCCACCTATCCAAAGTTTATCCAGGTATCCAGATACTTCACTACCCATGAAACCTAAGGGAAATTATACAGTGATTGGCTTCAATGTTACTGCAATTTGACATTGTGCTTTTCAACCTCCAGGGTCTCAATTCTTACTTGAATTACACAGATTAGGTACAGTGGAACTAATGAAATCACTGTCAATTTATAGAGATGTAAAATTGTGAACAGATTCTGCCCCAAACCCAACCAGTACAAAGACACGACCCTATCAGTGGAGGCTGGACCTCTAGTTGTACACTATTGTTATTTGGTGAACTAAATTGCTTTCAAATTGCAAAAACCTTGTTTTTAATTTTATTAATTTAGATGGATGCAAACATTTAGGCTGTAAAGAGAGATTTGAATCTTTAAATAATCTCCATTTGCTTATAATCGGATTGAGAAGGAGCATTAGATCTTTTGAAGGTGCTCTTAAGTAAGAGTTATATATGTAATGCATCATCAAACCTGATGGTTTATATAATGCAGCTACTCATTTCTTCAAATTATCATGAAGTTTAAGAAAAAAACCCAGTCAGTCTCCACTTTTTACTACCCACCTTAATTGCTTAATACTTTCAATAGTCATTCTCTAGATCTTCTCATTCCTACCTGTAGCAGCAAGGAGCAAAGCAGCCTATATTAATCTCATTCAGGCATCACTTACTGCCACTTATATAACTGCATTCTAGACAAGCAAAAGGGTTTTGGAGTTTGAAAGTCATCAATATCTCATTTTTATCTGTGCTCCAGACATAAGGAGCATCACTATGTAGGGCTAAGAATAAAACCAGCATTAGAAATAACAATCTGGCCTTTGATCTGTTGCGAACCCTCCTCTGCTGCAAGGCCTGATTTTTTGCTGTAATTCTAAAAATAGATCCCTGAAGCATGAACCCCAATTAGATAGCTAAAGAAAAAACCCAATAAAAAAACAAAACAAAAAAAACCAACCCCAAAAAAACCACCAAGGAAAAAACCTTAACAACAACCCAAAACCAAACCAAACCGAAACCAAACCCAGCGTGCTATAGAACAGCTACTGCAGATTATTGCAGGTAGTTCAGGAGTAAATCCAGCACCAAGAGAGTGCAATTCCAGCATAACCACAGCAGGATTTGTTTCTTACATCCCTCTCTGCATTCTGATCAAAATGACAGGGTAAAGTTCATAGAACTATCAAAAAACTTTATACTTTGAAAACTAGGAAGCGATGGAGCAGTTGCAGGGATTGTCACTGACTTAGTACTAAGTCTTCCTTTCCCCTGAAGCGTGTTGACTTCACTCACTGTGTTGCGCTCCCCAGGCTTTGATCCTGACAGCATCTCTCTGAACCAGGCTCCCTAATTTTACCAGGTGTGTGCATACATTCATCTTCAAAATGTTGATAAAGTACATGACTGTTGTCTGGATGTGATCTTAGATCTGCAACTTCTTTGTAGGGCAGGTTCATATTATAATCATGCAAAGCAGCTTAGAAACAGTGTTTTGAAGAAGGAGATCTTAATAATTAATTCTGTCTACATAAGTCCCCTACATCACTTGTAAAATCAGTATATTAATTAGTGCTGTTTGTGGCAGTTTTACAGGAACAACACCTTTCTCTCCCGGGTGCACTTCTAGGAAAGCCTTGTGCCTCTGCACGTCCTTCTCTCCTGTGATTGCACCCCCAGAATAGCTAATAATTCTGTTTTAGAAAACCACAGCATTGGAAAAGCATTTCAATGAGGTTTCAACGCTCAGTAATTGGTAAAGACTCACCAGGGTTTAGTTATATTCTTATGTCTACACCTGCATCTCTGCCCAAGACAGTAAGAGTCACCTGAAAGACACTTGTTACAGTACAAACTGGTTAGTAGCTAAATCAAAAATAGCTTTTATTAACTGTCATTTCAGAAGGAGTCCATTTCATCTGCAAGGACTCTCATGTTTATGAACGTACCACAAAACCCTGAAACAGTTTATGTTTATTTATGTCCATAAGTTGCTATAAATATAAGAATTGGTTCTTAGACATAACACTGTAACGACTCTTCTCCAGCAGCCTTCAAAAATCCCCAGCATTTTAATTGAAGATGCCTTTTTTTTTTTTTTTATGGTTTGGGTTTTTTTAAAGCTGTATAATGCAAGAGAAAGAAGTTGAAGGAAAAATGTTTACTCAGTTCAAACAGCATCACATGATGGTACATTCAGGATGGCATGGCTTTGAAAATGCACAGTCAAAAGTCTGAAGGCTTCAGTATATTCTTCATCTAATATCTCTTTTGGATAGGACTTACAAGAGAGACTCTGCGCTTTGATCAGGGAGTTATATTTAGAAGAACTACACGAGCCAAATTATTTTTCCAACAGATTCATGCCTTGTTTTCTGTCCACTGACTACCCAAATAGGTCTCTGGATGGTGATAAATGAAGGCAGTTGTTTTAAAAAGCAGGGGAAAAAAGAAAGCATGGCCCATCACTAATCAGATAAAGCAAGAGATATTATTTATACCGAGGATGTACTGTTTTCACATAGCTTCAGAGGCCTCAGTTTCTCAAAACACTGCACTCATCTCTAAAGGCAGTGAGACTTAAACAAATGCTGACATGCTTTGCTGAAACATGGCCTTGAACCAACAGTCAAATTAAAGAAGTGCAGAAGACACCAGGCATCCTTTGAATTTTATTTGTACTTAATGGACAGATAGGCAGAGGAATAGATAAGAAATGTGACTGCAATATGTGAGGAGCCGGGAATACGAATCAGAGAATCTGGTTCCAACATCTTTTGCAATATTACTGGGATGCACTATTTTATTTTTTTTCTTTAAGATAATATATAAATCTATTATGGCAAGTAATGAATTTTGTCACATTGCAATGACTAGCAGATGATCCTCATGCAAATCAAAGAAGTATGTCTTACATTTTTAATCCATTGTTAAATGGCCAAGCTACCATGTTACCCTGTTCTCCATGGCCTGACAGTTTTGCAGCATGTCAGGACTGCTGGAGTTTTCACAGTCTGCTATCACATTGCTGACTGTTACAGCATAGAAGGACAAATTCTGACATGACAGGGAATCATCTCAGGGTCTTCAGAGAGCTCATTGTTGGTTTCTAATAAACAGAATGTTAAAATTTCCTGTCTACCTCTACGCAAACAGAACCTTGTCTTGAGACAAGTGACCTCTTTCAGCCCATGAAGACTTGGATATATTTTTACTTTGTTGTCACTCTTTGGTCTCCTAATCCGATGGATTCCTATAAAGACAGTTTTAAAAGATTTGAGGATTTTTTAAAAATGTTATTATTTTTATAACCATACGTAGTAAAATGAACAAGCTCCTAGAAACTTGTCTGAACCACACATTGAACCACAGGTCAGAAATGTAAAAGATAAGTACAAATAACACACAAATTTTTCAAAGTCTGAGTTGAAAGAAAAATTGACAGCAATTTCATATCTTATCTAACACTGAAATATGGTAGTGATTAATAAATTAAAAAACCTAAAACCCTTCAGTAACTCTGAAAATCAAATTATTTTTAAAACTATCTCTAACATTTACTCGAATTTCTTGGCACAGAGAAATCACCTGAACTATTTATTTTAGTGGAGCAACAACACTTTAGAGCAGCCTGAGGATGTGACAGGTACGAGGTCTATTATTACACTTGGATTTAACCAGATAGAACAGCTTTCAAAGTACATTACTGATAAGGGATGGTTTGATACGAGCAGCCTAACTTTATTAGAGGCTCAGCTGATTCTGAGGCCCAGAAATAAGGTAGCTGAAAATCCCCCCTGTTATCTTTGATAACTTCAGCGCTGTATAAGAACAGGGGACTGATGAGATTCTGATAAATAACAACCAGCATTAGAGGAAGGAAATCAGTTATGTACATTGTCATGAACAGATTTCCCAGTTTTTGAGTATGAGGATATTAACTTCCTAAACACAGGCAGATTTGAAATCCCAAAGCAAGGAAAACTTAAATATTTAGAAACACTGTAGTCCCAATATGGTATTAAAAAAGGAACAGAACCCCCCCCTGTTTGTCTCAAGCCCTTCCAAGCTTTTATGACAGACCAGCTGAAGAGTTTCTTACCTTGCCGTCTTCACAGCATGTACTTGGAAGCTCAGTTGGATATGGTTATTAAATAGTTCCCACCTTTAACAATCAAAACTCCAAAGACCCATTAAACTGATGAAGTTAAAGAGGACAACCTTAAGTGTGAAACATTAAAAAAAAAAAAAAGAAAAAGTTGCACTCTTGACTAAAGCAGGCAGAGTTACTTACAAGGAAGGCTAATCCATTCGACCTGCTAAAGCTATATTTCACATTTGATTAAAAACATGCCACTCTAAGTACACAGAAAAGGCTGGAGCATGACGGAGTCGGGCCACTCCTGCTCTAGCCAATATTTTCTGTGAACTTGCAGGGAACTGGCAGAAACATTAATCTTCTTTCCATCCCCTCTCTCCCCCCATTAAATCCGCTGCTAGGAAAACACTCTCTCGTGAAGCCCATGGGGAAGATGTCCCCGCTGAGACAGGATAAAAGACTCTTACACGACTCTTACTAGCCTGTATGGGTCCATCAGTGGCTCATATCCAGGAAAACAATCTTATAGTCTGTTGATCTGTGAAAGAGCCCTCCACAGATTGCAAGTGACGAGCCAGCCCCTTCTAGTTCCCACTGTAAACACACCTTTGCAAAATAAATATGTGACTGGCTCTTTGTGGTAGTGGTTTACTGGATTCTGTTATCACTGTGATCACAGAGAGGTAACAAAAAAGATTGTTGAAAAATAGATCTTCTTTTTTTTTTTTATGTCCTGTATATTCTTAATTCTCTTTTAAATTCCCTGGTGTTGTAGGATGCTAAATGCACTGAAAATTCAAATTGGCATCTAGCATCCAAATCACTGAAAGAAGAAGTGCAGCAGACTAGAAAATGAAAGAAGAAGCCAAAAGGCAAAAAAGTCTGAGCGCAGCTGCTGGCATATTTCCCCTTTCTCTCCCCTGTTTTGCAAGTCACACTGTTTTCTAATTTGCAAGGAAAGAAATTAACCTGTAACAGAATGTCACAGTCTCTGCCACACAACAGGGGTTTATTGCATTTAAGCTTCAGAAAAAATTAATCATAACTTGCAAATAAGAAGAGTATTCTCTTAATGATTTAATGGCACCAGCTCCTTTTCTTTTATTGAGTCTCTTGAACAATGGAACCTATTTTACAACAACTAAAGAAACTTTCCCCAACACTTGAAATATGGTTTTTTTTTCTTTTATTAATGGAGTGTATCTGGGCCACTCCATAATTTAACCTCTTCTTGCATTGCCAAGTCTTCACATCCTTTAATCTGGTGTAGTAATAAATGAATTTATTACTGGGTGATACTGTCTTGAATAGAAAATGACAGCCATTGGAGCATTTTTGGGATCGTAGAATCACAGAAAATTTTGTATTGGAAGGGACCTTAAAGATCATCTTGTTCCAATTCCCTGCCACGGGCAGGGACACCTTCCACTGGACCAGATAGTTCAACACTGCATCCAATCCGGCTTTGAACACAAAGGTTGAAGGGATGTGTCTCAAAAATCAAGTTTTACATTTATTTGGCCTACATTGTCAAGCTTAGAAAAAGTGAAGATCTCAGCAGGTTGTTGAGATTGCCTGAGAGAGAATACACCTGTTTTGAAATGGAGCTGATAAGAGTTTGAAAACATGAATAGCCTATAGACACCTAATTACCCCCAATGCCTTTGGTCAGATGCTTCTCTGAGGGGGTAAGATTCTACTATTATAGGTGTGTTCATTTCTTAACAATGAACTGGGAATTTGTAAGAGTAGGTACAACCCCCAAAGCAACAAAAACCCCCAAATCCTGGCATAAGAGGACGAGATTCAATCGAAAGGATCTCGTGGGCATCCTGTACTACTTCAGGACAACATTAAATTTGTGCAGGTTCTTAGAGCTGGAATAATCTAGACTAAGGCAGACTGATCTTCAATTTCACCCCATTATTTAATTATGCAAACATTATTAATGGGACTAAAGAAAGCAGTGTATGAGGAATCTCAAATACGCAAACCATATCAGAACTGCAAAGATCTCTGTTCTAGGGCTCCACGCTACAAGCAGAAAAATAACGCATCCCCATGAAACCACCCTGAACAAAGCCAGCCTATGAAAACTTCTTTTGTGCATGTCTCTGATGTTTCATAGTTATTTGAGGTAAAGTTTTCATCTGTCAAAGGGATCAACGATACCGACATGGGGCAAAACTAATTCATGAAACAGTTAAGATATCCAGTTCTTTCGGATTTGTATGCTTTGGTCTCCACTATCCACTATAAAGGATAGACTTAATTCCAGAATGTAGCCCCCCAATAAAGTTAAGACCTCCTCTTTCTTCTACAAAACAATTAAATGGTTTTGATTCAGCTATGAATGCCTGTGAACAAAAGACAGATTTTTCAGAAGTACTTGAGTTGCTAAATCTCCAGGGAGTCAGAAATTCATTGGTAGTGACTGGGATACGAGCCCCTAAATGCTTAAATGTTTTTCTGCTATAAACACAAGTTGTTTTGAAAACTGTACTAAATCCAGTGCTTCCCTTTCCGTCTGTGAAATGTAATTGCTACAGGCTCACTGGAGAGAGGATATTTACTGGGCCACAGTTTAGTAAAGCTTATCTGCACAAACACACAGGTAAATTAAGGTGGTTTGACTTGGAAAAGCAAAACCACATTTCGGTTTTGTCATTACACTTCCAAACAGAAGGTGCAGTAATGCTGTGGGATGAAGCCAGTACGGGGCTTATTTTGGAGGTATAGCAAACTAACAAAACAACATAAAGAGGAAATAAGGAGCAAAATAGTGGAGGGGGAAATTATCCATTTTGATTTGTGTAAGTTCTTCTGATGGGATAAATTCAGTCCAGAGCATCCTATTCTTACAGATTTTAATTTTACAAAGATGAGTAAAGAGTGAAATTTTCCATCAAGGCATGCTGTCAGACAAATGATAACCCTGTGTATCCCCCTGCCTACTTTAACTCCATTTCCAAAATCCTAGTGTCATCACTTACCCAAACAGACTATATTGCAATACCTGAGATATTGCTGGGTCTTTTTTATAGCTTTAGTTGCTCAATGATCATTTTCCTCTAGCTTGTAAAGATTACGCATTCATATTCCATAATTCTACCTTTCAGAGCTATAAAGAGTTTAATTTTGATTTCTTTGAAACCAACTTCATGAAAACTGTTTGACCATAAAAACTAATTAGCAAAGACTCTCGGTGTTAATCTTGTGCAATAGACTATAGCTGGAGGATGCAAAAAGACCATTTCTTCCATAATAACTGCATCATTTCATCATCTTAAGCTACACAGCAATGCAAAGGTAATGACATTTTTATTTTATCTTTTTATGATGGGACTCATCAATACCACTATCCATTTTCATTTTTTTTTCCTAACATCTGCTTGCAATATCCAAGCAAAATCTCTAGAGGATCATACAATCATTTTCAGATGCTAGTACACTGAAAATGAGGATTGTGAGATCCCAAGAAGCATTGATGCCATGTAGTCTAATAATACAAACATTAGCTCTGCCTTTGAATCACTTGCATTACAGGCAGTTAAAAAAGACCTCCTAAGAATGGTGCAAGACAAAGGAGCTGGCCCCGTTTGCTGAGGCAAGGGAACTTCTGTATTTAACAGTGCAGGTGGTCTTTGAGCTGAAAAGAAACATAGAATGTCTTGGGTTGGAAGGGACCTAAAAGATCATCTAGTTCCAGCCTCCCTGCTGAGGGGGGTTTGCTCCATTTGTGCCGAGTTGATGAACCAACTTTCAAGGAACTTTCAAGAAAGAAAATCTGGAGTGGAAATTCTGATACACCACACATCCTGGATGACAAACAACTTTCAGCAAATAATAGCAACGTGATCCCTGGCTGAGTTATCCTCTAAGAGAAACCAAAGAATACTGCTGTACCAATCACAATCCTTCTGTGGCTTGTATCGCCCTTGGAGACTTAAGGAACTGAAATTGTTTAACAGCAGTTACCTGAAATAACCTTTCTTGTTCGTAAAGACCAGAGCAGTTCAAATCTGCAAACTTTGATGGCTGCATCAGTACTTCTCAGGGAAAATCCCGAGAAGCTTCACTAGCCATCAAGCAAGTCCTACGTTGCTTGCAATCAATTCTTTATATTGTTTGATATTTGCAAAGTACCAACAGTGTTCTGCACCAGCAGGTAAAGGCATGAAGAGAAATTCCTTGTCACAAAGAGATTGCCATTCAGATACACAGTGTACTGACAAAGGAGAGCGTAATGGGAAGCAAAGAGTGAGTAGAGTAATTGAATGATGCATTTAAGCATACATTTTGTTATCTCTGTGGGGTTTTATGTTTGTTTTCTTTTTGACTTACTGAATTCGGTGCTCATACTTTTCAATCATTCATTAGCTAAACAGTTCTCTTGTGGTTTGAGTAGATTAGGAAATGAGGACTGGGCCAAGCTAAAACTAGGAAAAAGGTGGGTATTTTGTTAAGCAGAGGCAGTTCACATCACTTTTGGAATACCTCTTGCTACCTACCCATCAGCATTTACCAGGGGTCTGCCTGATGGAGGCTCTGCTCTTCAGAATTTGTTTGTTCTTATCACCACTCAGTGCAGCCTTTACAGACAAGGTGGTTTCCTGCAGACACTGCAAGTTGCCCAGCCAAAACCCAGCCAACCAAATCATTGGGATTTGGAACATAAAATGAACATAGGCAGAATCTGTCTAATTAACTTGACAGATCATGGAAAATGGGCAATTTTTTTTAGCATCTGTCAGTCTATTAGACATTATTCTGTGAGACAGTGTAATGGAACGGATTTACGGAATTATTTATTTTTTCCTTCTCATAAAGAGTCAAGGGGCAAGTTGGTTTCATACAACTTTGGACCTCTTCAGAGAAGGTGTCCACTGACCACTAATTCAGACTCCATGCAATGCAAAACTTATTTTTCCCCACTGAGTAAGAAACAATCCATACAACCTATTTTAAATATCTTCCTTGGGAAAATATTCCTTATTTTCTCTGATGACCATAAAAGAAGGACTGAACAGCCATTCCAGATGAGGACATCTGCAGAAGAGATGTCAATATGCAGGTACAACATGGTGTTCAGATTCATCTGTCTCGATCAATACTCCATGGGAACCATGGGTCAGCAAATATTTCAAGTACAAAAAAAAAAGCCAAAACTACACAGATCCCCTCCAGTTGAGGTATCTGTCATGTATTTAATAATTATTCACTAGCAATCTAGAGATGAGGAGGTATTTGAAATATGCAGTGTTAAGGAAAAAAGCAAAATTAAATATACATAAAACATTTAGAAAATTCCAAGTATTTAATGTGGGTAAATTTACAGGTAGACTTTTCATCATGCTGCCCTATTTAAAAAAAAACCTTAACAGTAAAGTGAAGAGGTTAAGTATGCAGAGCTAAGATGACCTGACTGCCTCACAGCTGGGACAAGAAAATACTTACAAGAGTGATTTTATCCCATTTTTCAGTAATTATGTAAGTAAAACTTCTCCCGGGCAAGGCAAGCATTTTCTTCAATATGAAATGCAGAAAAAAATCTATTTGTAAATAGTATATGGATAGCCTTAATTAGCCAATCAAGTTGTACTTGTAACTATATTATATAGTGTAATCTCTTGGGACAAAAATCACATTTCCCTGTGCGCTTGTCCTTTATTGGGAAAAAATAATATCCCAGCCCACCAACCTGACTCTTGTTAGTTTTCACCATCCCACTATTAGAATATTGCAATGAAAATAAAATCTTCGTTCTAAAAATATAAGCACAGTGTGCATTCAGGGTCCCCAAAAGCAGGCTGAAATCTTGTTAGTTAATATTATTCCTTCCTGTTGGGGCAGAATTCTATGTAAGTCTTACGTCTTCAGAAATGTCAGCTCAGGTTCAGTTCTGACTTTCAAACATCAGTGATGCCCGATCACCTTTCCACATTGCATTCACGAAGAAAAAATATTTTCAGGACAGTACAGGTGATTTAGATACAGCTTAAAATGGAAGACACTGAAGTCACCTACATTTATATTCGGTGCTGATGTAAACCACAGCGTGTAATATTTCCAGTTGCTACACACAAATCTGTCTGGACATTTGGTGGACTCTTCTGTCCATACCTTGTTTCAGGGGCCAATTATCCATGGCAAGGTGATTGTCATTATATGCCAAGAGGTCCTCAACTAGTGCATTAGACTGCACAAGTGGGAAAGCATCCTCATATGTAGGGTAACAGTGCCCTTTCAACTATTTTTGCAACATTTTATTTCAGATACACCCAGAAGTAAATCAGTAACCTCAGAACATGCTTATCCAACAGGTTTGGGACTTCTTCTCGAAGGATCAGTTTAATTAAGTGTGTGGGATTTTTTTAATCTCATTTCATAACACTGTTTTTTTTTATGAAGAGCAAAAAAATAACTTCCAAAACAAGTATCTCACATTCTGAAAGCTCTTTTTGGAACATATGGTCTTATCCTTCAGAAATTATGAGTTCTCTTGACACAGGCTGTGACAATCAAGTTGCACATGAAGTACTGCTATATTATAATTACTCAGTTATGCCAGGCTTTTCAACAAAACTTTCCCAGAAGTTCCTGTCACTCAATTTTTAAAGTGCATTCAGAGATTTGAAGCTTTAATGAGCCTTGATAGAGTTAAGTAAAGGTCCCACCCAGCCTGTGAAGGCAATCTCTGCTCGGTGCTGAGCATCTTGGCAACAGCAAGCCCCAGGCAACAAATACCAAGTCTCAGGCAACTTCCAGAGAATTCAGAAAGCTTCAAGCTAGAAACAAAGTAGCCCATGAAAATGGCATCTACGCACACCCATCTCCTGGGAACAGATGGATCCATGACATAAAGCTTTGTGAACTGAGAATCGAGCCAGGCTGGAAGCGTGGTACCATGTTACAAACTCTGCTTGCATTTCCTCAACACCTTCCTATAAAAAGACTCATTACTGACATTATGTTAATAAATTTCATGAGGGTCACCTCGTAGCCTCTTAACTTAATAATGGAGTGAATTTGGCTGGTGTATTAGCTGGTGCCCATGTGAGTAGCATTTTAAATCTAAATCTGAATTTTGTCCATATGGAATTTGCATCTCTCCCAGATCGATTTTGTACAACCGCAAACCCTGTGTTTTAAAGAGCTGTGCCCAGTCACTTCTCAGTGAGGTGCAGGGTTTCTGATTTTCTCAGCTCTCTCTTTGCCATTCTCTTTCCAAAATCCGATGACTCCTCTCCCAAGGAGGCCGCATAGGGAAAAAAATAATTACAATACTAAGCTCTGACAGCTCACTCCAGCACAGCAAACAAAGCTACACTGAGCATATACATCACCCTAATGAAAAGTAAATACAGTTCAGGGCTGGGCATATTCTGAATAAGCCTCTGATCAGAGGCGCTGGCCTGGCCCATGGGCTGGAGCTGCAGAAAACAGTCAATCTTCAGCCACCGCCTGGCATCGCTGCAAACTGGATCCACAGATGGGAGCTCTTCATGGGTCAGCAGCCTCCAAACCTCCCACTTCACAAGATGCAAATAGATCCTCTGAACACACCAAGGAGATTAGCAGAGAAATAATTCCAGCCTGTGGCCAGATATTCATCCTGGGGACCTGCCAGACTTTCTACTCAGCCAATCCATTTTTAAAGACACTGTCTTATTAGCGCCTTACAGTTCTTGAATTACTTTGTCGAGTCTTTCTAATGAGACAGCAATCTGTCCAAGGGTATTAAGAGAAGTAAATGATAGACCTTTACTTTCTGATTTGATTACACAGGTGTATTCAAAGGTTAGAGGAATGACAGCAGACTGGAGCTCAGGAAATCTTACTCGGAGCAGTTGTTGGCTGCATTTTTTGAGGTAACAGTCTTGCAAATACCAGCACTTTGTCTTTAAAGAGAATGATGGTCTTTTCTTCTACCTCCCCTAACAGGGAATAGCTACAGTATATTTTTCCAGTGAACCCAGTACAACCTTCAGTCTTACATTACAGAACTTTCTGTATTCATGTGCTATCTAAACAAATTCAAACCATCTGCATCAGCTCTTTTTCTCCCATTTGCATTTTACTGACCTCTAATTAAACGAGATCAGCAAGGTGCAATTCTTACATGCATTTTTCTAGTTCTGTTTCCTAACATACAAGCCATATCAAGAAATAACAAATACTCCAAAAAAGGTAATTACATATTGTATTAAAACTAATGCTCAAAACCACATGACACATTCTCACTTTACCACAGTCTTCAATTCATACGCCTTACTTTTGCCAAACGGTTCACCAAATGTTACCAAACAGTGGGACATGTACATCACTACAGTGTATAGTATTATTTCAAGAAAATGAAAATTGCAATCCCAGTCTGACTGAAACAATGGCAAAGACAAAACTGAAACTTTTCTCCCTTAACTCCACTTGTCTCCAGCATGGACTTATCCATGGGAACCCTGATACATAAGTTCCCTTTGAGTCAGCAGTGAAAACAGACAGCAATGATTCATATCACTCCAATATGGAACTGTGGGATGAATCCTTTCACCTGAGAACGTGGAGAGCTCAAGCTTGGTTTGCTTCAAAGCCAAGTAGGCATAACACAAACACCAGCTATGAATCATGCAAGTGGGGAACCACACGGAAGCTCAACATCTTTCCGACGGAAACGAGGCTGTTTGCATTTTCACTTCCAGACCACAAAAGTTTAGAATTTATATTTAAATTTTTCATTGCATGCATTTCCCCTCTTTTGGGTTCTCTTTTTTTCTGTGTATACTTCCCATAGAAAGAAACCTCCATTCATAGCTAAATTTCAAAGCAAAAAACATCTTCAAGACAACCATTTGCTGTAAAGCTCAACTCAAAGGATGCACTGAAAATGAGAATCTTCTACCAGAAGAGCATGAACAGGACCTTAGTTTTCACTTCTCATGTATAATTTGGGTCCTGACCTTCAAGAAGAGGGTCCTGTCTGCATGAATTTTGCATTTGGGTCACAGCCACAAGGCACTGTGCTTAAAGCAGCGCACCCTGTCCAAGTTGCTGCTACAGGAGCATCCCAGCATCCTCCAACAGCCTCCCCGAGACACAGCATGTGGCTGGGTTCCTTCGGTCTGTGGATGTAGAGATTTGTGAAAAAAGACTGTAAAAATCATTCCTAGCTGGAAATTTTCCTCTAGCGTCAGAAGTGCATCCAACATGCAGGAATTAGAGGTGCTTTATTTCCGTTTATTATCTTTCAGTGTAGAACTCTGTGTTTCCTGAACCCGAGCTCTTCCCCAGAAAACTCCCATCAGCTGAGCAGTATCATGTGGCTGCCCTTCTCCCCAGGTCCCTGGTCATGGGAGCACAAGTCACAGGTTATAGCATTAATCTGTGCAACCTCTGCCCAAACCTACAAGATTCACACAAGCACTGGAAGAAAGAAACCATGCCGAAGCAGAGAAATCTCTCTGTGCCGCATCCCTTTGATGCCCTCCATCAATCCAGCAAAATTTCAATAATGACATATTGCGTGCAGACACAAAAATCCACACTTTAAATAATAGTCTTGTTACGAATTTGTAAACATAGCTAAAGAGCAATAATACCTCCCTTCACTGCTTGCTTTTGAACAGCTGCTGTCACTGTTGCAGACCATCTGCAGAGAGGAAGGTAACTTAGCAAATACCTCCCAAATCCTTCTGCTTAATGAGCAGGTAAGGAGTGACAATCAAAAGCAGAGCTGCAGCAAGAGATACTCGTGCTTCTGTGTTCCCACACTTCAAGCTATTAGGGCTAATTTAAAGCTTTTGTTGATGAATTTGACCTGGGCTGCTTAAAGCCAACACTGCTCAACTGCCCTGCTGCTTGTGGAAGCATTTGCATGAGCACCAGAGGGATGCAGTCTAACTCAATCACTCTTTCTTCAGCCTTCAAAATAAGTGTGGTTTTATTTTTAAGTATGAAGATCAGTCATTTGCTCCATCTGATGATCACTCTCAGAAGTTCTAAATTCACCGCTTGGCTTACTACCGAGCTCTCCTGAGTTCACCCTCCGGATTCTGATGCAGGGCAAGACATCCTGATGGCTTTGCAAGGAATTAGACAAGCTCAAGAAAAGGAAAAGGGCTGGGATGTGTAGAAAAGTGCTTGTTGTATGGGCAGCAGGAGGCAGCGCCAAGCGTGGGAGGTGAGAGAAGGCAGCACGCTGGGAGTGGGAGAAGGCTACAAAGAAAGTCAGCTTTGAGAGAGGAGAGTGAGGAACATAAGGAATATCACAGTGTGTGGGATGAGATGAGAACAGAGATGTAGGTTTTTGGAGAACTTTAAAACAATTATAGGTTTTTACCATGGGAGGTTCTGTTTGACTAGATCAGAGCACTTGCTTCCTTGTTACGTGCCTTGAATTGAAGCTTTCTTTGAAAGAGCTTGCTAACACTATTCCATACTTTCAATTAACATTTTATTTAAATTCTTTAAGATAGTTTCTAGATATATTAAAGGCTTACTGATGAAATCTTGAATATAATTTACATATCTAAGTCACATTTGCATTCAATAACAAGACAGCTTTCCAGTATGGAGCACGCCATCAATAGCCCCATTTACTAGCATCTTGCTGAATTTCCCTAGCTGCAGCATTCATTTCAAATTCAAAAGGCTACAGATTTAACTGGGGGGGAAAAAAAAAGGAGACAGTGATATCATCAATGATAGTCATCTTTTCCAAATTTTAGGGGAATGCATTGCAGAGTACCATTTTAACATGTACATAGTTCATCCACCACTTGGACATATCCTCAGGAGTTTCACAAGAAACATGAGCCTATTTTTTATTTTAGTATTCTTTGCCATTAAAAAGAAGAGGAGAAAGTGTTCATACCTTTCCTACAAATAAAGCACAGAGTGTCAGTATCTTTCCACGGTACATCTGCATACTTCCTTGGGGGATTTTTCATTATAAAATCATATCTCAGTTATCAAGTCTCAGCACCATAAAGCACATATGGGATATGTGATAAAAGCCCTTTTTTCTTTTCTTTTAAATTTTTTTTTTCAGTCAGGAAACACCGGTAAAAGAGAGTGGTGGTTGAAGCAGATTTTTTTAGGAAAGCACATTCTGAGAATTTCTACATGTAATGAAGTCTAAAAAACCTGGTGTGAAAAGTAAATGATGACTGATGCATTGATGCCTGAGAGCAGCAGCCCACTGGTGAGTGTTGCACTGGCAATACTGGACAGAGGAAAATCGTGTGCAAATGTCTCTAGTTACTCTGAGATGTTCCCACACAGCAGAATAATATCAGAGATGGGTTTGATGGAGGTTTTGGGCTTTTTGTTTTGTTTTGTGTGTCTTTTTCTCATATTAGTGTGATTTTTCTCATCTTAGACTTGATGCTTCACCATAAGATTTATAGAGACCGTAAATCCTATAAGCCTCTAGAAGGTCAGAAGAGACCAGCTTTGATGAATACAGAATATGGGGCAGGGGGGAGAGAATTTGTGGCCTTTCCTTATTTATTGGTAGTCCTTATTTCCTTATTAATTGTTTTTGTGGACTCTAGACACAATTCTTTAAATCTGTGCTTTGTCTTGCAGAATAAAGTTAATAAAAAGCTAAATTTATGAAAGGAAACATGTTTTTGTTTTTGGTTAATCCAAAGAAAGCATTGCAGCTGAAAGTCAGAAGAAAACGGGACATTCTTATCTCTTGACAGGGTAGAATAGGAGGAGTTATAACAGCCATAAAAGCACAGAAAACAAGGATGGAAAGCATTGCCTTATTCTCTGAAAAGAGGTTTGGGCTGGGGATGAGAATATTTTCTTCAGATATTTCTTCCCAAGCCTGCTTTTCTCAACTTTGCCAACTTGTTTTACACTGCAGATGCCAGATAATTCCAGATGAAGAGACAAACCACTGGCTTTCTCCTGAACAACGTCTCTTACACTGCTGTGAAGATAAACAGCTCCTGCCTCATGTTTTCTATTACCCAGAACCATTAACAAAGCCCCACAGCACTCCACAAGCTAATAAAATATCACCAACTTCAGATAAAAAATTGAAAACCTCTTAGAGAACAGCAACCAAACTCACATGCCAGACTTTCAACATCTGCCTGAGCTTCGAATTCTTTTTGAAATGGGTGAATGACTAAAAATGTCTGCTGTGTCCCTGGCACAGTAAGATGAATTCATGATGGGAATTTTTTTCCCATTTATGTCACATTACCTGATGGAGCTGCTGAAGGAAGTCAATCACTCACAAGACAAAATGGAAGGCAGAAGAAATGAGGTTGAGTTTCTGGCTGCCTTGCTCTAACTACACGGCACTACAAGGAAGTACAGCTGACAAAGGTTTTCTCAGTTCTTTAAAGAAACTCTTAATTTATTTATTTTTTTAAAAATCTCCTCAAGTCCTTGCCATTCATCAGACATGCTTTTTTTTACAGAAAGACTTCAAGCAATCAGTCTAAAACCCCTGCATTAATTCTGAGAGGTTCAGAGACTGGAGAAGTACTGGGGTTGTGGCACGACTTCACGCATAGCTCCACCAAATCAATATCTCCTTTAAACCACATTGCTCTTTTTCACCTTGCAAGTTTTGAAAGAGAAGACGTAAGCTGCTGCTTTAACTGAATGTTTTTCTCATGTGATTTCTTTTCCTATTTCTGCATGTGCTGCATTATCCCAAGGGATTCTGTAGGGTTTTTTTTTCCTGCTCCAGCTACAGAACTGTTATTTCCAGAGGCATTCTCCGTAACATAGAGGGAAAGCATCAGCACTACATCATTTCTGTAGGAGAAAGCTAACAAGAAATGCCAATTAAAAGTTTCTGCTACTGTACATTCAATTCATAGTGGAATGAATACTGTCTTTGGAAATAGGAGGCAGCTGTCAAACACAGCGCTGGACAAAATAGTGCAGCTCCTCCGAAGAATAGGTCATGGGGGGAAATCAATAAATAAAGTACCTCCATCATTAATCATTTTCTGAATTTTTAAATCAGACAGAACATTTATAAGTTGTCTGTCAGGTTTCTTTTATTTTCCAGTGCTCAGCTTGCAGCCCTTGCTTTGGTTGCACAAGTTTGTGCTGATACCAGGACCGGCTGCTGCACTGTGCCTGGAGCTCCTCTAGGGTCAGAGGGGCAATATCTGTTCTGTTATTAGAGAAATTACTCAGGGCAGTTTCACAGTTCAGCAAAACAGACTTATTGCCTGTATACACTGTGTGTGCCTGCCTTAACAAGCACTTAAAGTTTTTCTACTTCTGTTCCTTCGTGCAAACTTTCATCTTTAGCAGCGTTAGAAATGCTAGTGAGTGTGGCTTCTTTTCCTACTTAACTTTAACAAGGAATTACTAACTTGCATATAATAAGGTTTCTAAGGAGTCGAACTTCCCATCTCTGCTATAAATTTGGAGACAAAAAAGTAAACTCTATGCTTTAGAGAAAAAAACAAAAAAAAGTAACAGGTGGCTTTTTAGTAAGCTGATTACTTTTATTATCACATTCTGAATATTCAGTGTTAGCACCAACCATCTCTTCTTGCAGACTTCTTTCCAAATTCAATTGCTCTATCCCAGTTATCTCTGCAGAAATAAACAGGGGCAGGACCAGGAAAAAGCAATGCTATTTCTGCAATGTTTTATTTTACTTATTCTCAATGAAAATGAGAAGGTCTTCTTTACAGCTGCACAGCCTGTAATGTCAGATCCAAGCAATCAGCTAAAAAAACCCCACACAGTCACTTTGCAGGTTTGAAATAAAAAAAAAAAGAAAAAAGAGAAAGAAATCAATTCATGTTGTCACAGCCTATCTAGAGTCATATTGTCTCCAACCATTGATAGAAAATGAGAACATCTGGGGATTCAATTACTCATGACATGAATAATAATATTTCATTTTTGTTAAATGAAACTTTATAGTTGCAGGAACTTCTGCTTGCTGCTCCATGCAATCCTGGAATGAAAGTTACCAGCGGCTGCAACAAGCCACGGTTCCTTTGGCACCCATGAACACGTCAGTGCAGGTGCATCTGTCTCCCTCAACAGAAAAGCTTAAAAAAGAACCTAAATTTTGAACAGCTGGTTAAAAGATGGGCTCCTGAGCTCCAAGCATTGAAGGTTTCCTAAATGTCACAGACACCTTTTAAGAACTTGAATTAATAGCCCAGTTCAGAAAAGCACAATTATCCTTTGAACCAAAGTTGGTGGCACCTGAAGTTGTCCAGTACTTTCAATTAACAAAATCCATACCTCTAAATAGTATTGGAGCCATTTAGGGCCTTCTTTTAAGCTTCCAGTTTATGATTCTCAGTTCATGTTTCAAGAGGATGCTACCAAAACTGAGTTGCTCTGTGTTTATTCTTTTTTCTTGATCAAGTAGAGCTGTCTGTAGTGTTAGTGGCAACGTTGGGATCAAATCAGAGGTATTCATCTCACAGCAATGAGTAAGCAGCAATAGTCATGCTAAAATTGCACTGACTTGTGCAATCACTTTGATATCAGCAGGACTGTTCTCCAAAATTAAGCATATGAGCCATTGTGGCATTTGTATCTAAAAGTTCAGAAGCAAAATATACAGAAAGGGCTGAAAGTTCTCTGCTTTTAGGGTTGTTTTTTTTTTGTGTCAGGTAAAGCCTAGTCTTGTTTTCCCTCTTTCTTTCTCCACAGGCATTCATTAAGGTTAGATTACAGCAAAAAGGCACGATTTGCACCTGCTTTACATCACAGCTTTGCAGAGCCAAAAATGTTCCCTGCACTAAATGGTGCCAGAGATCTAAAAGTTCCAAAGGGTCTGGATGAAAAATATTTTCCATTATAGCCCAGTAATGAGAAGCACCACAGCAGCACTTTCCTGCTGTAGAAGTGCTGTGCAGGGCACAACTTGCAAAATGCACTGGGAGAATGTACACAGAAAGTGGGGTAGGTCCTCTGTGGCTCCAAGCTGGCAAAACCTCCTTGCCAGTAAGAGAATTACCGCTATGAGACCCTGCTCCCAGCATGGGAGTTTGGGGTGCAGAATCTGCTGCTGACCACAGGAAAACCTTAGGGGCTGCCTGCTTCCAATGGCAAGACATAGGCAGAAAAATGGGCATCATCTCACAGACGCAATCTCAAGTCAGCACCCTCCAAAAATAAAAAAAACCAGGCAGCAATTACTGCTTGCAGGTCTCGTGTCTGGCTTTATACAACATTTCTAGTCCCACCGCGCTCGTTGCCTTTTAAAAATGTGTAACGTTTATGGACTCCAGTAAAAATGTTTTTAATATAATGTAGATGAAGTATAAAGTGTTAACCTTGAACACCAGGGAATACGTTAGGGTTTTTTTTAAAAACCTCTTTCAATAATTTACTGAGAATTGTCTAAGATTTGCTTTTAGTTTATAGCAAATCTTTTGGAAACATTCAAATAGTCACAATTTTTGTAAATGCTACAATAGCAGTGATTTCATAAATAAAAACAATACTCAGAAGGCAGAGAATGTTGAAGAGAGCATTAAACCAGAGTCTCTGCTGTCTTAGGAACAGCAGTGTGGGTTTCCTGACATTGCTCTATCCATGTCTCTTGCTACTGCTTTTCTGGGACCAATGGCAAGGATGACGCTAAGAATTCTGTATACGAGCAGTCCACTTCTAACTATTTATAAAACATATGATATAATACTCTATCATGTAATATATGACACATGCCTTGCTCCTGCTACAGCAAAGGTACTAAGACAAAGCTTCTCTGCCATGTTAGCAAATCTCCCCGTGACTGCAGTTGCTGGTTTGCTTCTCCAGAAGCTGATATGTGTACAGTTCTCTGCTCCCCAAAAATGTATATTTACATCTGGAGTTATTCCCACAAATTTCATCCTTTGCACTGACTTTCTAAATAACATTATTCTGATGGTTTTAAGGGCTAAAGCCACACTTAAGGATACGTAAAAAGCACTAACCTGGACCACAAGTATTTCAACTGAGCTGGGAAACAAAGTGAAGAGGGGAAAACAGGCTTAGTATTTTCAGCTGGTTTCATTTGCTGCTTCTTACATTGGAATGGCATCTCAAAATCCACTTGTAATGGTCCCTTTCTCTATCTTCATTCAAACCCCTTTTCAAAGGCTCATTTTTTGATCAAACCCAAGAAATACCATTCTTGTATCAGTCAAACGTTCTCCACAGGCCGATGTAAATTCAACTTAAACCAGCAAGATATTAAGTGGGACAGATAACGAACCTAAATAACTGCTCAATCTTGTTAGTGTGGCCCTCATACACCTTCTGTGTTTCTTCAAGCCCTGCTGCTTAGCATTCATACTGCCTGATTTGAGACTAAAATTAGATTATAGGAATGCGTGCTTTTTACAAGAGGTCTTCTATTTGTTCCATAAAGTATTTAGTACTCTTTAGGCGCTGTATAAATAAAAATAATGGCGATCTTGGAATTCACCTTCAGGAATGGAAATTAAGAGATCCAAGTCCTTTCATTTCTACTGCATGTTATCCTCATTGGGCACGTTTAGCAATGCTTTGTAAAACAAGTTAAAAAGATGCTTGGAAGTCTGGTTAAGGTGAATAACAGGAAAAAAAAAAAGAGGAGGGAATATGTCTCTAGTTTTAGAGCTTCACAATAGGGAAAAAAAACAAAAGCTCTACCTGACTTTTAAGATAAAAATCTGCTGTCAAATCCATTAATGTTTGTGAGAGATGCCTACAGTTCCTGGGTAAAAATGGTTGTGGGTTTCAAAACCAGGACTCTGAGTAAAATCACTTGCACTCAGTTTTAAGATTCAAAGGCTACATATAATTAGGAACCATTACTGCTGTGATTTCTGAGGGCTCTGCACTGTAAGAAGAGTTTCTGCATTCTGGGTCAGAGCTGTATCACGTCCAACAATGATTTCTGTCCGACTTTCCCCTCTCCTTCCCGGGATCTATATTTAGGCTTAAGTACAAAATATTGAAAGTTTTTTTGAGGTTAAGCATGCCAATGTCCTCAAAACTCCAGCAGGCATCAGCTTACGTCACTTGGCACTTTAACACTTATAAAAGTTGGGCTCCTCACCTTAAATTAAAGCTATCATCAGGTGAAACATCTAGCCTGTGCTATTCCCCGGCTCCATTTTCAGGCAATGGAGGAAGAAAAACAGTTCCCAAGGTTATTCACCTTGTCCTGAGATGAGGCACCTATTTCTCTCCATTTCTCCCCGGTTCTTTTGACAGAGAACTTTTGTGATAGCTTAAATTTAGTCAACGTGAATCCTGCCATTGGTATCTCAGTAATTTTTGAATGCAAGCACATATGGATAATCACCTCTATGCTCCTTAGGCTCCTCTTAAGATTTTAAAAATACCTCTTTAGAAAGGGATCAGATTGCACACAAGTGTGTTTCAAGATTATCATTAGCTGTAAAAAACATATTTCAAAATGGCTGTAAAGCAACAACAAAAAAAGACTTGTCGACAGCTACTACAAGGAATAGCTCCATGTTGCATTTTAAGGATCTTGAAGCTTTACTGAGGAAAAATAAAAATCAGAATAGTGAAGAGACCTTGTGTATTATTTCCTCAAAACCTGCAGATTTGCTTACAATAACACCAAACTTGTTACTATCCCAAATAATTACAGTAATGTATATTCCAGTGCCTCAAAGACCAAGAACCATCAGGGCATTCCTCTACAGCAGGTACAAGGGGTTATAGGCAGTCCTTCTAGCAGTACAGAAAAGCAGCTCAAAGGTTAGATGAAAGAAGTAATGCTTTGAAATGAACATCTGAGGCAAAGAGAAAGGTCAAACATCAGATTTTTTTTTACTTTTTTTTTTTTTTTTGATAAGGGAGTGATTAGTTAAATTCAAGTCTCATTTCAGAATATCTACTTTCTTTAGAAAATAGCAGGCATCCAAATTATGGAAAATCTGCTCTTTAAGACAGTTGACTTGAGAACATTTAAATACCGAGGGTTGGAATCTTTTTCTTTTCTTTTTAATGATGTGGTTTAGGAAAAGATAGAAGATGATATCATTTCCAAAGACTAGCTCTGGATTGCTGCATATAGCTTGACATTCAAGATATTTTAATGTTATCAGCTAGCACTGCCTGCCATCCGGGATGAGCAATGTTTTCTTGACCAATTATTTATATGCCTTTAAAACAAGAGTGATTTTTGAGAAGGGATTTATTTGAAGGTGGAAAGCAAAAGTTCTCCATTAGAAGACAGGGTCACAAATGGACTATGCCAAATACCTGCTTTATATAAGGGAGAACAAAGCTTCAGTAAATATTATGTGGAGGTATGGAAAATTCTGTCATAGTTTGGCAGAGACATGCCTGGTGCAGGCAGGTGGGCGTTCAAGCCTGACATAACTGGCAAAGCAGCACGGGTGACATGAGAGGACATGAAAACATGGGGGGTGAAAGGTATGACCTGGTGTTCTCAGAGGGAGAGAAATTGCTTGCCAGAAGATCTCAGCTGGGAGGCAGCCAAAAGAGCAAACACGGAAGGTAACCCCAACTCCCACTGTCCGTGCAAACCCAGTGAAGATGGCAATTGAGATGTCAGGCTGGTCTTTAGATCATGCCCCCATTACTGTCAGGAAAAAAATCCTTTTCATTTCATCGTAATTAAGATACTCATAGATGTTTTATTAACTCACTCTACGGAGCCACATAGATTTTATAATTCATCCAAGCACTTACAAGTAGTTACTTGTGTTAGGCTGTCAAGACAGAAATGATTCAAAACCTTGTGTACTGAGCTTCTTGGAAGACATATCATTCCCTAACACAATGGTATTAGAAAGACTGCTGACAGATAGTGATCAAGAGATTTCATTTTGCTTGTCATATGGTGGGTTGTCAATTCTTCTTTTTGCTTTAGATAAAAGCTTAGTTGCATTCGATTTCAATAATGGTGAAGTTGCAGGTTAACATTTTTCAAAAGCACCAAAGTGACTTCAGTACTTAAATTCTATTTTCAAAATGCTGTAGACAGTCGAGAACAGAACTCTCTACAGTAAATGAAACTTAGACATTATTAAAGAAATTTATGGAATGGTGGAGAATAAAACCCCAACTCGAGAGGGCCAAAGTTTGTACCCTATTCCAGACCCCAGGTTTAAAATATGTTGGGTTTGTAGATTACTAAAATGCAAGGGCAAGCAAAAGTTTTCCATTTCCATTGTAAGCATACTTGCTTGTTTTCACATTAATGTATCCACTGCAGATTTCCTCCCACACTTGTAAAAAAATTTCTAAATGACAATTTTAAGGTCGCCTTCACCTCAAAATGCAAGTTTCCCTGAGTGTTGCTCAAGGTTTAAGCGGGTGATTCAGTGATATTTCTACAAAATTTTCCATGAAATATATATATATGCAAATTATTAGCTTCATTTTTTTTTTTCTTATTTTAACAGCTTAGAGGAGGAAGTGACCGTTTAAACCTTACTTCCCCCTTGAGTCAAATGAAAAATTGAGCCAGTACACAAAAGTGGAAAAGTAGCCCAGATTTTCTTTCTGTTAATACTAACCCAGTATTAAGCAAATAAATAATCCATGCGGTAAGTCTATATTTAAAATATTTGTTCTTCTTTAAATATAAAGTAACTTTCACAGAAACAAACAGAAGTGGCTAGAGACTGAAATCATTCCTTTGAAATTGAAGCCGAGTATTTTCTCCTTTAAGCTCCAAACATCATCTCCCTCATGCCCACAGGGCTTCACACTGTGCTCCAGGACTCCAGCGTGTTCATTCACTGCTCCCCTCAACTGCTGAGCTCAGAGGCTGGGCCAGGAAAGGCTGGTTACAAGCTCAGCTTCCCCAGGACTTTAGAAGTTTCTCTCCATTCATTAATTGTCATTTTTTAATGGTGAATTTCTCAAGTTAAACTGCATTTCTTCTAATATTTTTAGTTTGCTCTGTAATTGCAGGTACTGGCTATGAAATGTTGAGAGCAAACACAGTTTGAAACAGAACTGCCATAGCAGCTATAGAACATCTAAAAGGAAAAAAAAAATAGGCCAGACCTTTATTAAAATTTAAAAGTATGCCTTCGCTACACTCTTGTAAAGATCCAAATAGGGTATTCAAATCTCTAGAGATCACCAGTATAATTTCTTTATCATGTTCCATTTAAAATTTAATTATGTAGTCTACAACAAGAAGTATCTGAGTACTCTAAATAGGTCATGCAATGAACAACTTAATATTATTGTAAAGTTTTCCTTGTGAAGATCTCTTCTTTGATGTGCTGTTGCACACAGAAAGCCTTTCTTCGAAAAAACAATATACATTCATAGCTATAATAATGTCATTTAATATAAAAATTGTAAAGCTTCTTTATCACATTTTAAGTTTGAATTTTCAATTCATTCTCTAGCCAGAGCTTCCCGAAATCATCAGAAATAACTGGTAAATTAGAACTGACACAATATAATTGTACTGAATATTTTTATATCTTTCTACAGGCAAAGTTAATAGATTATCTTTCCTACTAAATGATGTCCACCAACTCACATTTTTCTATTTTTGCCTATCAGTGATACACATACTCCAGTGGCAAGAAGAAGGGTGATTTCTTCTTCCTCTTAAATATAATCATTAGAGAACCATCAGCAGTATTTAATGGAAAATGAATATATTAAAAAGCCACCATTTACCAAGACACTTTGTTATATTTGCTTTTTTAAAAAAAATCCATATATGTAACCTCTCTTGGTTACTACTGAAGATGAGAAAATATTCAAAATATACTCCTCTGTACTACTGACTAATTACAGGACTTTATGTGAGCAAATCCCTAATTCCACCTCTTTAATTGAACTATGAAAAAATCAGAAGGAGTTTTTGAGAATTTTTTTTTAATGACAGCAACAACAACAATAAATTATTAATGCCATCAGTGCCTAAACTTTCTTGACAGCCAGACAAAATATTCCAAGTACAGACACATCTGTTCACACTTACGCCCCTTGCAGTGAAAACCCTTTCACCAGGTTTGCAAGTGCGTGAAAATGATTTGATCAATCCTGGCCACAAGTGTATCCAAGAGTCATTACTGCTCTGGGAAAAGGCATCATGCTTGCCTGGGCAAAGGAGAGTTGGATTTCCAGTGTTACAGGGGGCTTGCTCTGCCCCACTGGACAAAATACAGTGATGGGAATCCCAGCAATGATGGGAAAGTGGTTATTAATTTTGTCATTTCAAGGTGCAACACCTAAAATTTTATAAGCTGTAACATGGTTTCAGGGTGAAGGTGTCAGAAGATGTGGTGTTGGTGGGGAAATTAGACTATTTCTCTGTAATGAATTAATAATAGCAAAACTATTCACTTGACGTTTGAAAGAAGAACAAAAGATATTAGATTAATACATCACAACATAAGATTAAAAACCCCAAGGAGCTGTTTACTTAGAGAAATTCAGGAACAGGTGAATCCTGGAGAAGGCTGGAGGACAAGCCAACCTGCGCCTCGCTGGAAACATTTGTTTTAAATCATGACAAGATCATTTGGTTTAATATTTATAACACAATTACAATGCCTTGTGCACATTGCTGGTATAATCTGATTTCACTTGTGACATCTTGCTGCAGTTGAAATTAAAGCCTTGTGGTAATAATTCAAAAAGCACATTTAGACAATCATTAATGGCAAGTATGAAACGGGATGTTTATTCAAGCACTTACGTGTCTCATTTTAACTTTAATTTGAAGTGGAATTCATTTCTGTAGTGTAAGGACTCCAAGTTTCCAGTATATTAGTCCTGTAATACCTCACCAAGTGCAGTGAAACTGGAAACTTTTAGCACTAAAACCAGTAAAAGATACAGCTAAGCACCAATATTGAGATTCCTGACCAAGGAGGTAGCTACTCTGTTGAATCCCCAATATTTTTTTTTCGTATGTGTGTGCGTATGAAGAAATGCAATTATTTTGCAAGGAAAGTGAACAAAATCTTTGGTGTCAGGTAGGCCTGATCACTGGTGAGCACTTCAAACACATGGCAAAATTTCACCAGCATATTTGCTTGAACAACCGCAGAGACTAAGTGACAGTAAACCATAAAAAGAAATATGTCTATTAAATGAACAAATCATATAAACCACACAAATTTGCACAAACAGAACAAAGGGGGACATTACAGAGGGGGAAGTCATCATATATACTGAAAATACACATTTTTACAGCTTATCAATATAAAAAAGTCAACTAATATAAACACCACACACCCCCTAAAGAAAGGTGGATATTTTTTCTCTGCCTTAGAATCAGAAACAACTTGCAGGTATTACCATGCTTAAAGAAAACTGTCCTTCTGGTTGAAATATTCTTTTTAAATTATATATTGTTTGAACTGCAATTCCACTTTAATCAGAGGATAGCAAAATCCCCCAAAACCATAACCCCACTAAAGCCTCCTGCACCTCAGAGTTCAAAACCAGTGGCAGAAGGTACAAGTGGACTGAGAGCATCTTTTTTTTAACTCACCACGCATCTCTGTTAAGTGACAGACTACCATATCAGATTTTTTTGTTTCCCTTCTCTCCACCCTTACTCTATCTGCATGATTACAGCATTTTATTGCATCCTCTGACAATATGTAGGCAGGTCTCTCTTCAAAAACCTCTATTGCAGCTTGGGAGTCTTGTCTAGTTCTATTATTTAATGAAAAGCTTTCTCAGCACAGAAGAATTTGGTCTAAGCTGCTTTCCTGCTTTCCAAATGAAAATGCCTTAAGATCACAGAGTTTTTTTCCTCCTGCCTCCAAGTTTCCCTCCTCTCATCCCTCAGGTGAAATGTAAAGCAAAAGCCAAACCACCTGCCATGGGTATAATTGCACAGCTGGAAGGAAGCCACAGCTGGGATTTTTCTCATCAGGTGCACAACTGTGCTGAGCCTCAAAGCAACTTCAACCCGTCGCTTTAAGCTGTGTGGGCTTGGCTGTGCCCGTATTTCAGTGTCATTTGTCTGTCTGTGGCATGCAGGGAGTGTTCTCCTCTCCGCACCCCCAGTTTTCAGTGTCCCAGCAGTTTTCCTTAGGAAAAGGATCATGTTCTGTCTCCAAGGTCGTGCTTCTTTCAGCACCCTCCAGACACTGACACACAGACGCAGTTTAGAGCAACTTGCTTACCTTGGTAATGTTCCAGATAACTCTGTGGCAGTCTCTCTGAAAGACACAAAGGGAAGAAAACTTAGTTTGTGTTTTAAACAGCTATAAAATTTTAAAGACGCCTTTATAGTGCTTGCATCTTACAGGAGTGCAGACACACATCCACAGCTCCGTACGCAAGCGCGTCACTGGCGGATGCGATGTCCCCCTGATCGTATACAAAAGAATGTGAAAAAGCAGATGATGGAGTGCCATCTAAGGATCTCATCAGAATCAAGTTCTCTGTGGTACAATTACTCATTTTTTTAGGCATAAAATTATCACTATTTCAAATGCCAGCACTGCATGATCTTGCATAGACAAAACGTAGCACTGGGCCAATTTTCCAGTGGAAAATGTTCCCTTTTATTTCAGTGCTGCAGCAAAAGCAAGGCATTAGACAGTTCTACAGTCATGTTATGCACTGAGAAAATACCATGTTAATGTTAAATCTTCTTATGCTGGTCTTAAACAATAGTTATTTTCCAAATATGTGACTTTTCATCCAATTTACTTGTCTAAAACCCTTTTGTGGGTGTGCAATTTGTTGGAGGGAAGCTGAGTGCGAGATAGTGAAAGTGGGCTAATGCAGTGGTTTGTCACATTAAAGCACAGTTAAATACATTACCATTACCTATGTACACTGTCCTTAAAATACATCCCAGGTCTACCACCACTGTGTGTCCTTGTTTCCCTCCCCAGCCTATTTGCCTAGACCTTATCCAAGCATCAGGAAAACAGCTGGATTGCTCCATTTCTCATTTCTCTCCCATACATAGGACCTTAAAAATCCAGCAAGGAGGCATAAGGGGGCTCATTGTCTTAGACTTGACCAGATGCCCATCCCATTGCACAGTTTTCTTGTCCAGTTATAAAATTCATGTGCAATATATAAATTTGCTGCATGAAAGGTAACTGGTTAGTTCATACCCTGTTTGCTTCAGCTGAGATGTAAACTGCAAAATTTCGCCTCTGTAGATGGAACTTATGGTCTGGGACAATTCTCAGCATAATATTTTCATATTATTATTGGCAGCTGAGGAAGAGAAAATCCTTTCATTGGCTTTTACAGTTGAAGGGGAATCTTTTTTGTAAGGGTAGGTGGTAGAAATTAAGATGGGTCCCAAAATCTTCCTTGCCCTAACAATTTCCAAAACTGTGGATCTAGTGATCTCTTTGTATGGAACCAAATCTATACATTTTTGTTGCAAGAGTATGAACCTTTCCCCATATTCTGAAGTCACTGCTTCACTTTTCTTGATGGGGCAACTACAGAATTAATATATTAAAACCACAGTAATTCAGAGTTCCTCTTCAGCAGATCTTTCTAGATCTCCCATGCTTTTTGGCACTATATGAACTACGAGCAGCTATGAGGATATAATTTTTTAAATGATAAGTTATTATTTTTATATTGGACATCCCACAGTGACACCCAGGTTTTTTCCTTAATGGTTACACTGGTAATTGTAGTCTCCATTACAGTGTCAGAGGAGATGAAATGGTCCCTCTAAACATGCCTTGCTTTGCATTTTCAGAGTGTCTATCTCTAAGCTGTGCAGTTTGCTGGGCACAGAAGGTTGCCTTAAACCTCCCAGTGCTTTGCTTCAAAAGGCACAGATCAGAACTGTGTTCAGTGGTTGCAAAGAAGATTAGGCAAGAAATAAAAAATGGCTCATTCCCTTTTCTTGCATGCAACATTCAGCAACAGTCCAGCAGATATTTAAGCCCCCTCAGAAAAAAACAGTTCCCACCCCAGCTAAGGCAGACAGGTACATATTCAGCAGGTGTCTGTGATGAACAAAGTCCATGATCTAAATGACATCAAAGGTGAGAGCCAGGAGCAAGAGAAAGTGAATGTAAGGAGATAAGAAAATGAAATTAGAGTGAAGCAATACAGACTCAGTTATTATGGGGTTATTTGATACAGCTGTACATTTTAGATATTTTATTTTCATTAAACTCCTGCACATTGGTATCACACCGCCTTATTTTCCAAGCCCTACTCATGACCTATACAGTTCAAAGAATTAATATGATATTTTTTGTAACCTGTCAAAGAACTGAATCACTAAATGGTTCCAACAGTCAGGACTTTTTCCCCTTTCACCGTTAATCCCAGACATGATCTCTTTTCATAGAAATGGTGTTTTTTGAAGGAAAGAACCTGGATCTGGGCATCTCTTTGCTTCTTCTTCTAAAGGGGCTCCAGAGCCTTTAGCTACCCATTACTGTTCTAATAGCAGAATGGCACAAACCTTATTGCTTTAGGGTATGGCAGCACATTTTATAAAATAGCAGTTGCTCATCCAGCTTAAAGAGACAACCCAGCAAATCGTGGGTGGGTACTGCAGGAAGCATCAAGAAGCAGAATCATGTAGGTTTAAAAGAGGATGTTAAACTGGAACCACACTGTCAGCTTCTGAGCAGAGCAGTGAGTGATTGGTGAACCCAAATTTCTAAAGATTTTCATTCTTGTTAAATAACCCTCTCTACAAGAGATGTTAGCATTGTGAAAACAATTATTAAATAGTCGATGCAGTGGTAAAGAAATCTGAATGTGATCATAATGTTAAACAAAGATACTGCAGGACTTTAATGTATACATTTTTAATGTAATTAATTGTGTTGCCAATTTCACATTTGGTCAGATCAAATTCCATTTTTGAGCAAAAATATGTAGGGTAACGATTTTTGAAATACAGATCCAACTCAAATAAAAGTCAAACTCACAAGCAAAAAAAGTCTGATTACTTCCCAACTGTCCAAAGATTTCACTGCTTCGCATCAACTCAGTAAACACTTATACCATAAAAACAAATTAACCTCCCTTTAGATTATGAAACTAAAAATATTATTTTCCAAGAAAACAAACACAATTATCCCCACCATGTCATTGGAAATAAATGGTACATGGACTGCTGAAGATGGTTAATGTCCATGGTAAGTGCTCCTATAAATATCAGGAATTGAAACACCGCTCTATAAATATATTTCATGGGAGTTTAAAAAAGAAAATCTTTTGGAGCAAATTACTCATCAAGAAAACCCTTAAAGTTTATTTAAAGATAATAGATACTCATTCTGTAGTCATTCAAGAAACTGAAACTAGACTTGTATAACCAATTTTCAGACCCCTAGTACTGCCCAATGACACACACAATAAATATAACTCAGAATTTACTGTATAGACAGGAAACAAAAAAATCTTGGATGAAAACAAGAGGATAATACTCAAAGGGAGAACAAATATAAGATCATGTATTTTTACATCCTGCCTATGATATGAAAGGATGACATTGAGAAAGAGTGAGGATGGAAACTTGAATGCTTTGTCAGAACTGCCCTGAATTCCACTGAAATCAGCTCCAATGCAAATGAGATGAGCTAATGCACAACAGCGCTAAGGCCAGGAGAGGACCAGGCTGAAGATCCTGGAAAAGCTGTTACAAGAAAGGTGACATTACGGAAGAGCAGGGCAGTATTTACAGGAAGGTCATTTACAATTTCCAAGCATTTTGTGTTCAGCTGCAAAGGACAGATTTGGGACAACATAATCTCTACATATGGAAGATGTAGGTGCTGTTGAAACCAGAATGGTGCTGGGTGGGAGGTCTGCACCCCAAAATATTACACCCTCCCATGGGGTCTTCCAAAGAAGAAAAACACAGGTTTACAAATTGTTTCTGAGACCTGTGAGGGGCTTTGACCTACTGCAGAGGCTCTGCACTCTTGAAAGGACCACATAGCTCTTATCAAAGCCCAGAGAGCCAGTGTGGGTGAACCAAGCACCACACACGCAGTTTGTCATTTCTCTCTACAGGCTGAGAAATCCTTCCCGTAGGATTAGAGTAGGATGTATACCAAAGCAGAAAAGTATAAATATTTTAGTCAAAACCTTACAGTGAAGTGGAAGTGGGAAGATCTGCATAAAGATCAGCAAACAGAATTTACTGCCTAATAGTTCTGTTTAAAAAGAGTTGTTCAGGAAAAACTCTTCATAATATCTGGAAAGTGTTGTGTTTATATTAAATGTTTTGTTCACTGAGAAATCATATGGTGCTCTGCTCTCAGAGGCTGACTGGCAGCTGTTGTTACCCACCTACATGCAGGATTTAGCACAACACAGCTCTGAAGTTCGACTCTGCAACGTTTTGCAGGTTGCCCAGAGAAGCTGTGGCTGCCACATCCCTGAAAGTGTTCAAGGCCAGGTTGGACGGGGCTTGGAGCAACCTGAGAAGGCTTCCCTTCCCATGGCAGGGGGCTTGGAACAAGATGATCTTTAAGGTCCCTTCCAAGCCAAACCATTCGATGATTTTCGCTGTGTTTCTGCAGAGATGTAAACTGAGGCACAAGAGACAGGGCAGGTTTTAAAGGGCAGCTGAGGTCATCTGATATATACTGGGCTAAATGCATACCAGTAACCTGAGGAAGTACTGAGTTCAAACCATACAAGTCAAGACTACATTTAGAAATCATCTTTTAGTTCTGCAGGATCATGACCCTTAGTGATTTGGAAGCTTTAGATCTCCACCGAGAACAATTTTTGTTCTGAAAAGGGAAGCATATGGATTCTAGCTAAGCAATCTGTCGGGGTGCTGGGGAAGATGCAAAAAAAGGCAGCAACACATTCTTGCAATCGTGTTACCGTTCTTCCTTTTTCCATCTCACACTCTGGGGAGAGGATAAAGCCCGCCTACGGCACACAAGGCACATGAGGATAAGGGCGAAGCTGGAGAAGGATCTGTATGGTGTGCTAATAAGAATGCAGCTCAAATGCAAGCAGAGAAGCCCCAGGAGGCAGAGCAGGGGATTCTTCTGGTTTGGAAAGAGAAGTGTCCTAACCCTGAGGTCTTGGTTTTAGGCATCAGAGCCAGCAGTCAACATTTCAACAAGGAGGGCTAAAAGGTCCTGTCTTCTCCAGGACAGGTGAACATGACTCCTTTGTTTCCTTGGGATATACAGAAGCAGTAACTTCCATTACTTGTTCTCATTTTTCTTAAAGCAAAAAAAACCCCAATAGCTTAGGCTGATATTTCTGATTTAGGTGAAACATTCAACCCTTCTCTAAACAGAGTCTCACAGCTGACACAAGCATTGATCTTACTGGAAGGGATATATTCATAAACAGAAAAAAGTACATGTTGAAGAGAAATGAGGTATTTTGGATGACCACTTGAAAAGTTATGGTTTTTTTTTCCAGGAATATCCACTGGGCATAACTGGATAATGCTGAGGGTGCGGAGGTGTGTAACAAATTACAATAATGTTGATACCTACCTTAAAATATTTCCAAATATTTCACAACCGTGAGTTGTTCTTTGCTTTGCCCCAGGAACAAATCTCACTTGCCAGAACAAACAACTCACCTGAAGCTTTTGACCACATTTTCCTGGCTCTGCCTACACACAGACACTGCACCACTGATTGAGCAATGCAAGAAAATCAGGGTAGAGAAGGATCCAAAATTTGTCATTGAACACCCCTCAACCAGACCACCAATAAAGCTTTTTTAATTGTAGGGTCCACGATTGCAGACACGTTCTCTGCTCCTAGACACGCATCAGCAATGTGGCAAAAGACTGCCACTAACTGTCAGCGTAAAGCAGAACTAAAGAAAAGTTTACAAAGGGATAAGAAGGATTTTCCACTCAAAGCAGGGGAGAACAGATGAAGAGGAACTTTAAATTAGCTTTAAAAGGAAGGTTGTATCAGGAGGAATATAATTACTTTCTTGGAGTTTCACCAAGACTTGGGAGTCAATGCCTCTACTCCCGCAGAATGGTGCAGTGGGATTTTTAATGACCACAAATGGTCAGGACATTGATTTCACATTCCAGGTGAAAAATGGCACCTCCAAAGACACATTGTTGTCTCTGCTCTTCTTAAAATCACATTGGGGACTGTGTCTGCCTTGACTTGGAAGAATTAATAGTGTGTATTGAAATACCATCGTGAGACACAAGATATTTCAGTGGTCTTAAATTGGATAGTTTCTCAGATTTGTTAGTATGCAGCAACATAAACTGGCTACATTTGGATAAAATATAGGGTTTAAATTCTGGATTCAGTTTTGCTATGATTAATTTGATAGATTACAGAGAAGGCTTTGTTTTCTCCATATCACAAGCTTTTTACATATCTTTTTGGTAGAATTGTTCCCTATGCCTCCTAGAGATCAAAATGGTCAAAACCAATTTAATCTTTTAAAACCCTTAAACTGTTGAAAACTATCAAACTTTCAAACTGATAGTTCTGTAAGTATTTTATCTTTCACACAGTAAGCAGCAAATAAATACAATGCCATTTTAAATCTTCACACCGAGTTTAGCTACCTAACAAGGATCACACATTTGCAGTAGAAATTCTGCATAAACAGTCTCTGAATGTGCTATTTAAGTACAAGCTAAATACTCTTTTTTTAGGGAGTGATGTAACAAGTTCATATGTAAAAATCTATTTCTATGCAATGTGACATTCTGGAAGATTAGCTGACTGAGATAAAGGACATGAGCAAACATGCTTGTTGTTTTCTCCCACGATTATTTTTAAAAGCTGCATTTTTCAGTATTCTAAATTTGCTACTTCTGAATTTTTTATTCCTCCTAAGGTATGAGGAAAGAAATCTCTATGTGTTCAGTGATAAACACCTGCCACCAAAACTGTTCAAGTCCAGTGTACATCCTGTGTACAAATAATACCCCAAATAAAACCTGCCCTCATCATTGTGACTAGTTTATATATTTCATAAAAAATCAAGTTTTTATTTACCGTCACCCCAATGTCTTTGAAGACAGAAATATTATAACTTGCAAGTCAAAGCATAATTCAGGCCAAATCCTCGCTCTTTGCAACTTAACTACAATTCCCAGCTAAGATTTTGGCCCCTTGTCTAACTACCCACCGAGGACATCAGATGAAACTTCTCTCTCATATATCTTTTGCTCTGGTATTAAAGAGCAAGATAGAAATTAATAGGTGGAAGAAACACAGCAATGTCCATTTTAGAGACTGGTAATGGGGGCGTGGATGGGATGCAATTCATCCAGGGTCATCAGGGAGAAATTCCAGGGCATGGAGAAGAAAGTAAGAAAGATACCACTCTGGTGCTTTGCTCCAAGGTCAGACCCTGCCTTCGTGGATGTGGCTGTTGCCATGTTTTCTCAGGCAAGTGTTGCATTTTGAAAGTTAACGGCTTGGAAACGAAGAAAAAAAAAAGTATTATGGGTACAGGATTTGGCTCTCTAGGACAGAGCAAGCAGCAGGAAGAACATGGGGGAGAATCCACCATGGTACCAACTCCAACACTCTCACCCTGTTAGTACAGGAAGAGAAAGACGTGATGCACAGGCAACTGCCTCAGGGAGCTCAGTAGGAGGAAAATACCCTCTGTCTCTCTCCAAAATGAGAAGAAAGATCATCCAAAACAGAGCAGATGTTCCTCCCCATATGCTTATTGAACCTGCTATAATCTCTCAGGGTAGAAAATCTTACGTGTTTGGTATTTGACTGACCTGTAGCTCATGCTGCAGTGCCACTGGTGCAGCGTTACTTTACCACCACCTCTTCTCACTGTGCCAAGGAAAGGAGGGGAATCACACCCAAAGTCTCAGCAGCAACTTCAGGTCAACCTTAGTTGAACAAATATAGAACTGTGGGAGAATTCTGGGCCATGTGCTAATTCTACAGAAGAATTATGGAGTCATAAAACAGTTTGGGCTAGAAGATCATCCCATGGGCAGGGAACCTTCTACTAGACCAGGTTGCTCAAAGCCTCATCCAGCCTGGCCTTGAACACTACCAGGGATGGGGCATCCACAGCTTCTCTGGGCAACCTGTGCCAGGGCCTCACCACCCTGACAGGGAAGAATTTCTTCCTAATATCTGATATAAATCTACCCTCTTCAGTTTAAATCTGTTACCCCTTCTATCAGAGCACTCCCCGATAAAGAGTCTCTCCTCTTTCTTTAGATCCTCTCTGGTATTGGAAGCTGCTATAGGGCTGCATGGAGCCTTCTCTTCTCCAGGCTGAGCAACCCCAAGAAGTCATACATTCACAAGGTTGCATGAGATAGATGCAAAAAGACAGAAATTATTCAAATTCTATAGATGGTGACAGCTTAGATGATTTCCTTAGTTTCTGACATGTTGTACTTCAGTACTTCAGTGCAGTGTTGTACTTCAAGGCTTCAGTAAGTATCTTCTGATATTTAAGACTTTGACTTGTGTGGGGTGAGAGGCCAAGTTATGCGTACAATTTACACAAGTGTCTTTGGGATGAACCATTGTTTGGGTCAAATGTTGATGTCTTCAGTGATGAATGCTAAAAAGAAAAGGCACCCTAACAACTAATTCTATTGAATGCCCACACCTTACTCTTCCTGCCCATATTTCCCTCAAAAAATCTCACAATGCCAACAGTCCAAACCTCTGGTGTTCCCTGGTGCCAGATGCTTTCACTAATATACACAAACTTCAAGCCACTCAAAAAGTTTGGAGGCTTTATTTAAACTTATTTCAGAGAAGTAACTCTTGATTCTCTGCCAAGAAATGCCAAGCTTGGAAATGGCATCTCATCCACGTCTCAAAATACTTTACTGAAGCTAAACAACTTGGATACTTCAGCTATTACGTATTCAAATTGTAACTCATTTTCTTAGCCAATGCAGACTGGGCTGAGACAGGCATTTGGGGTTCTCTGAAGTTTTGTGAAGCTTAAGGACTTCTAGAACAAAGTGAGATGCTACGTATATGTACCTTGGGAGAGCTAACATAAGTTAGGAAGAGGATGGTCTTGTTTGCCCAGTTCACTATGCAAAAATACAGGCATTGGAAACCACCGGGATAAAAAAACCACAAACAGAACCAAAAAAATTTAAAAAACCCCCAAACCAACAAAACCACTTCCCAAAACAACAACTCTCTGAAAATCCCACAAATCTCCAGGCTTTGGGTGAGTGCAGGTTCTTTCCACTTTCAGTTTTGAGAGTGATGCAGTCTCACTGTATTTTTCCACTCAGAAGGAGCAAATTCCAGAAATCCCACAAGGTTAACTCCTGCTGAGGTTCCATGCTGGAGGAGGGATGCTGAGCATGGCCACGCAGTGTACCATGGGCAGATGCAAACTCCCCTGCCTACACTGCCAGCTATGGAAACAGAAACCAGCTCTAAAAAATGCTGCCCCTGCCTTAACGCTGACTCTGCAGAAGCATTCAATGGCTTTGGAAAAACCCCTGCTCTCCTACAGCAGAGTTTTTATCAGATGGATACAAGAACTACTGAAAACAGCTTGTCTACCTGGAACTCTAGTATAGCCAACATTTCCTTCAGACATCTGTCCATATTGTCTTTTCATCCACCTGCTGGAATAGTTACTTCCTTTTTCTGGTTGTTAGTCAAGGTAAGTTCACTTCTTAGCTCCCTTCTGTTCTGACATCTCCTCCTCGTAATCTAAAATACGATGGTGTCAGGTTGAAACATGGAATAGGAAAAATGTAGAAAGGGCTCTGAACAGGCCTGCCAGCCAGCAGTCTGTGTCCCATTAGCTGCAGTTCAAAACAGTCCTCATACTATTTCCATAAATACTGTGGTATCTTCTGGAGTATCTCAGCATGAACTGCAACAGATGTTGGATGCTATAATTTCTTCATTCTTGCTCATTTGTTGTTCATCTGTTATTTTTTGCCTCTTTTTTTCCCTCTTGCCACCTGTTCCCCCACAAATCAGAAATGCTAAAAACAACAGAGTCAAGTTTTGTTCTTATTGGCCCATCTACCACTGACCAAAATTAATGGGACAGGAGAAGAAAAGAGATTAAGATCTAACTCCCTGTCTTATTTCTGACCTTAAAAGGATGGGTTGAGTTTATTTTTGACAAGCCTAACCAGAGAGAATAAATCTGCTGAGCTGTCCACCTCAGGAAATTGAAGCACACAAGTACCTCTGCTCTCTAACAAGTTCATAAATGTTACTGAACAATATCTGGATGGTGTTGTGAAATTATGATAAAAAGTGTTTAAAGTGTAAGTTACCAGTGGTATAAATCTAAAAGCAAGCCCTTTTCTCCCCAGCCAAATCCAAATCCAAAGATGTTAAGATAGTTCTTTAATGGCAAAAACTATTAGGCTGCAATATGTAGCAGGTTAATCTATTAATCATCAGACCATTTATGTTCTGTAATTCTACCACAGTTAAATAACATGGACTACTAAGTACCTGAATCGGCTATTAGCAACCATTCCTGCTCATTAAAACTCACTTATTTAGACTTTAGCAATGGTAAATGTAACCAGCCCCGGAGGAGTGTCACAGTGCTTGGAAATGGCACATTAAGCTTCATTTACCCAGCTGCACTCGAAGGCAGAGGGGGAAGGGAAAAATACAGTGACGGTCCATAACAAAGCTCAGAAGCTTTTTGAAGCTGCATTAAGGAAATGACAAATCTTACAAAGAGAGCCATAAAGCTTCCTCAAGTACAACAGTTCGGCAAGGAGCTATTTATCATAGTTTGTTGAAAAGACTCCTACGTTTGATACTATTGGACTGTGAGAGATGATTATTAAATGTAATTACAGAAATAGCACAGAAATAATAGTTTATTGCAGAGCGTAAGCAACACTGTATTAACAAAGAGGAGTGGGGAACATGATCAGCATTTGCAATGGTATCATTAGCTTTTCTGGGACCACAGACACAAATGTATACACATTTGATTCCATGTTGGCTTCTACTAACCAGAATTATCCTTCAAGAATTTCTGATCTGGGTCAATGCATCTGTCTATACTTGGCGAGAGAAAACAGGAGCCCAAGTGGATTGCTATTTGGGTGTCAGCTTTTATCCCTTTCCTACTTAACACAGATTTATTAAAAAACAATCACAGCCCGCTGTCAAGAAATACTGCTCACATTTGCTTATTAGCAGCCCTGTAATAGATGCATTTTTTGCTACAGTGCTGCCATTTGAAGTGAATGATTTATTTAGAACATGCCAGTTATCACGAGATTCTCCACATAGTAAAACAACAAGTTTTGATTTCTTATTGCTACCTGCAGGAATGAGTTTAATTTCTATTATACCTACACCTCGACATGTTTGCTTGTGTACCCAGCCATCAATTTTATCTTTTCTTTTTGCTGTGAGTGATTCCACCCAGTTTCTTTTCACTCTTGAATATATCTGCCACTCACTTCTTGTGCATTATTGTCCATCTTGGTGAAACCCCTTTTTTTAAAACCATACAGTTCTTTCACAGAGCCTTCTCTGCTGACTTGGGGTAGGTATCCACACTTTTCCCAAACTACAAAGACAAAAACTTAGAAGCATAGCTTCTTACAACCGAGGCTGTAGTTTGTGCCAGCAAGCAGGGCAAAAAACCAATCCTATCTCAGCAGTTCAAAAGATCCCTTCTGGTCCACCAAGTTTTAGGCTAAATTAACTCTGCTGCTGGCCCAAGACCAAAACATTTTGAAAAACTCTGTTTTGGAAGGAAGGCATTCAGTGACAGATGGGCTTTATTTATTTTTGGGTAAAAGGAACAGCTTAAAACAGGTTGGGAACATGGGAGAGCATCCTGGCACATCAAGACAAAGGCTGAAAGTGTCTGACGTACTAAAGAGATGCAGAAATTTCCATCACAAGACCATGCACACGTTCATCGATAACGTGGTGCACACTGACCCCTGCTCTTTTGGTAATGATCTGTTTTGGAGCAGGAAATGCAGCCAGTAGTTTTGAAGCTCAGCAGCCTCCTTTAAGCATCTGTACTCCCTCTTTAGTTCACTGCGTAACAACAGCTTAATGTATTACAGGCAAGGCTGCACTCAAAAACAGGAGCTGCGTGCACTCAGCTGAAAGAAACAAGTGAGGCTGTAAATCAGGTGCAAGAGAAGAAATCAGAGTCTACCTTTAGGCATTCGCATTTCTGGATTTGGTTCAAAGCTGCATTTTCACATCGTCTAAAGACTCGTGGGTTACATTTTTGAGAGGTTTGAATCTACAAAAACTTGTGGATAGACTACTAACAAAGATTTCCAACCATGCAGCAGAATCCTCAGGAGCTCGGTACTGATTATATTGAGATGCTTAAGAAAAAAATCCTGCTAGCCATCTATCTGCATCAGGAGATACACACGGGCATTCAGGAAAATCTACCCTGGTCACACCACATCAGTGGTGTAAAGGAAAACAAGTTTTCCTTTTGAAGGTTTTTGACTTGTTCGCAACAGTCAAATCATGGCTGCAGCACTTTCCAACTGACAATTATCTTGCCATAATGGCCGTAAAAATAAAATGAAATCAACACGGATGGAATTTGAAGTAGGAGACCTAAATTGTACGTAACTATATTCATAAAACTGCACCTCTGCTCAAAGTTGCTCTGCACACTACACGTATGCCAGGATCTCTTAATCTGCTGCTGATGTGCTGCATATTGCGGTCGTGTGCAATTACAGTTAGCTATAATTAAGAACAATCACTACTTTTATTTCTCCACTTGTTCTTTAAAAAGCAAAGTTGTAATAAAACTTCCCCCCCCCCTTTTTTTTTTTTAAGGTGAATATAATTATACATCCTTATAACATCTCAAATAATTAGTTTCTTCTGGAACAATTTTCATTTTAACTGTCAGATCTGCCATCTATAGTCAATAGAACACATTGTAAAAAATTCTATTATTAACCTTTTTTCACCCTGTAAATCTGCAAAAGAACTTGAAAAAATTGAGGAATTCATTGCTTGAACATTGAAAGACCAAATCCAACTAACACCCCTTCCCCAGCAATACCTTCTTAATCATGCTGAAAAATTATTATTAACATTATTGTACTAGTTAACTATAACAATAATAAATTAAAGCTGGATATAAAAGGTATTTGGCATCTTTCTATATTTTACAGGCTACTTTCCAGCCCTGTTCTCATAAAAGAATCTCTCTACTGTATCTTTGTTTAGAATCTTCCCGTGATTACTAACCATGCAGACTGCAGGGAAAAGTAATTAAGTTTAATAGAAGCCACCCTCATTTTTGAAGCTGCCCTCAATTTAAACCATAGAAGGAGAGTAATTAAATTTAATGCGTGCCACAGCTTTTAAATGAAGATATGGCATGTAAAATTCTCTCACTCTGTAACGTGTCTTTTCCGAACACTGCAAAATAAGGGTTATGATGCAAAAAGATAAACTACAACTACCAAGTCATGTTAAGCTTTCTTTTTCTACTGGCCATCTCTTCCAAAGGGGGAGGCCTTTGTGTAGATTAAGAACAACGTAATCTAAATCACTGGAATTGGGAAGCCTGCACTGGCTTATCCATCCTTTGCCCATGTTATCTGCTTTGATTAACTTTCGATGAAAGTCTTGCAGCAGGGTCCACCTTTCATATATTTTTAACAGCTGTAACAGGTTTCCAGCTGCAGCAGAGACTTCTGGCACAGACATTGTTTACCAAGAAGATCCTCCCCCAAAGTAGTTGCTGTAGAAGCAGGGACTAATGACAATAATTTCCAGACACAGCCACAGATCTCCTGTGTATGGCTTCAGTCTTAAGTCATCCGAGGAAAAAAAAAGAGATTAGAAAAGGCTCAGTTATTTTCCCAAACAATTGTCTTACTACTTTTACACAAAAATTCAAATTATAAACCAGGACTAATGAAAATATGTCACCCTTGCAAAGAGGAATTTACTAAACGAGGAGCTCTGAGACTGAGAGTCATTTCCCTTCCCCAGCACTGCAGTCTCTTTCTATATGTATAAACAAATGTTTCCTTGCAAAGAATCACAGAAGTTTCATCAACTGATTAAATATAAACAGGGAATTTGAAGGCTTGAATTGCTGTGGGAAAGGGAATATAGATGCCTGAAAGTCTTTGTTCAGAAGGTTAGACCAAGGTCCGAAATTTATAATTAGTTCACAAAAGGGCTCCCAAAATTCTTCCACTCATCCTCCTCTCCTGAACACACTTTAATGCCTACTGCTAGGCTTGAACAAAACTTTTGTGCCGAAAATGAGACCAGGTCTGAAAAGACAAAACCTGAGACAGATTTTCAAAGGTCTTTGGGTCCAAAGGCTCCCCCAAAAGACAAGGGAGTGGAAAAAAGGAGAAGGAAAGAAAAAGTAGGGGAAGTAAAATTAGAGAGAATAAATAGATCCTCTGTTTCAGTTTTAAAACCCACCACAAATCTGCTATGTACTTTCTCAAGGGAGGGGTTGAATACTCTGTTTTAGCAGTGTAAAGAGCTGACACCTGATGCACACCCAGCATTGCGGGAACCTGTCTGCATACAGGTGAGACTCACACACATTTCATCTGCAATCATTTCTTTGCTAGATTATCAAAAATGAACTCCCATAATAGTAAACAAGAGGCAACTGGGGTTTCATGTCGGTCTCCTTGACAAAGCCCATGATCCCATATCCATTAATCCACAGACTGTTCAATAAGCAGATCCACGCTTCAAATCTTGAAGCCACTGCTAATAAAAATTGCAAGCAATTTAAGGAAAAGAGACTGAATTTGTAGCTATTTTTAGTTTGAAAGAAAGAAGATATTTGTTTATCCATATCATGACTAAAAAAAGTTGGTTTTTTTTGGTTTTAAAGTAACAAAATAGTGACAAAATTGCTGTTTAAATTCTAATTTTTACTCAATTATATATTAAAGTGATCCTACCAGATGCTGGAACTAAAGCAATATGATTTTGCTATATTTATATCTAAGCCGCAAAACATTTCAACATTTACAAAGAGAAGAAAGTTCTCTGCTAATGCCAGGAGAAGAATAAACTCAAATGCCATTGCACATGATGACTCTTAATAGCTGGCACGAGGAGAGGAGAAATGTCTCTATAACAACAGTATCAAGGAAACATGTGTTGCAAATATCACATCACAACAAGAAAATTTTAAAAAAGGGTTTGTGGAGAGTGTTAAAATGAGGATATAACATCCACATGCTCTCAAATGCTCAGGATGGATGCAAACCAAGTCAAGCAGTGGTCTATTTCCTCCTCTCCCCTAATCTGAAATGCCTCTTTCCATCCAAACCACCTGCTGCTCAAGCCTTCTGCTTTTCTCACACATTTCCCAATCAATACTTAGGCCCTTCTGCTGCTGGCTACCAAAAAGACAACTCCCACTCTCCTCTAATATGCCCTCAGGAGCTTCGGCAGAAAGGTGGGTTGTGGACTGGCTGGCCAGAAGATTAGGGAGAAAAAATAAACCAAACACAAAATCAAATCTTCAGGAGCCTCTCTGCTCAATTCCCACCCATAGTGATTGCTAGGCTTAAAATACAACCCCCATCCCTCATCTCATCCTCTCTTTGAAGGCTCTGGGTCTCGTGGGGTCCTGCTGCAATTGGCAAGTGCTCCAAATGTTGGTGGGATGCAGCTCAGCCTGTGATGCCAGAGCAGCAAGGCTACCCCAGGGCACCGGCATGCGCCACTCAACTGGTTAAAAATTGAAACAGAGCAAACGGGAAATTTTCTAACAAATGCTTTGAGATTATGGAGCACACGTTACAGCTGTAACCACCCACAGTTCCCTCCTACAGAACAGAAACACTGACAGCAAAAACCATTCACTGCAGAAGCTGAAAAATAACAAAAAAATGCAGCAGTATGGGTGAAATTGAAGGCTGTAGGTATTTTCTGCAAGAACTTCTGTTAAGAAAGAGGGGAAGTTTGCAAGACATAACAGAAGAGAAAGCACAGTCTTGGTTTGCAAGTTCATGAGATGTGCCAGGACTGGTGCGCAGACCTGCACTAGTTATAGTGCTCATCACCCATTTCTCACTCAAGAAAAAAATTATATTTTACTGTAAAATGGTGCAATAGTGGGCGGGAAGGGAAGGACAGCCTCTTCTTTTTGTTATTAAAAATAACTAAACTAGAGAAAACCTCAGATAACCTTAGTTAAAAAATTTTCCAGGTCTCTGAGGACAACAGAGCAAAGAGCAGGGATTCAATGTGCCATTCAGCAGGGAGAAGGGCTGAGCCTTCTGAAATACTCTTGAAAAAGAAAAAATAAAAGATAAAATAGAAGCAAAAGTATATGCTTTCCACCATGGAACTAATTTTTTGTGTTCACTACTTGCAGCGATCATTCAGCTCTGTGGATCAAAAAAATCCTACTGCTACCAATGTGCGTGGTCAATCAGCAGGATATTCTGTTTCAAATATGAGATCTGAAGTTGTTTCTTTGATTTTTTTTCAAAAGTGCGACATAATTTTCCCCTTCTCCCAGTGCCAATCATGTTCAGGTAAATGTTACAGCTTCTGCAAGTGCAAATTAAAGACAATTATAACCTGGCTAACCTACTCTGTCATTGAAATGCTTGGCACAACTCATTTGCCTGTGGAGTGGAGATTTGCTGCTACGATATCCACTTGAGTAGGGAAATGCTTGTCTTTAGACACTGTGGACATGCTGATTGCTCTGATCAAAGAAGGCAAAAATGGAAGTGCTTTATTTGCCCCTGTAGGAAGGAGCACTGCGGTATAAGCGTAAGAATTAATTGTCATGTTAGTCACTAATGCCATTTGATGGTAGCTTCCATCTGTTCCAAAAATAGCACCACAATGCATGTATTTTTAGGAAAATTAAAGATTTATCTTTCTGGTACCAAATGCTTGCAACAACCACACCACCTGCACGAGGGAAAAAATAGGACCAGTGAGTTAAGGGTCTTAATAGACACACCTTAGGGGGTACTTCCAACTGATATTAGGGGCTCCTTATGTATGAGATCCAGCTTAAGTCATAGCACCTCCATAGCAGGTGGAAATTGAGTGCAACTCACAGACCTGTAAACAAATCAATGCCAAAGAGAAAAGTACTGAGAAGAAGGAAAAATTACAATCAGCACAAGTCCTTTAAAAGCTGTCTCAAATGCAGAGAACAGAAACCTCCAGCCTAACCCTGCTGTCCACAGCAGACAGCTCAACAACAGCTTATTTCCAGATGGGGAGTCTGTATTAGTGAGAACTCCCTACAGTTGCTTTATATTATATATAAATTATAGTCTCTTTGTGCCAGAAGCAACTCTTTTTGTTGCATTTACAGACAGCACAGAGCACAGCTACGGCTTTGAGGTGATGATATAAGTGTTTCAGTAGGGAATAACAAACCCAGAACCAAACAAGGAATGTTTTGATAGAAGTAAAAATTTCCTTATTGAAGTTTTACCCTATTTAAAATCTTTACTTGTTTAGGTTTAAAATTTTATAGTAGAGACAAAAGAACAGGGACATTTTCCCCCAGCTCAATTCTTCGGGAAGGAGGGGAATCAGAGCAGCTCTGCCATCCTGCTGAGAGGTGCAAAGCTTTCTTAGATATTATTAGTTTATGAAGCCATGGGCAAAGCTCCTCATATACAGAGGGTGTGGGAGGTGTGGAGTGCCCTGGCCTATTTGAACAACTGGGACATATCAGATGAATGAGTTGGAACCACCTGAAATCCTTAATAAAGCCCTGATATCCAAGCATTCACTTATGTTTGTGGACCAGATTGCCATCAGTGAAATTCTAGCCAGAAGACAAATCCCACAAACAAAACCCCCACTCTTTTTTCATTGAAACATGACCTTTTCATTTCACGAAATGTGAGTCAACTTAAATCTTGTCAGCCCGACCCCAATCTGTCCTATTCTCCGATTCTGCGGAGCTCTTTGCAGAAGCCATTCCCACCCCAGGCTACGATCTCATCAGATTTCATAAGTGAAATGGGGCCAGGTCTTTCCAGGACTGCAGGAGACACCTCTGAGGGAACCCCAGATGCTTCAGGAAGTTCTTGGTGGTGACTCTCACACATAATGCGCCTTGAGTTAACACCAAATCCACGCCCCACAGCAACACTAAGGCCATAAGGATTCTAAACCCCTTGTATTTTAAATAGGGAGGGCTAGAAATCAGAATCACTTTTATAAACTCTAGAGACATCTTCCCAAATGCATGACAGTGACAGTTACATTATCATGTCAGCTATTGAAGTTCTCACCTCATACTCTGATATTATCAACATGCATGAGATTTTACCCATCTTTTTTAACAGAAAAGAAAGAAAAAACCCAAATGTGTAAACACCGCCCCCCCCCTCCCCCCCAGAACCCAGCAAGTTGAATGTTGTTCTTGCTTTTTCGCTACTACTGCTGAGGTTTATCTCCATATTTCCACATCTTTTCCTGACAGAAGTCTCAGTGGCCCTTCCTTGTTTTACTTCCAATAATGTGCCTTTTTAATATTCTATTTTTAGATCTATTCTAGTCTGGTTTACTCCCAGTACTCAGTACAGAGTCACCTCCTCTTGCTTTTTCATTTGCCTTTTACATCACGCTCCTCTTCCTCAGCTTGCTTCATTCTGGCAATTCTGATCCGTCTTCACACACTTGCCTCCAGAAATATAGTTTCCTATTTCACCTCCCCTACTATCAATCAATAAAATTCAAACACAAGTATTTTATCCATTTCACAAAACTTTTTTAGTACATGAAGGCTGTTTCATAAAGCCCAATTTTCCCCCAAACCATGTCAGCAGTGAACCTGGAATACGCATAACAACCTAGTGCACAAAGTACCAATATATTGCAATATTCAGCTATAAAAAATTGGCACTTCAATTACTTATTACTTCATTTCTGTGTGCCACAGATTGCTCAGATAGAAGTTGTTTTGACATAGACTACACCCTCTTATTCAGCAAGTGACAAACACACAATGTCCCAGAAAATAAGGCCAAGCATGAAGCTGGTACATAAGGAACAGTCAGTAATTTTATGTATGACTCTCTGATAAGGACTCAGCACAGGTATTAGCTATACTGTTAATGGTTTTAATCTTTCAGTGCTGTTTATCTGAAAAGGTTCCCATATGACTGACTTGGGGTGGAGAAAAAAGATTAAACTAGCAAGTGTAACAGAGCTTGATCCTTCAAAAAAGAACTTTCAGCAGAAAAAAGAAAAACATTGGAAAAAGATCAATTTTCAAAGTGAGTCATGGAAATCATAAATTCCTGTACTCTGTTTTAAAGTGTTTTCTACACCAACAAAAGCCCAGATCTGTCTTGTTGAGCTGTATAAAGCAAGCCAGCACATGTGAATTGTAGCTTTTTTAGCTATCAGTAAATAAGCTCTACTTGTTAGGTTTCTAATCACAGGCTTTCCACTGTTTTCTTTGGTTATTATGTGAGATGCATTCACAGGGATCTCAATGAACAGTTGGAGCACTACAGATATAGTATGTGTGTTCTTTGAAATTTCGTTATGTATAGATTAACACCTCCAAACAGGCACCATCCCACACAATGGCAGCCAGAAGTAAAGAACAACAACAAAAAAAGCAAAGCCATAGACTTCAGACTGAAGTATTTCCTCGGCTTAGGTTTGTTTTTCGAGTTGAGTTTTCATATATGAAGAATTAATACCTTTACACTTCTTATTTTTTTAACAAGCTGTAGATCTTTCTTTTCCCTATTATTTCCCTGAAAACAAGCAAAGATTTTTATCCAGTGATTAGGAATTGAAGACATAAACAAAAACAGATCATGCCTGCAACAGCCTCCCTTGTTTTCACAAGGAAAAAAATCACTGAGAACTTCACAAAACTTCTACTCTGCCAGGTGGTTGCAAGATCCGAGAAATAACTTGTCCAATCACAATATTAGCATTCACAGGAAGCTCCAGAAATTACATATACACACAGAGGGTTATTTAACTGCACGTTCTTTCATTTCCCCTGGATGAAATCGCTACCACGCTACAAAGAGATGTAATTAATTGGCACTGCAAACACACACAGACACACACAGGCAGCAGCAGCCTGTCTGACCCGCTCCCGTGCTCAACCACTTTAAGTGCACAGACCATTTAAGTGGGGGCATTTCCTTGCCCTCTCCATCTCCGAAGTCCATCCAGAAACAATAAGTGACTCTGAATTTCGTTTTCCAGCTGCATTTTGTGTTCAAGGTAGCACTGCTCCAGCTCACACTCGTTTTATATTGTAGAATTGTTGATGTTGGAACAGAACGTTAAGATTCTTAAGTCCAGCCATTAACCCGGCACTGACAAACCCACCACTAATCCATGTCCCCAAGAGCCACATGTCTTTTAAATCCCTCCAGGGATGGTGACTCCACCACTGCCCTGGGCAGCCTGTGCCAGAGCTTGACAACCCTTTCAGTGAAGAAATTTTTCCTAAGATTGAAGCTAAACCTCCCCTGGTGCAAGTTAAGGCCATTTTCTCTTGTCCTATTGCTTGTTACTTGGGAGAAGAGATCAACCCTCACCTGGCTGCACCACCTATCAGGGACTGATAGAGAATGATAAGGTCACCCCCTGAGCCCCTTTTTCTCCAGGCTGAGCTCCCCCAGCTCCCTCAGCTGCTTTCCATAGGACTTGTGCTCCAGCCCCTTCCCCAGCTCCGTTGCCTTTCTCTGGACATGCTGCAGCCCCTCAATGTCTTTCTTGCAGTGAGGGGCCCAAAATTGAACCCAAGATTTGAGGTGAGGCCTCACCAGTGCTGAGTCTGGGGATGATCTTACTATTAAAGACTGAGGGAAAGAAGGCATTAAATACCTCAGTCTTTTCCTCATCCTTCATCACTATTTTACCCCTGCATCCGGTAAAGGATGGAGATTCTCCTCAGCCCTTTTTGTTGTTGCTGATGTATTTATAGAAACATTTTTATTGTCCATTATGGCAGTAGCCAGATAAATTTCTAACTGGGTTTTGGCTCTTCTGATTTTCTCCTTGTGTAACCTCACTACAACCTTTTAGTCCTCTTGCATTGCTTGTCCCTTCTTCCAAAGGTCACAAACTCTCCTTTTTTATCTCTGAGTTCCAGCTAAAGCTCTCTGTTCAGCCAGGCCGGTCTTCCCCACCAGCTCGTCTTTTGACATATAGGGACATCCTGCTCTTGTGCATTTAGGACTTCCTTCCTGGAGAATGTCCATCCTTCCTGGTCAACTTTGCCCCTCAGGACTGCCTCCCGAGAGACTCTCTCCACCAGTATCCTAAACAGGCCAAGGCCTGCCCTCCAGAACAGTTCTGCTGACCCCCCTCCTTACTCCAAGAATCTAAAACAATCGTTTTGTGTTCATGATGCCCAAGGTGGCCTCAGACTATCACACCATCCACAAGTCTTCCTCTGCTCACAAACAGCAGGTCCAGAGGGGCACCTTTCCTGGCTAGCTTGCTCACCAGCTATGTCAGGAAGTTCTTCCACTTACTCCAGGGACCTCCTACTGCTTCCTCTCTGCTGTACTTTATCTCTGGTGTACACCTGGGTAAGTTACAGTCCCCCATGAGAACATGGGCTAGTAACTGTGAGACTTTTCCCAGCTCCTTATTAAATGCTTTGTCTCTCTCTTCATCCTGGTTGGGTGGCCTAGAACAGAAACCCACCAGGATGTCTGCCTTATTACCCATAAACACTCAACCCCGTCATTGGCAAGCTCCAGACAATCAAAACACTCCCTAACCTACCCCATCACCTCTCCTTGCCTGTCCCTTCTGAACACTTTACTTCTCCGCATTGCAGCACTCCAATTGTGAGTGTCATCCCACCACATTTCTGTGATGGCAATTATGTCACAGTTTTCCTTCTGCTCCCTGGTTTCCAGCTCCTCCTGTGTGCTGCCCATGCTGCAGGCATTGGTGTAGATGTTCTTCCTTTAGGCTACTGATCACACCACCTTCGTGGAGAGAAGCCCCAACTCCTCTGTGACCATTCTCAGGCACTTCCATGGTTTCTAATCCATCATTTGTGTTTTTGCTGCCACATGGATTTCCATCCCCTGAGAAGGCAGAACAAAGGACCTCACTAATACACTGTCCCTCAAGCATTGGTGTGCTGCACCCAGCTTATCTCTTGTGAGCCTGATTTTATCCCCTTCCCTCTTCAAATCTAGTTTAAATTTCTCTTAGTGAGCCTTGCTAACTCCTGTGCAAAGTTCCTTTCCCCTCTGTGAGACAGGTGTAACCACACTGTTTCCAGCGGGCCTTGTGTAATGTAAACGGATCCATGATCAAAACCCCCAAATTCTGCCAGAAATACCAGGCTCAGAGCCAGGTATTGATCTGCTGGCTCTTCCTGTTTCTTCCTGCATCATTCCCGGGGGTTGGAAGGATATGGGAGAACACTACTTGTGCTCCTAGTTCCTTAACCATTTGTTCCAAGGCCCCGAAGTCTCTTTCAACCAGCCTCGGGCTTCTTGTTCAATTTTTTTTTTATTGTTGCTTACCTGAAAAATCAATACTGAATAGTAATCACACCCCGGCTTGTACCAGACCCCAGCCGAACTAGGGAATTGTTCATCTCCCTGTGCTCGGACCCCACAGAGCGCTCAGACAGAGAATTGTGCCATATCTGCTCCTATGATCCAGCTAAACACAAAGGTGAGAGAAAGACAAGGGGTTTGGTGAATGGCAGAACCAAAGGGGCCTCGTTACCCTTTGATTTATGTGTCAAAGTTGCCCTCCCATGCAGATTTTTGAATACCTAACACAGGTTGATATCCTGACTTTACCTTGTAGAGGCCACATTTTCTCCTCTGCAATGCCCGCTACTTCCATGGAAGTGGCAGAAATTAAATATATCTGAGACCTCTGTGCCTGTCTAATTTGGCTAAACTGTATTAACTGCCGTAAAAGCCATAGAGACAAGAGATGGAAAAATAGGGGCTGACAGACAATTCAACTATATAATCCCTGCATCTTCAGTGAATGCGAGGGAGAGAAAAAAAGAAAAGAAAGGACAAGGGAAAGAAAATAATATGAAAGGAGAGGATTAAAAAATTTTAAAAATTAAGAATTAAAAAAAGAATTAGAAAAACCCTGGCTACCACAACATGTCAGGAATAACCACACACCAGGTTTTTCCTGCGGTCAGTCATTCAGATGCAAACCCTTCATTGCAACATCAAAGGATGCAGAGCAGTTTGCGCTGAAGGAAGGCAATAAAACCACCCCAAATATGAGAAGGAGGGCCAAAACAAACCAAAGCCAGATCTCAAATACCACAGGAAAACCCAAAACTCTTCCATGACTGACATCTGACAAGCTTTGGTTCAAGCTGACAACCAGTCAGCCTATGGTCAATGCTTCGGGCTATGATGAGTATATCATCAAATAAAAAAAATTTAAAGCAGTTACTGCAGCTTAAGGGTGAAATCTGCACACCCTATACAGCCCAGCCCATTACCTGGGGATCCCTGAGCCCTAAAACATAGTGGCTACTAAAACTCCACACTCGTGCTTAATTTCTCTTTTCTTGTGCTACAAGATTTCACCACTGATCCAACAAAGCTCTTAAGCACGTGGTTAACTTTAGGCACTCAGCAACTGCAGATAAAGGGGAAAAAAAATAAAAAATGCTTGTGCACTTAAGAGCTCATGATTTGTTAATCTTGCTGCTGCCTCTGGGCCTTTGTGAAGAGAAAAAAAATCTGAAAGGAAAAAAACCCCACCAATTTTAATTCTGAGCTTCTCTATGAATATAAAGTTGGTCGCTTTGAATTCTGTCATAAACCATTACATTTAAGTGTATAAAATTGTACACCAGGCGAACAGGCCTCTTTATTCCCTCCACTTGCTGCAGATGTAAGCAGAGGATCCAGCCTGTGCACAGAGCTTCTGTGTGAAACCTCCCACCAGCAGCAAGACTCCAGCACCATTTTTTGATCACAGTGGATCAGCAGGATGGCTAAAAATCTTTGCTGATGCTATAGAATAAAAGAAAAAAAGGGGAAAAAAATCCCAGTATTTGAAATCCAGGCCTGATCACAGAAAGCTGCAAGAATTTACCCCAGTTTCAAAAGGATTTGCTGAACAGGAGGCTCAATGCCTTGGTTCAGCCTCACACGCCTTGGCTGGGCCAAGACACACCATCTGCTTCCCAGCAGCACTTGCTGAAAGTCTGTAGGAGTTCTGCCTCCCAAGTGACAACGTGATGTGGCCCATTGTCCTCCAAAAAGCGAGCGCCTACACTTTTAATGGATGGCATTTCAGGCAGGCATTTTGGGTAAAACAGAAAAGAAAAAAAAAAAATTAAAATACAGCTAAGTGAATTTGAAGCTGAGGATTTGTTCTGCATTCATTAGTCATCAGCATTCTCAGAGATAAAAGATGATCCTGATTAACCTGCAGGAATTTTGACCTATTCCCACATGAGGCTCACATTTCTGTCTCTTATTTCGGCTTCATCTTAGTGGGTGCTACGCTCTCCTCCATTCAGTGAGAGAGGAGAAAGGTCCATTCAGGTACATTAGCAGAGACAGAGATTTAAGATGTGTAGCTATATCATCCTGCTGCAAACTTAATAAATAATCTACAAGTACTTTACCTGGCTGGAAAATTTCCAGACAAGGAAAATTTCCACACAATGTGTTTTATACTTCATTATTTCCAGGTAAATCTCTCAGAAAGAGAAGGTTAGGCCATACAAACATATATCGTGCTGATACAAATACATATTCTGTTCTCCTATTAGATCGATTTCTAAGTCAATTTGAACAGTATAAATTATTTTGGTGAAGTATACATCATTGCAAAATACATTATGGGATTTCCTGTGCACCTAAAGCCAGACATAATGCCCTAAATGATCTTGCTTATACAGTTTGAAGTTAAACTCTTTTTAATTTTTTTTCCTCTTTTTGTTTGTTTGTTTGTTTTTAAATTTATGCTTTGCCATATGCATTATTGCTTCCCATCAGTGCAGCTGACATGGGTTATTGCATTACATATGCCAGCAGACAGATTCCTACCTCTTATAGACTGCTGCCTACATACTACAAATGTTTATTATTCTCAATGCACCAAGTGCCAGCTAAATCAATAGTTCAAAAGCCTTGTTCAATTCAAATGGACTTTACAAAGTACTGCACTGTAATAAACATACACAGGCAGAATGTTTCCCCAATTGCTTACATGACACAACTCTTATCACATAAAGTAATACAACCACCACGTTTTTCTGGGTATGCAGAGTCCCAGTTAAGTCAAGAATGAAATTATCCTATCCTATCCCACAGATGAATGGGGTGTATTGACAATGACATATAGTAAATAAAGTGATAAAAGAGAAATACTGTGACAAAAATCCTCACAGAGATCACTCCTAATGTGTTGGGCACTGTAACGATTTGGACTGGTCTCCATTTCCTACTCAGCAAAATTTCCTCATCTTAGTGGTTTTATAGGTTCCAGAGAGTTCAAAGAACCATCAAGACAGAAAATGGCTACTAAATTGCAACAAAAGCAATAAACTTTTCTTCTCCTGTGCCTAGGTGCCCTCCACATCCCCACTAATCGTCCTGCTTCACAAACCATGTCGTTGGTTTGCATGAAGTTTTACTGAACCAAGACCAGGATCAAGAGATATTCAGCACGAGGATAGGCACTCTCATGAATGGTCTGAAGGAGCCAGGCAAAAGGGTGAGACTTCCAACACAACCTGCAATTAAGTCAGTCTGGCTTATTTATATAGAGATGATAGAAGATCTTGAACTTTTGCCCTAAATCATTTTACATCATTGAGCTCAATCCAGGTCCAAGCCCAGCTAAATGTTTAAAGTAAAATGGATCACAAAGATCCTTAAAACTCAAGGATTTGCTCAAATTTATTCAGGCTTTATTAAAATTCCATGCAAAATAAGAATAATAATTACCACAGGGCAATTCATCCTTTCTTTTTCCTGTTCTATTAGCAGATTTCAGTCAAAACAGAGCAATGACTCCAGCTCTCTTAAAAAAGTTGGCAAAAGAGTTATCAGCCAGGGATGGCATTGTAAGTACCAGCCTGCCCAGTTTCTATCAATCAGATACTACTGGCAGAGCAATAAAGAAAGAGTGAGATAAGAAGGAAACATCTGTCAAGCAACATCCCAGACAAGCGAGAAAGAAGGAAAGCAGTCTGGAAAAAGAACAGGATAACAACAAAAAATTACCAGCAAGTAATTTTCCCGGTGTTGTACATTCCTTTTTATCCCACTCTATGAATAGAAATTGGTCAGACAGACCCAGTAGTGAGTTTGCTATTTGAGGCAACTTCTGGCTGAAAGGATGTTTTAGTGACAGATCATGTCTGAGGAGCCACACTGGCTGGTTTGACAGCTTTCAAGGCAGTTTCCCAGCACTCAAGCCACTTGAAGGAGTCATGACACTTCACATTTACAATGTACACGTTAGATAGCAGCAGCCAAGCTGATGTGCACAAAACACAGCAGTCCTTCCCTCCAAGGAAAAAAAAGACCTCAAGGTTTTGGTCACTTCTACGGGCACTTGAAGCACAAGAATGATTACACCCTTTATACAAAACTAAAGGCAGAAAAGGTGATGTCTGGAGGCATCTCTAACAGCTGAATGGAAAAAAAACCCCTTATTTTCTTGATGTTGTTTTGAGTAGCCACAGGATGAGCAGGCTGTTGAGTGCCTTGTGGTTATCACAAACATTTTGGGTGGTAGTGGGAGAAGAGCTTGAGTTGTCCGACCATAGGGATTAAATGTTGAGAGATCAAGAAAAAGAGGCAAACTTCATTCTGATGTGTGTGAAAAAGATAAATGTGACAGAGATCTACACAAGCTTCCAATATTCTTTGAATTCTCAAGCTCATTTTATTCAAGTTTATTTATTTCATAAGAAACCTTTTAGGGCTGAACTTGCCACAGCACAGGAAAGGCAGATCTGACAAATACAGGGAACTGTGTTTATTGCATTTTTTTCTTTTTTTATAATAGTTCTTGACATATTTTATTTTAAAACTAATAATTCCTAAATAAAATTTAAAAAAAAGCATTATGTAATTGTCTGCTAAACTGAGGATGACATTAAATTCATGTCCCTTGTGCTGTCTTCCTTCTGTCACTGGTCCTGTCTTATAATATAATTAATATATTATGGAAATTATATAATGTAATATAATATAATAAGAAAAAAAAATCCACCCCAAATTAAACAAAACCACTGTCCTCTACATTTCTGAGTTTTCTCCAAATTTACTTTTGGTTAGGACATACTTGGACTGGAATCTCTTATGAACTCTCTCTGGCTGCTTACACATATAAATAGACTAAATGGGAATGAACTAGAGAGGGTTTTTTCTCCCTTTCAGTTTATAAGGAATCGGTCTGTAAACACTGGAATATAAGGCATTTTAATTTAAAGATGATAAAAAACAAGACATGAAGTATACCTAAATTTGAACTGTCAGCTCACCCACACTGCAAGACAGAAACCACAAGAGTTTCAGGCTGGGGTTGAATAAGATTTCCTGCTTGCCCAGGTCAAAGTCATAAAATTTTTAAATGTATGTTTTGGAAAGACAGGATACAGGATTATCAGCTCCTTCACTTTTATTGCAAGTCCCATGGTAGCACTTAGGAGGATATTTTTTTTTTGTGTTTGCTTTACAAATAGGTTTCTAAGATTCCCTTTAACTGAGAGGAAAAAAACCAACCCCCAAACCAAATTGGCAACTTAACATCCCTATATTTCAAGCATTTGAAAGACCTTCTTCCCAGTTTCTTCTGAGGACCCATACTGTAATATTTTGGTGAGAATCTCCTAACAGCCTCGTTACCTGTGCTGGAATGGATGGATTGCAGTCCTCATCCAGATAATGCCTGCTTTTCTCAGCACATTTTTGGCTTTGCCATCACTTGGGAAGAAGGAGGTATTTTCCTTGGGCACTGGAGGAGAGGCAGCAGCTAGTTTTCAGAGTGACAGTATCCCAGGGTGCACCCACAGATGTGACCCTGGATCTGAGTCATGAGGGACCTGGACCCTGGCTTGCTGCAGAACGGGTGCTGCTTGCAGGAGTTCAACAACTTCCAGCAACCTCTTAAACTTCCTTGTTTAAGAGTCTGGGATTGCAGTAGCCCACGAGTGTCCCTTAAGACACTCATTCCTCAGAGTTTACTGGGTTTGGATTGCTCCAGTGTTTTCTACCACAGGGATTTTTGTGTTTTTAAATGTTTCTCACAAAAGGGCACAGCTGGGAGTTAAAATATCCATTTTGGGTTCCTCCCTGCCTCACTCCAACTCCTTTCCTCTCCCCTTTTGAGGGGGAAATAAAAGCAACATGGCAGCTGAGAAAGTCCTGTATCCATGGGTCCTTCTTCGAGTGTGTTATGGGAAGTGACAGTGTTTATTTTCCATTAGGAGGAAGTGCATTGCTGTGCATGGAAGGAATTAATTGCTTTCCTTTGATTACCTAAAGGCTGACCACCTGTGGGTACAATCAGCATTGTTTTCCTCTCTTGATGTAAACAAGAAAGTAATTGAAAGCCTGATGTGCACCCAGCAGTAAAAAAACAAGTAGGAAGGAGCGGGTCTATAGAAGCACTTTGGCCTGTCTTATTCTCTCCAGTTGCTACAGGAAGAAGATTTAGCATTTAAAACAAAGGAGAAATTTTCTTACAAATTGGGGTGATCTCAGTTACCAAACTGACATTATGTTCTTGAAACTGTTTGAAGAAGCCCATTGTTCTCAGAGCCACAGAGTCACATTTAACCATAGGTAGGTTGCAAAAAACCCACTTAAAACTCAACCCAGGACCTTGCTCACTTGCAGCTCAGGCAACGTGGGACTTGCAGCTACGTGGGACCCTTGCCCGCACCTGATAAAAGGTGAATTCTCAGGCTTTTCAAAAGTTTTCACAAGTTTTTATGAAGTAAATTACACAAGGGCACTGAAGAATTGTAATTTATACAGAGGTTGCTGTGGAGCATTAGCCCTGGAAACCCTGAGTAAACCCTGACACTGAAATGTTCACAGCAACAAAACCAGCAAGACTGAATGGGTGGTAAGAAATCAGCTCTGTTTCCTTCCTGGCTCCAATCCTATATTCCAATCAAGTTAAATGGCAAATTCATTTTTGAAAGTGGCTACTTCACGTCATAGTCTAAGAGAAAGAAACTGAGTTATTAAAAAACCACGGATTTTGCACAAAGAAGTATTTACTGACAAGTATTATTTACTCAGTCAAGGATCTTATCATCTCCAGATGCAGGATCTCAGTACTGCCATCCCATCTACTGGACAATACATTTTCAGTGCAATGAGAGAACTGTGAAAAAATCCTCACATGGAGATTTCTCGGGAGAAAGTCAATGTGTTTGGATATGCAGATAATATCCGAGCACAGATTGGGTAACAGCAAAAAACCAAACCACTCTTCTTTCATTGTCTCATCAGTCAGCCAGACGGATGGGATCTTTCTACATGTTCCATTCTGGATGCTTTCCTTGAGCCTTTCCTGCATCAGCAGGGGCAGTTTCCAAAACATAGGCTACAGGGCACATGACTCAAAGTTTTGCAATACAACAAATTCAATGAGAAAACATGAAAGATAAATTACCATCCAAGTGGACAGTATTTATTTTTTTTCATTACAGCTCAGAGTAGCCAGGCTAAAAGAGTTCTTTCCGCAGGCAACTCCTAACATACCACTTCAGTGTGGATGTGGTGGGAAGACGCTGTTTTGTCTTGAAAGACACACTCAGAGGTGTGAAGGGGAAGGTGGGAAGACCACCTGGATCACAGGAAACACAAACACAGAGTCACCATATTTAAAAAGCCCAGTGGGAAATGGGATATTTTTGTTCCACAAAAGTAACTTAGCACAACACTCTCTACCCAGAACTGGTGAAGTTTCAGGCACCAAGGTACCACAAAGTTATGAGACAATTAGAGGCAGCCCAGAAGACAACAAGAGAAATGGTCCAAGTTCCAAATGCTATCACCTACAGGTAGCAAAAAATGGATGGGCTGGGGGTGCTGTGATGATCTGGAGAGTAGATGGGCAAAGGAAGCTTCAACATCTTCAAAAGCTACAGACCTGATTCTGTATCTTTCAAATACAGGAAAGGCTGCTACAGGCTGTGTCCAGAGTGACAGGAATGCAGAATTCACATAACTGGACATATTTAGTGGCAAATGTCTGACTTGAATATTACCAGTGTTACAGGTGGGCATAAAGGTTAGATACCAGTAAACACTGACTTTCCTTATGGTCTGTGTCCCCTGGAGCTTTATTTCACACGCATGAAGTCAAATCCTACAGTCTGAGGACAGGCTGCTATCCTATAAAAGAGGACTAAGAGCATCAGAAGTGTTTAGGTTTGGCAGCTTAGCAGAGGTAGGGAGGCATCTACATGCAGGCAGACTGCAAGGGGGAGGGAAGAAGCAATTAATCAACTGCAGCTCAAAGATTTTCATGTTATATATAGGACAAGATTCAGAAGGAGGTGAAAAGTTACATGATGGCAAGGGCATTTTTCTTACGTTGGAAAACTAAGATACATGGGAGCTGAACTACAAAGCTGCAAAAAAACCTCTCTGCAAACCTCATAGAATAAAATATAGATTTAGAGGAGTAGTTAGAAGGATGCACAGTACCCAAATGATGAAAGAGATCTTAACATACTGCCATATACACAAGACAAAAAAGTCACAGGTCAACAGTAAATAAGTTTTTATTCTTTCACAATTATTAAGCTGGTCTGGATATCAATTTGTAACACAGATTAATATAGATTCTGATCTGAAAATCTCTTCATGGCTGCTGAAGCAGTAACCATGGACAGGACAGCTGTGTTATTGCTCGTGCAATGGCAAGTACATACATCATATTTCACCTAGCGTGATTGTTCACCATTCTGTCCAATACTTCTCTCCTGCCAATACTGAATTTTTGCCAGTTATTTTTCCTCAGCTGATTTATTCACCCCAAAGCCAGATCTTTTAGCTAAAACAAAATCAAAGTGAAATCATCTGCTCCTCCAATTTCAACAGCTGTACATTCCAGTTTTGCAGGGAAGGAGAAGAGAAAAGAGTATCCTGCTGGGTACTTTTTTATCTACTAAAAGCAAGACACTTTGCAGATAAGAAGCACCTTCAACAAGCATGGGTAAGTCCCTTACACTTTCTGGAAAACAATCTAGTGACAGGTCAGTGAATCAATGTTTTCCTCGCTGAGGTCAATACTGAGCAGTGTAGGATTTGTATAGGCAATCAGGTAGTTGATTAGATGCAGTGGTGATCACTAATGCTTAAGCTATTTACCTTTGAGTGACTGTTCAGGGAATGTTGCAAATGCTGTCTTGTTGGAAGCAATCACAGGGTGAACTTTTTATAAAATGCCCTTCTGACACTCTATGCTTAGAGCTTCGACTAAAAATATTTTATGTATTTGGTGTTTGAAATACCAAGATGAAACAGATTTTAATTCCTTTCTGGACCAGGAATTCAGAGAGAGGTCATAATAGATGGATGTGATTAGAAAAAGAGATGGGCAAATTCTGAAGCAAAAGCTTTATGAATATATTATAAGTTTACCCCACTTATATCCCTATCAAGTAGCAAGATTTTAGGCATCCCAGCTCAACAAGCCAAGCTATTGCTTAGGTGCCAGTAGCACCCTCTTGAAACAGGTCTGTGTTGCAGCTGCATTCAAAGAATGGACAAATTGAGGCACAGGAAATTAAATTATTCTGCACAGATCACAGACACCGTTTGTGACATTTGACATGGAAACCTGACACCGAGCGCCAGCCTAGGAACACGAGCCAAGAACTTAAGAAGGGTTTGGTAAGACTCTCAGCATGCAGGCGCTTACACGCAGGGACCTCTTCACCTTTGGAGGAGAATTACGGTTTTAGGTAATGCCTGTGTCCAATTTCTGCTGAAGTCAGTTACACACAAATAAATGACCCCTTTAGTTCCACACAGAGGCTGGAAAGAGTTTTAAAAAAAGAAGAGGAAAGAAAAAAGCGTGTGGATGGAAGGAAGAAGAGGAGACAAAGGCCATCTCGCAGCACAAGGAAACAGAACAATTAAGTTTTACAAGCTCCCTTTTCCCCTGCACCCCCCATGATTAATGACCATGCTTTACTTGCCTTAAGGAGTGGGCCCAAGGCTTGTGTATCAGTTTTTACAATCTGTTTTTAATGTGGAAAGATAATAACTGTGCAAAATGGAGCAGGCTGTATAAAAATTCTCTCTGCAAATGTGATTACACATAAAACCCATAAAAATTGTACAAGGCGATAGATGAACCAAAACTGAACAGCTGTAGGTTTTCATTATTTTGGAACTGAGCAGAAAGAGTGTATGTATAGAGAATGACTTCAATTTTTTTAATCTTCTGGACTTAATTGAATTATACATCTGCTGGGAATTTAAAATTTCAGGAGGAATATCACATTTCTGCTAAATTGAATTCTATATTGCTGAAATGAAGAACCGTCTGTGAAATATTAGCAATAAGGTTGATATATTTCAATAAACCCCTAGCAGTATAGTTCAAAATAATGTGGCACAGTTATACCGAGATACACTTATATAAAACTTATTACAACTATGATCACTGGTAACCTCAAGACATTTTTAGCCCAGAGGACAAATTAAATAAAGTGTCATAGCTTTTATGTTTATTTTAGGCATTAGACAAATAAATTAATGATTTAACCACTTTGTGGCTGCTGCAGAACCACTTCTTGCATGGCTCTGCTCTATTTCATAAAATGTTTTTATTTCTGAAGAAGAGAAAAAAATCCAGTACCAAAACCCAAACTATGAAGTTCTCCAATTCTAATACAGCTGGAGAGTTCAGTATTGTCTAAGGGAAAAAATTAGAAAGAAAATGTGCTTGGACAGTTCTCAACCAGAGCAGCACACAGGTGAAAATGAATGGATGGACTTTGCAGACAACACATAATTTCGGATGTGGCATTAAGCACTACCACAAAAGCAGTTTTTGAAAGATTTATCGAGCTATTTTATAGTGTGAAGAAGTCATCTTGAAACTGCTTAGTTTTATTTAAGAGAGAAATAACATGGAGGAAAATGGAGAAGACAGGTAAAAACCACAGTGAAGATTACCCATACACTTCAGGTGACAGAAATAACTTCCCAGATTCACTTGAACGCTACACCTGCTGCTGAAACAGGCCCTGGCCCTTGTAGGTTCTCCATCCAGCCCCTTTAGTACTACAAAGGCAAATGATTTGCACACAGCCTTGGTGAATCAGAACAATCTGAGCTGTGGTGTGATAACTTAAAATCCTGCTGCTGACCGGTTCAGCCCTGCAAGAACTTTGGGTTGGGGCATTCCCTCCCTCCTACGTTTTCCAAGAAAACACTCTAAGGTGTTGGGAACATGGGAACATCTGTGGCTGGGGCCAAAAGGCTCCATTTTGGGGCAATTCAGCACATGGCCTGATTGAGCAGGTGCAGTTAGACCTGACCTTGTGGGTCCCGGGTGAATAAATCCCACTTCTACCCTGCATACTGCTGTCTGTAAACATTATAGGGTTAAAACGAAGAAAACCACCCCTCAAATGCCGGGTTATCTGCAATGCGTCAATATGGCTGCTACAAACAACCCAAATTGCAACACATCTTATTAAATACCCTGGCCAAAACCCAGTTCTCTTATCACGTAGTGTAGTTTAAATAGAAGGTGTCACAAAAAGAGTTGTGTTTACTCGCTGAAGAAAAAGCAAATGAGTAATGTAAGACATTGCCAACACTATTGTTAAACATGCCAATTTTTTTTTTTTGGAAAGGGTCAAGAAAGCTTGCTAAATTCTCCCTGAAGACACACATACACCAAAAAAAAAAAAAAAAAAGAAATTGCTCTTGCAACAGAACAACTTAATTAATAAACATTGATTGTGCTCATTGACTGCTGCAAATTGTATTAAATATTAACAACAACATTTTGTATATTTTATATTACTCATGAAAGTTTTATACCTTTGCCCTACAGCAGCCATAGATTTTACATAAGCTTTCAACACAAGTGACAAACTATTAAGTAGTGCTGGGCACTTCTATAAATATTAGCCACACACTATTAGAAACAGATATAATGCCTTAACTTACATCTGTCTGTATTGTGAGGGTGGTGAGGCCCCAACACAGGTTGCCCAGAGAAGTGTGGATGTCCCACCCCTGGAAGTGTCCAAAACCAGGGAAGATGGAGCTTTCAGCAACCTGGTCTAGTGGAAAGTGCCCCCAGGGCAGGGAGGAACTAGTTGGTCTTTTAGGTCCTTTCCAACCCAAACTTTTCCATGATTGATGATAAGAAAGTTATTTTCAAAACCAACAGGCTTCAAGCCTGGAACTGCTGCCTCGGAACTTGATAGCAATGCCTGAAAGTGCCAGGCTGTGCAGTGGAGGAGTCACTGGGCACTGAGACTGCCACCAGGCACATCATTTCTGTGATACCAGCTCTGGCTTCGCTTTGTCTTGTCTGGGACTATTATGTCTTTATTGATCAGGGTTATGGAAAACCACGAGTGATGGCTACAGATCTGGGGACACACTGGGGACAGTGGCCATGCTGTCACTTTGCAGCAAGGCACCACACTGTGCTTGGATGGAGGGCAGCCACAAACGGGACAGACGAGCTGTTCAAAGGCTATGGACAAAGGGACACCTTCACTGACCTTCAAAGAAGGAAATTTCTAAGAAAATATCATCATTTTTTTCACAGTGGCTCACCACCTCTATGCTTTTCATTAAAAATCACTTAAAGCACTCCTGCAAACAGCCCAGCTTAAAGCATCCATCCCTGCAGAGGACAGGAGCAGCTGTTAAACAGCACACAGCCATGCGATACAGAAAGAGTTTACCACAGCAACAAAAATACTGTATCTAATCCAAACTGTGAGGGAACTGAGATAGGGAAATCATTATCCTTTCTGGAATGCTGCCAGGACACGGCCAGCGCGTGTTGAGTGTGTTAGACACCCACCATCTTACCAAAATAAAGAGGAATTCTACTGATTATGTGTGACCAGGCCTTAAAGCATTCATATCTTGGAGAATGATAGCTGAATGGAGTGTTCTTTTTTCTATTATCTTAGCTTTTTTTTAATGGCAGCAATTGGGAAAATTGTGCTGCTAACATGTTTTTTTCCAAAGGGATAGTGTTAATGGAGAAATAGTGGCATCCAGGTTTTATTAATTAGTCTGGAAAAGCAATTTAGATGATGGGACATCTGCAGATGACAATACCTCATTTCAGTCTCTTTTCATAAATGGAAAGTTTCTCTTCTCTCTTGCCTCCAATACATCTCACCTTTAAATTATTTTTCTCTTTGTTTGTCTTTTTATTTTTTTTTTTTTTAAATAAAATAGAGACCAAAGAATTCAAAACACACTAACCTGAGGTGGAAATTATATCAATTAAAATTTTTTGTAACGAGTACAGATCAGAGTCAAAAGCATTTTCATTTTCTTTAAGCAATATAAAAACTTTGAAAATCAGACATGAAAGATTTTGAAAGGCTCAGGTAACCAGTCAAGGGATGTCACTGACTTTGGATTTCAGCTTTAAGCAAAATACAAGTTAGTCTCTCTTTTGAGACACATTCCTGCTCATGGCACTAATTCTACAAAAAGCATTTTTAAGGTGACCTCCTCAACAGAGATGGAACAAACCCACACCTTGGTGATGGGGGGATGTTTGTAGAGTCTAGTTTGATTTTTGATTTTCCTTTGCTTCATTTCACAACCTGGACATTCCATTAAGGAATATTTCAGCCCTATCATCTACAACTGTCCAAATTCAGGCAGAGACAATTACACATCATTTTTATAATTAGTTTATATAATTTCTGAGGAGCATAGAGACAAAAAAAATATAATTCCGTGCTTCCCCCTGAAAAAACCCAAGCAGTAAACCACCAAATAAGCCCAGAAAGTCAAACTCTGCGTCCATTCCCGCTACTATGTGATTCATTATGTCTTTTACCTACTTTCACAAAAATATTGGAATATATATTACTCCCTACTGCTCGAGAACTGAAGGGGAAGTGTTTCATATAAGCACATGTAGCAGACCAGAGGGCATGCTCATTCCTGCCAGAGAATTTGACAGGTTCAGTAAACTATTTATGTACCTGTATGCAACACCTCCAGACACAGACAGTGAACCAAGTGGATTCAACCATCTTTACTACTGGCCAGTAAGTAAATTAAATCTGCATCTTGACCATGTTGCCTGGAAGAGGTTATTCAATTATTTACAGGGCAATAACAGGTAACTGCAGTTTACGGCAGTTTGTAGACAGCTACTGTACAGTTTTGAACTAAGAAAATATGGACTTTGGCAGCCAGGATACATTAAAAAAGAGTGAAAAAATACCCTGCAAACCCAGAAGTATTTCTCACCATGTTTTTCTCCAAGGCTCCTCAAGTCCCTCTGTCATAGCTATCCTTGTCATACAGTCAGCAGAACATGTAGCATCTGAAAACAGGATATTGCTGGAATACCATCTGATCTTGGAATTTGAAGGTTGCCCTGTTTTATCCTTAGAGCCCATTTTGAGGGATTCAGGTTACCTCCGTCTTCCCTTTGCCTAACATTGGTCTCCTTTTTAAGCTTCTGAGTACGTTCTCAGTTTTAAGTGTCAAGAAGAATTGGAATATGAGTAGTAAGAAACTGAAATCCTGACCAGGTCAGGAATTTAAGAGTCTAAGACAATTTGGCAGGAATGTCACTTTAAATAGACTTTGAGTCACCTGGACAAATCTCCTCGGATGCTCTTGCTTTCTGAAGTTGCCATCTTCCTTAGAGAACAGTACAAAAAAACCCACGGATATTTCCTTGTGTCTTCCACACTCTACCACCCCTGCTTTGCTCCAGACAAGTATTTACCATTGGAAGATACTTTGGGACACTTTTTGCATGAGAAATTTCAAGTCAAGCGGTGCTGTAGCTTTTCTTAGGCAGGTGGGTGTCCACATGTCCGCATGCAAATCCACGTGCTCCACAGCAGCCAGCTGGAACAGGCCACACAGGGATTTACAGAGTTCTTGGAGAATTAACACGCTGGTACAGGATGCAAGAATTATCAGGGCAATGGAAACTGAGAGTGCCCAAAGCCACAGGAGGAGCCGAAAGTCCCCTCTGGCTTTCTGCCCGGGGTTCAGGGCAGGGAGAGGGAACACATTAAACACAGCTAGCACAGCTCTGGCTGACAAGCAGGGGCTCCTTTTACTTACTGAGGGCTGCTGTTGAACAGCAAGTTGCAGACAAATTAGGGTTTCAGATGTGGATTCTGTTAGATATATCCTTTGCTGTATGTGACCACAGCACTGGACACCCCAGCTCAGAGCTTATCCATACTTGGCTTCCACCAGCTCCCTCTGTAGTGAACCATTGTGGGCTTTGGCTTTCTTACCTTCAGTTTTGCAGATTTATATTCCTAAAAGTGTCACTGGCATGAACTGTGGTTCTCATTCTGATCACAGCAGAATCCCAACCCTGCATGTCAAGTCACCTGCCATCTCTGTACAGTGCGTTTAATTAAGGGGCATTGTGTGAAAGTAGGAGCTGGGAGAAAAAAAGCTGAATTTGCCCTAATTGCACATCAAAATAAAAAATTATGCTTATTGAGAGAAATCAATGTAAAAGCCCTTTCTCTGAAGAGTGAACACAGGGCTAAATCCTTGGGCTCATTTATTTCAATCAGGAAGAGAAATGATTGTTAAACAAAGTTCCCAAAGTTCAATTTTTTCACTTCCAGATAATAACATTTTCCCACTGCTAGCTGAAGCGATGCAGAGGGCTTGTGCTTTTCCATATTACATTTCTTGGAAAGTTTATTTGCTTTTCAGAGAAAATTTTTACTGGCAAGAAACTATTAGTTTACTGTTTGAGAAATTTTTTCAGGAGTTTCCAGGGTGGGAGAGATCCTCTACTCTGGCTGACCACAGAGGAAGCATGACCTTTTTTGCAGCACATGTTTACATACCTAAATTCTCCTGTGCTTTGTTTTTTAAGGTATACTGGTGACATACAAGATGTTTGGGTTTTTTTTTTTCAGGATTTGAAGAAGTATTTGAAGGACTATAACTAGTACACATTTCCCTTTCCTGTAGAAAATATGCACCATCCCCTTAGATCGTATAAACCTTCCCCTCCCATCAGTAAAAAAGCTCCCACCATGACCAATGGATTGCCACTTTGCCCAACTGCAGCTGCTCCAGTTTGAAGCAACACTCCTTGCTCTCCTCAGAGCAAGCCAGAGAGTTATAAATCCAAATTTTGCAGTTCTGGAAAAGGAAAATTGAAGAAGTTTTATGTGATGTGCTATGCACCCTAATCACAAAACCAGGCAAAAATAAAAGATATGGTGAAGGCTTCAGTGTAAGACACACACTTCTGCCCTTTTGCCTTTTCCAAAACTTAAGGTATCTAAAGCCTTTGAAGAGTTTTATTTGGAAAAATCAGAAAAATCATGCAACAGTTAGTGAAATCATTAATTAAAATCAGGTTTCATTTTACCTTTTCATTGGTATGTAAACACAACTATTTAAGAAACACTCTACAGTGATAAAAATTGTGTTTTAGTTAATTAGATATTCCTACTTCTCAGGCAAGGTACTCTATAGTGAGACACATCTCAATTCTCAATTTAAACTGTTTGGGTATGATATTGGAAATAAGTCTGAAAACACAGTAATGGATTGAGCGTGGAAGATAAAAGACTATGCACAGCCATGAGAACTGAACTTATTCTCTTTGCAATAAGATTGTTTTATCTGCTTGGATTCACAGGACTTGGTTAAGAGCCGGGTGGGCTTACAGGTGTTAAACTAGCCATTGGCAGGCTATCATGGCTTCTCCAAATGCAGAGGAAATATTTTTCTACTTCACAGCAGGAGCTGAATGCATGAAAAATCTCAGGCAAATTGGATTTATCTGACTTTACTTTTCTTCTTCAGTGAAGATGTGGAAAGATGATGATTAAGCAAGCAGTTTCCTCCTACATTTTCATTCCAAATTGTTTCCACAGGCTCAAGTCTCAAATGACATGTGCCTTTTTTGGCTTGTCTAATGTTGGAGTAAGTAGATCTGTGCATCCCTCTCCACTCCCTGAAAGACTAAAATTAGGTTTCAGGGCTTGAGATTGCCTGGATGACTTAGATTCCACTTCAGCTTCTCTTTTGCATAGATAACTGCAATACTGTTCTTTTCTAGGACAGACTTGCTACTTGAAATTTCTAAGATTCATCACAGGACTGAAAACAAACCTTTACATTGGGTCCAAGAAAGACAAGCTCATAGGAAAAGAATAAAACAACACTTTTCTTCAGATTGTTTGGGACTGACTGCTACAACTCCATTTTAGAGAGAGCACAAAAAAGAAGCAGCCTCTCAAATTGCAACACATTTTAAACAATTTGCCCTTTGGCCTGTTGGTGAATGCTGGATGTTATAAATGCAGCCACACAGGACAGCCCTGATAAATACAGGCTGCAAACCTGCTGATGTCTGCCTCTGAAAGCCACTTAAATAGCTCTGACTTTGCTTTTCCAAAGTATTAGCATTGATAAAAACAGATCTAAAAAGTAAAAAAAAAAACCAAACTAAAAACCCAAAATCAAACGAAACAACAAAAAAACCCCCAACAATTCACTCCCCCCAGTCCCAATCCAACAGGGAATTTAATTTTCCTCTCTTAAACATAAATAGCTTTGAATCCCTCTCTAAAGAGAAAACAAGCTGTAGGTAAAGAGTAAGGAAGGGGATTCACCATTAATGAATACTGCATGAATGTACTCTCTTTTTTAAAATCCTCTCCTCCTGCCACGAGCAAGATTTTATACTAAAAGCACCCTTATCCTGAAAAACACAAACAACACAATATTATGAATTAGTGGATTTTTACAACTGAACTGTGAGCACTTCAGCTCAGGAAATGAAAACAAATATATAATATTAAGACTCCTTTGCTGCTTAACCCCAAACCTACACAATAAAGCACCATGTAGAGTCTCCACTCTTTCAGAAGTTGTGTTTGTCACTCACTCATGTGCTTCAGGTGTAGGTATTGGACTATCTTGCTTTTTCAAAACTGAGTATCTGCCTCAAATTAGCTCTCCAGGAAGGGACAAGACCACCTGTAGCAGGCTAACTGGACTCCTTCATATACTCAGCTCACATGCCCAGGAAATGTGTTCCAGCTACAAAAAATCCCTTCTGAAACACATCTTCTGATAGGTTCTGATATAGAACCTATCACTTCTTAATAGGAATATGTTAGCAGCTTCATAACCTACATATATTATCTTATTTTAAAGACATGAAACCCCCTACTTGTGCTGAAATTGCTTCTAAGTGACAAATATGAATAATCTCTAAGGACTTTTGCCTTTTGCTTTTCAATGATTTCCTTATACTCATTGCAATTTATTTTAATTAAATTGTAATATGCACTGAATTTAGGTGCTTTTGTAGAGAGCCCAGCACAGTGGCAGACAGGTCTGTCTGGGTTTTCTGAGCCCAGCAGTTTACATGAGAATTTATAGAAGGAGATACCCCGTTTATATATCTCTCCACTATTTTTCTGAAGTACCCTTGAGCAAAAAAAAAAAAAAAAAAAAAAAAAAATTACAAAGTAAAGATCTAATTTTAAAAAAGGTTTGGCAGAACATGCAACAACCAAATCAGCCTCTTTGTATTAAGCTGTCTTCAGGGAGTGAATTTTTTTTTGTGACTGTGAATTACTGTTTTTAATATGAAGCCGTAATCGTGTTAGTTGTTTGCACAAAGTAATGTAGCTGGCAGGAGTCGCTGTTCCATCCAATCCAAGGACAGCGTCCCTCATGTCCAAAAGCCTTTTGCTCCTACCTTGCCATTGGAACTGGCATAGCCAACCATGGAAAAAAAAACAAAGCATAACACACTCTACACCTATTCTGTTCTTATTCTTAAAGCACAAGGAGAACTGGACTCATTAATATTTTGGAGGATAAATTGCATTTTGATTAAATCTACCCTGCCTGTGGAGTTAAGAGCACATTAGGAAAGCACTTTTATAATCTCATGCAAGTGCTAATGAGTTATGTCTTCATAATACTTCATTGCTATCATCCTGCTTTTCTAATACTGAACAGAGGCCCCCAAGATACTAAATAATTTCTCCAGGGTCACACAAGATGCCTGTTGCCAACCTGGAATGGGAACTGTGATTCATATGGATTCTAAGTCCTATGCCTTGACCTAGTTTGATCTATTGATTAACCATGTAGCTTTGTCTCTTTATCAGTAAGATGAGCAATTAAACTCTGGTCCTCGCAATGAAAGGAGCTGGATACAGTTTAAAGGCAATCAAATAATCCAAACCTATTTGGTTATTGCTTCTGATATTTGTTCTGGAGGAGTAATGAAAGCTGGGAACTCTAAAAGGAAGGTTTGAGACATCCACTCCCTCTGACTTTAAACACTGTATCAGGCCACACATTAACACATACAGGGCTCCTGGGTAGTTATAAAGAAAACAGTTGTATGGCATTGCCAGATTTTGACTAAGAAGAAGAAAACAAAACAAAAAAAATCACAAAGCATGCTACCTGACAAAAATTTGGACAAACAGACTTGATCTTTTCTTGACTAGGGCATTGGAAGAGGTCTCTGTCATGAACAGGTTTCTTTTATCTGTGCTTGTTCTGCATCAAATAAAATGCTGAACCCAAACAACACTATCGGCAGTGATTAATATTAATTTTAGTTTTATTCTGATAGCCTTGCAATCTCAGTGGCTAAAGAAGGTCTTTTCTGTGTACTTGGTTTCCTCTGTATTGTTTCACAAAGCCATATAATCTCTCTGTAGCATGGACTTTAGACAGAGAGTTTTAGTTGTTGTGGGGTTTTTTGTTTATTTATTAAACTTAAGAGCCATTGCTGCCATCAATCCCAAGAAAGAGAAAACCTCTCAGATTTTGGAAGCCCCAGGTCAGACCTGGAGAAAGGCTAATAGTTTCTACAGAAGAAGAAGCAGCAGGCAAGTTCAAAGCCTGTACTTGAACCAGATGCTTTCTTTAGATTAAAGAAGTTTGATTTAGTTTTTGTTCAGGCTTCACCTTGGTACTGCAAAGGAGGCCTTTCTTTCAGTTTTCTTTCAGTTTCATCCAAAGTCAGAAAAAAAGACCCGTATTCATATTGGGGGAGAAATCTCCAAAGCAAGCAGACACAGACTCCTGTCTAGAGGTGTCTCCTTGTGCCTCTGTTCGTCACTCTTCAGACTGCTTTACTTGGCTTTCACTGTGCAAAAATTAGATACATCCTTTCTAATTATTTTTCTCTGGCTTTTCATATCTGATACAGAACAGAGCAAGGCCCTTGCAGAGAACAGGCTGAGTTCACCTAGCACTTCCATGTCTAACTTAGAGCAATAAGAGGCATCCAAGAAAGAGTTATTGATTTACTCAGATTTTTAAATTCTTTCCCAAGTAGCACAGACTATTCACTGCTTTTGGTTGCCATCTAACAATAACCAAAATGACATGTTAGCCACAAGGCTAAGCAAATGTGAAGTGATGTGAATAGCTTTTCAATTGTTCATTGTCTGAATAACTGCTTGATACAGCAGAACTGCAATTACAGCTGGAATTTTGCTCCATGTCCTTTGCCTACATTTTTGTCACCGTGCCCCGTTTGATCTGAACGCTTTGAGCTCTCACGCTCTGGGATTTCTGGATTCCTACCCTTAATCACTTATAACTTCATGGAAGTCAGAAAGAATTGTGTTTGGTGGAGGGAGGGTAACTTCTGAAAGGGGACCGGCAAGTCCAGTAAAACGCCATCTGGTTGTGACCCCTCTCTGTTTTCTACTTCCATATCACTCACAAAGCTTTGTCCCAACCACTGAAAACCAGCAGAGACACCTGCCTACTTCTCAGCCGTTCTCAAAGCCATCAAAAATAGCCTGCACAGCTGTGGAGAAGCCTTGGCTTTATTTTAAAGTTGAATTTGAACTAGTGGAAGACTGACAGCTCTACAGCTGGAAATTACTGATGGAGTCCACCACTGACACGTGCAGCGATGAAATGTAGCTAAAAGCTCTGACTTTTGGAGTAACCCATCCTTGGTCTCTCTTCTGAGGCAGGGAAACTATTTTTTGTGAACTATCAACCTATGAGACAGCACTGAGACAGGCCCCATCCCTGAAAGTATTCAAGGCCAGGTTGGATGGGGTCCTGAGCAACCTGGTCTAGTGGGTGGCATTCCTCCCATGGCAGGGGGATTAGAACTAGATGATTTTTAGGGTCACTTCCAACCCAAACAAAACACGATTCTATGAGACATCATGTTTTTCACAAGACCATTATATACAGCCTGAGTTCTCACCACCTGGCCTCTGGGAAATTGTCTCAGATCCATCAGCTTGTGAAACCTCTGATGGCTAAACCACTCCAGCTGGTTTGGCTTCTGCAAAGGAAGATGGTTGAATTAAAATATCTTCTGCTATCAAACATCAAAATACCACTGTAACTATTTTTCAAAACATTACTGTTGGTCTGTTAGTGGTTTGAAACCAAATATCTCATAGTTCCTGCTGACAAAACCATGTTTTCATACATCTCTGATAACTTCTTCCACCAGAATTTAGCACTGGTACTGCTTTCTCACCTGCTGAGAAGGCCAGCACAACATAGAGTACTTGTTGCAGTTAAGCTGCCCAGCATTTTGTGAAGTTCTTCTATAACCAAGACTTGCCTTCAGTTGCGCCTCCAAGCATCCTGAAATGCAGCAGTCCCATTAAATTACTTTCAGGACCTCTTCTACCAGGATGATTTCCTGGCAGTGACCAATAAAGCAGCAATGTCTTGTTGCCTGCAGATTTTGACACTGACAACTGGAATCAAGTCACCTCCGTTGGGCTCGCTTCCAAAACGCTCCGAAATACAAGCAGGATGAGCAGCAGTGCGCGCCCACACGGGGAAGAGGGAAAGCGAAGAAACCGCTGAGCAGTGGCACTGCAGCACGAGAGTCAGAACACAAATGTTTACCCAAAGTCACGAACGCTCCCTCCCTGTCAGAAAGCGGGTTCTCCACGGGCCGCGTGCGGGCAGGTGGCGCGGTGCCGCGTGCGGGGCCATCGCGACGGCGGGAAGCCCATCCTGTGTGACAGCCACGTCACTTCTGTGCCACATGCCTCTTTACACCTGATCACACTTGTTGACACGCGTGCCAAGGCAGAGGATTTGAACAGGTGAGGAAAAGGAAGGGACCGAGAGCCGGCATAAACAAGGCTGCCAAGTTGACATGCTGCATTACAGCAGGGGCTTGAGGAGCCTCTCACTGTGCGTGTCCCAAGGATAAATGAAAAAAGCATATATGCAGTGATGCTGACACGGACTCACTCACATGCCTGACTGAGACTGGTACTGGCTGTTAAGGGTAGAGGTCATCTGGCACCAAAAAAGAAATGAGGAGCCAAAAGCAGCTAGACCTTATGAAGCCTATTTGCTTTCAATGTCTAAAGAAAAGCGTCCAAAAATGGATAACAATTCCCCCAAGAATCCTTCTCTGTGTATTACCTGCAGTGGGTGACAGACAGCTCTGCTACAGCTGGTAATTGGATCCCAGAGAGTGTCCTGTGTATTTTCCCTGCTATTTACCAATATTCATTATTTGTAGGACAGTAGCTTCCCACAGTTCTTACTCTTTGTTAACAGTGAACAACACAGCAGCAGTGCCATTTAGACAGAGTTCATCACTATGGATTCACCAGTTCTGCCCATTTGGGCAAACTTGCAGAAACATGACTGTCTGCAAGGTTATCCCCCAAATATATCATATTGGTCTTTTTTTTTTTTAATTCATTTTTCAAGCCCTAGAAGTATGCGTCCCTTTAAAAATGGACAAGACAGCTGTGGGGTTGGTATTAATACATTCAGCTTGGTTTTTTGCTGGGTGGTAAATTCCTCAATTTCTTCATGTATCAAATTTCTCCATAAAAACAGAAACAAAAGGAAAAATTCCAAAAATTATCAAAAAATCTGTGGGCCTAGCATACTCAAGTTTTAACAGACAAATATTTGAACCAACAATAAGTCATTTACTCTCTTCTCCCTCTGAGCCTGGCAAAAGACCTTACTGTGTCACCCAAAGGACTGGAAACATTAAACTAAATTAAAGCAACTTTTCTTCCTTTCTCCCCCTGGATAAACATGTTTTCACAAACTGAGCCTTTAAACATTGCTAGTCCTCACCTAATAGTAGTCCTACAGATAGGATTTAATCTGTAGATAGATTTTGCTAACATTAGAAAAAAAAGTACAAACAAAACAAAACCCGAAGCCACAGCCTTTCAGTACACAAGCAAAAATCATACTTCCATGCCACAGATTTTGTTATTATCTGGAATTTTATCATATATGATTCTCTCTCTAGTTATATAATATGCTATTAAATAGAATCATCACTCAATGATTAAAGCAGAATTTTTGGACTAGAAAGCCCAGCTGACCAAAGAAGCATATTCTGCACAGTAGCTCTATGTTATTCACCCTTGTGGGTGAAGGGACTCTGGGACTGAGCTATAAAAATCCACATATTAAAAAAATAATAGTAGCAATAAGTGAGAATATGTTTGGGATGCCAACATCTACAGGCCTAAAATGAGAACCAGGTCTGATTGTGTTGAATACTGCATAAAACACATTGCAAGAGAAACTCCAACTATTGCAATTTTAATGGAAAAGAAGAAAAAACCTGGAAGGGAAACAGCCAGGGAAAAAAAAAAAAGGTGAAGACAGTCACTACGTGACACATACCAGGCAGAGACTAAACCATGACTAGATGGAATAAAGGCAGCTGGGATTTTAAATCATCTATATTTATTAGATCATATATTGCTAAGATTACTGTCTCATGGGAAAAAGAGGTGAGAGACGTAATAACGCCAGTGATGATTAAAAAAAAATCCAACTTGACATTCAGAGTCCAGGCTGAACATGCAGTTAAAATAGGAAGCTGGTGTTCTCTTACATACTCAAATTCCTGCAATAGCACACTAAGAAGTTTGAGCCATCTACTCCACAGCTTCAAAAGCCTCAGCTAACTGTATTTTCCAGACACTAATACTGTACCATCACAGAAATTTTAGTGCCCGTGCAAACTACAGGGTGTTTCTGCAGTGCAGCTCATCTTAAAACACTAAAGCAAGATATGTATTTTGACCATCCTTTAAGAGGCAATTCCTTCACATCCTGAAGCACAAATACTCTAAGCCTGTAATTTGGGAGACCACTCTGTTAATCAGAAATGCATCCCTTCTTTGAATCAAAAATGTAAATTTGGAAGGAAAACTATGTTTCCTATGAGATCCCCTCCCAGAAAAATAAAAACTGTAGACATAAAGAAAATTCACAATTTTACTGATTTTCTGGTACTGTTGTCCTTCCTGTGGTGCAGGTATTAATTAGAGCCAACCTCAGGCATTTAACTTTAAAACAGATATAGTCTAAACCTCTCCTTCTCGAAAAAAATCTAAACCTTCTGAGCCTATTTTCAGAATAACAAAATAGGTGAAGAGATCAAATAAAAAGGGCTTTTTCCCTGAGATGTACTTAATGGTGTGATTTTACATAGAAAGAAAATTAGTTTTACTAGCAAGGATCTAATCCAAACATATATGCACAATGTACGGCAGGAAACTTCACTTTTCAGATATCTGATAGCAAATGCATGTACTATGATGTAACACTGTGTCCAGAAAGCTCAGAATATTTACTTTAAAATACTCATAATTGGCTATAAAGTTCATCTTTAAAAGATGCCACCAAAAAGTCACAAAGATAACAGCACAGCTTGGTATTACTTTAATTTTGATTTAACAGTGTGCAGCTCGGCACAAAATCTCATTCTGATTTCACTTCAATAGTGCAGAACTTGTCATTTAATCTCACTTCAATAAAATATGCCTTGACATCAAGATCCATATACATTGCTTTCAATACTGCCTATAAACACATCTCTCTGCTTTGTTTTAAATGGAACCTCAGGGTACAAAGCAATACAACATAGAAATAATTGTGCCATTTTATGGTTGTGAAAGCCATGCAACGTTAAAAGCACAGCTCAACAAATTGGAATGATACAAACATCTTTATTACATGCAACTTTAAGAGATGTATATATTTTTAAATTCATGTCCTCATGATGAAAGAGCTAATGAAGAGATGAAAGGAAAACAGAGGTTATTTTCAGAGAATTAAAATGCTCAGCACGGCCCAGAGACAGCAATAATATAAAAATGTACGTCTAGGGACTTAGTAAATTCACCTAAACAGGCTGGCATCTGCATGAATGGAAACACAATTGCTTTTAATATCAAGCCGTCGGCCTGTTGTGTTTCATAACGACAAAGGAAATTCAAACAAGACACGAGAATCGCTCCGTAATTGCAGGGGAAGCACAGGCAAATGCTGCCTCCATTTTATTCAGTGCAAAATTGCTGGAGTTTGCATTGCATGGGAGCCTTTTCCAGTCTGACGAAGTTCAAATAATAATTAAAAAATAAATAGCAAAACCACCCCAAAAAACCCCTCACAACCTAAGACGGACCTTTGAACTGTCGGTAAGAGGCATTTGTTCTACACGCTGCCCGTGGTTGGAAGCTTAGAGTTACTAATCCTTTTTGCCTGAGCACCTTTTCGTTGAATCATTATGTTCCTAGAAGTAACACCAATGCCCACAGCCCTGGAGGAAAGGGCTTAGCTGGAAAGCAGCAGCTAGAAGAGGAAGGATAACTTTGTGTGTATTGCAGGGGCTTTTCTCCACAAGACCTGGATTACCATTTTCATTTTTGACAGAGGATTTCCATGTCACCTTGGGCAAGGTACCTAATTATACCCATTCATAACATGGTAACAACTATTCCCTTTCTCTTTTGCCTCCCCCAGCCACACTCTCACACAGAGGAGCATGTGTTGGATAATGCACATCCTCTGCCAAGCGCCACAAACGCCTTTGTCTACTTCCAACCCTAAGCATCATGTTTTCAGTCATCAGCTCACTTGTGTGTGCACTCAGGGCCTGTCAGGGCAACTGCTGAAATACATGCTAGAGAAACTTTTTCACTTCTTCCCGTCTTTCTGTTGGTTTTGTCAAATTTATTTTTGGTTTTGCACTTTTTAAAATTTTCATTTTTTAAAAAACTAGTCTGGTGGAATGAAGAACAATTTAAAAAAACCCCAACTAAAAAAAAAAAAAAAACAAACCCAAAAAACAAAATTACAAAGAACAAATTATTCCTGAGAAAATTTTATGGTGGAAATTGGCCCCTCACCACAAGACAGGCATTGAGGTGCTGGAGCATGTGCAGAGAAGGGCAGCGGAACTGGGAAAAGGTGTGGAGCCCATGTCTGATAGGGAGCAGCTGAGGGTATAGGATTTGTTTATCCTGGAGGAAAGGAGGCTCAGGGGGTACCTCATCACTCTCCACAACTTCCTGAAAGGAGGTTGGAGCCAGGATGGGGGTGAGCTCTTCTCCCAGGCCATCTGTGACAAGGAGAAATGGCCTCAAGTTGCACCAGGGGAGGTTCAGGTTGGATATTAATAAAAATTTCTTCACTGGAAGTGTGGTTAAGCCCTGGAACAGGGAAGTGGTGGATTCACCGTTCCTGGAAGTGTTTGAAATAATGACTGGATGTGGCACTTTGCAATATGGTTTAGTGGGCATGGTGGCATTCAGTCAAAGGTATTTTTGTTCAATCTTGGAGGCCTTTTCCAACCCGAATGATTCTGTGGTTCAGCCTCAGTGTCCAGTCCCCAGTCTCTGGACTCCATTTATTAGGCAGATAATGGCAGTCCTCCCTATGTCTCCTGTGGGTGATATGGACACACACTGGCCCAGCACCCTGGAGCAGTGTGGGATCCTGCTTTTCTCAATATCCTGCTGTACCCATCACACACCTTTCAAAGGGGATGTTTTCCTCCCAGTGAGAGATGTTTTCCCTCATTCACTTGCTCCAGAGTATGAGCATCGTATGTATATAGTCAATTCCACTACAAAAGATAACTCCAACTTCTTTGAAAAAATGAATCAGAAACTGGTTTGATGTAAGATGACGTGCAGTCCCTCTCTGCCTTGGACTGTACTTTTCTCAGACATAAGCAAACTCCAGACTCTATCATCTTTCCTTTTCACAGCCCACTCAAGTCCAACAGATATAATTATGTGCAAAGTGTCTGTGATTTTTAAGTTTCTGACTATGCCATCATTCTTTGAAGCAAAACTGAGCTGCGTTTGCATCCAACATCCCCCACAGCTCTCATGAGTCAGTGGAATAACTCGCCCTGCATCCTCACAAATCCTACCCCATTTATCAATAATTTGTAGCCAGTTACACAGAAGATCCCTTTTTCCATTATCCCGCTTGGGACAAAACTGTTCAAGAGACATTGATCAAATGTAGATGCGATAAAAGAAGTGACACTGTCTCTTTTACCACAATCCTCCATACTGTTTAAATTGAAATAACTCAGATTTTCCATCTTAGATTTTTTTTCCAAGAGAAAGCAGCAAGAGAATCATTGTTTTGGCCTCAAGGCATTCATCAAGCCCTCTCATTTCTTTCTGGAGTTCAGCAGAGTAGCCACTTTATCCGCTGTGTGATTGGATAGATTTTTTTTTTCCCAAGGAAGATACTTCATTTTAGTGTATATGGAAGGTATATTGCACATAGAAACCAGGGGAATAGAGTAGCAAGGCACTAAATCTATCTGCTAAAGAACATTTATTCAAAGACAACCACAAGGCTCAATCTAATTGACAATTTCTGCTTGGGGCCCATGATTAAAATACAAAGGCTGCTGCAGGTAAGAACAGGAAAGAACTAGTGCTGCCATTGGCAAGAGCTTGCACAAGAGCTGTCACGACCAGCAGTTATCACCAATTTGCTTTTAGCACCTACTATTAATCAAGATGTGATGAAAAAAGGCTTCAACTCAACAGCAGGGTGGAACCCAAGGGACGAAGGTGTTAGGGAGAGCAGGAACAGGGGTTTTGTTACAAGTATTCCCTGGAATGTATCTTGGATTTCCTAAACATACTTGTGTAAATTGTTGGGTTTTACAAAACACTTTAGGCACGTTAAGCCATACATTGCCTGCTACTGCTCTGTGTGACCTCATCAACTTAATGAGATTCTGCATTAAGATTTTCTTCCCTTTGTGTCATCTCTGTGAAAAGAAGAAACAGTAGGCAGAGGAGTTAAGAGTCGATTTCTGTTTTTGAAGAGTTCTCTGTCAATTAACCCCAGCAGATGCTAACTAAGCCATGCATTTGCTGTGACTCACCGAGTGAAGCATTTTCTGAACCCAGTGGTTGAGACAGCAGATATTTAATACGTTTTAAAGCCAGCAATCAGTTGAAAGGAGATGTGGTTCACTGACCACATTCATCCGAGAAAATTCAAACACTTCACACCTGCCCCATATTCTTAGACTGCTGGAAAAGATCCTTATGTGCACCTCCTACTTTTTCACGTGTTCCTCTCTGAATGGTGCATCTTGGTGCAAGTGGTGGTGCCCCCTCCCAGTTTAATGATGCATTTGCCTGGACATTGTTCCTGTCAAACTCCTTTTACAGGTAAATACCAGCAGCACAAGCACTAAAAATACAGCCAGTCCTTCATGAGTTGAATCTTGCTTGCTTAGATATTGATATCCAACCTAACTGAAAATGAATAACAGTATATATATTTGCCTTTTTTTTTCTAAAGAAGTGAAAAACTGAGCCTTCACCAACTGCTTAAATATTTGCCAGTTTCTGGCAGATTTTGAAAATCACCCTGAACTTAATGAGGCCACTCTCTGCTCAGGCACCTCTCTAAAAATCACTGTAAATCACACAAACACACACAAATAAGCCATGTAAATTAAACTCTTCTTGTGTTCATGTCTTCATTTGACAGAAAGAAATTGCAGTCAGGCATTTGGCCAATAATTACATGATTACAAATCTCTAATACAGAGACTCTCATAAAGAAAAAAACAACCTGAACTAATATTGCATTGGAGCCATGGCTGTGGTTACAGAGTACTTTCACTTGACCTAATTTAAAAGGTTTTTGTTGTTAGACAGACATGTATTTTAAAGTCTAACCTAGTTTAGTGGGCTCAGAGCTGATGCTGGTCTGCTTTTAATGAAAGTTTTGCTTTGAAAGTTCAGTGCCTCAGTCACCACCGAAGTTTAACTACGGATGATCTGAAACTGTAACAATTTGTGCCTTTCCCTTTTTAGCTTGTGAGCTCCATGTGTACGACTGGAGACTAACTGGTTCTGCTCAGTGCCTAAACTGTCTTTACAAGGTTATTTTCCCCTGCTTGATGGGCTAATACAGCTACTACATAACCAAGCCACCCGAAAGGACCATACTTAGGGGTCTGCCATGTGCATTCTGCTCAGATTTTTGATTTAACAGTAATTTCAATTGTTTGGAGAAGAAGATGGACTAAGGGTGGTGAGGAGATGGGGGCAGGAGAAGAGAGACTTCCAGTTTAACTTCCCAAATGATCAGTGATAAAGGCTATAAGGAGAACCTGCTGGAGGAGAAGGACCTATGCTAGGAGGAGTTTCAAAGCCCTGAGAAAATCAGGTGGAAAATGATTTATTACCTTTATGTAGAAACTTTCCCGCACCCATCATCCTTCATTCCAGCTTCAAGATACAGACCAGGGTTTTACACCTACTTTTCCATGTCTTTCATATGCAAAGTTAAGCAATTTAAAAAAGTTTATAATTTCCTTTACTTTTAATAAGAGTTCACTTTTTACGAAGTAGAAAACATCCAATTTATTGGTTTTTTTTTTCCTTAAAATGGGTTAGCTGCAAAATACATACACAAATACTTATCAAAAGACTTAAAGCATGGAAAGTTTATCTCTGTACTCACTAACAGCTGCAACTATCTTCATTCATACACATTTTTGAGAGGAAACCAATTATGTCACCAACTTACTCACTTCCCTGAGCACTCTCTTCCCTCAGTTAACAACCCTTGATAGATTATTTGAGGAAAAAGAGAGGGGTTTAGTTTGTACCCAAGAGTACCCAAGAAAGCTGGAAGGTGATTAGAGTGAGGTTTGAGAGTTCAAAGCAAAATATGTTATTTAATACCACATAAAATCACTTCTGTTCTAAGACGTAATTAGGAATGTGTGTAATGAATCCTACCTACTCTTCACAGAGTACCATTTAATTCCAAGTGTTTCGAGCTTATTTGCCAATTTATTACGTGGACTGACATTGAAAAGACAGCCATCTCCTCTGGAAAATACATATAATTACACTGCTGCTTACAGTCCCACAGCCTACTGTAAATAGCATTTATGGAACTACTGTAATCCCACATCATCTCTGAGCCTGTACATCACGTGCATGCATGTGCATCCGTGACATGTTTAAATCTAGGAGCCAGAATTTATTTCTGTTTGGCAAGTGCTGCATACCCCCACCTAAGGAGTGCCCTTATATTTATTTATGTATGTGGGCTTGAATATCTGCTCATGTTCCAGCAGAGCATTCACAGAGGTGCAAGGAGTTATTTAGAAAGGAAGGAAATTCAGTTTTACCTTCCTTTACACCTCATGTACTGCACTCAGGCTACATTCACAAGGTCTCCACACCCCTGGCATGGGTTGGAGGTTGTGCTGGTCCATCCTGTGCCACTGCTCACTGTTACCCATCTTGAGCATCACCAGCTGAGGTCTCCAGGCATTCCCCAACATTTATCTCTGCTTGTCTTCCTTCAGGAAGCCCTCTAGGACTTGTTTCAATTCTCAGATCTTTCCTCTTTATCTTCTTTCTAAACCACCTTTTCCTCGTCCTCTTCTTCTTCAAGATCATTTCTTTCTAGAAACACATCTTTTCCCCTCTGGAGGCCACAAATGTCTCATTTTTCAGTGGATCTTTGAGCAACCTGGTCCAGTGGAAGGTGTCCCTGCTCACGGCAGGGGGGTTGGAACTGGGTGAGTTTTAAGGTCCCTTCCAAGCCAAACCATTCTGTGATTCTGTGAAAACAGTTTATGTGTAGAAGGACAAGAAGTGATCAGCTTGCTAATTGATGCATCAGTGCCATCTCTATTAATTGGAAGATTTAGCACATTCCACTTTTTCGTTAAGTCTGGGTGTTCACAAAAATTTACAGTCAGCCTGTAGCAGTTGCTGAGAGGAAGCAACAGGCTTTAATGCTTGGCAGTTCAAAAGTTCAGATCTGGACATTCACTCCCCCACAAATCCCAATTATCTTGCTCATGTTAGCATTAATGATTTTTTTTTTCTGGCTGCAACTGTTGTCAAACATGTATTAACTCATCTCCTGCAAGTACTTCACTGCAAAGTCACATGGTTTGGAGCAGGATAATGATAAAAATCTGTTTGTATTTGACTACAACACTTGTTTACAGATTACACATATGTTGATAAGATTATTGTTCTCTGCTGTTTTATTAAGAGGTGTATGGCAGGCATTAATCTCCTGATTTATGAGTATCAGCACTATGTATTAACTCTCCCTCTGCTAGATAACCTGTTGAGCTGCTGCTACATTTCATAAGAATCCCCACAAGGCAGCAAGCATAACTCATAAGCTAGATACATCCCTCCCCTCCAAAATACCAAACACATTTAATCATGCCCACAAATATTAGCTTTAGCTTTATGTAAGCCTCAAATGAGCACACAAATCTTGCTATCACTATTTGAAGTTTAAAACACTGGCAAGATTCCCAAGTAAGTCACTGTGGTTTTGGAGAACACTAAGAAATTCAAGCAAAGCAGTAAAACACAGCCTGCCCCAAACAAGCAAATATGTTCCTCTGCCAAACCAAAGTTAGCAGGAAAGTTAAACACAGGATTAGAAACAACTGAGATTCACAGAGAAGTCAGGAGAGGTTCATAACCTCATGAAAGTGTACCTCCCCAGACTGAGGGCTGTTTCTGGTATGATATGCCTGTGTGAAACTCAGTCATCAACACTCTTTGAAGTCAAGAACAGTTAAAGGTGGCCAGCATCTCGAAGGAGATGCCTTAGCAAAAGAAATCTTAAAAACTTCCCAACCAATGTTGTAATTTTGGACTGTGCAGATCGTAAAAAAAAAAACCTCACAAAACCAGTGCTTCAGCTAATCTCAGGATGCAGGAAAAAGGCCAGACTCTCTTAGGAGCTCAAATGCCAAAAATGAGAGCATGAAGGTTTTTTGAATCACTAGCCATCACTTTTCCTGTCTCAGCGAGTGCCAGTGAGCAAGAGGATCATTTGAAAACTTGGCTGTAGACTCTCATTTTCATTATGTTTCTTTTAAACAAATACTTCAGCCTAACAATCTCCAGGACAAACACAGCTAAACAAAAAAAAAAACCCCACCCAGCACTGCCTGATTGTTAAGACCTTGGTTTGGTATAGAGCTTTCTTTGACAAATAAAAGCATAAATATGTTGTCTTCACACATAATCTGGGGACATGCAGCTAAGATTGATTAACACTGATATGGAGTCTTAAAAATAACAGGTCTTTAAAACAGCAAGCCATGAGCATGAGAATACAAAAGAACTAGAGTTAAACTATTTTAAATGATTTAAAATCTTTCCCTGGAGCACACTGTCAGAAACCTTTGTGAGCTGTTTTCTTCTGTGGGTGTTGGGCAGGAGTTTTATTTGGTTTCTACAGTACACATTTGAAAGGACCATGAAAATTTGGCCCAGAAACAGGACTGATGCTTCCCATTTGGAATCAGGAAACATTTATATTACAGATAGCCCAGAGTGAGGGAAAAACATCAGAGCTGAAGAAGAAGCGAAAGTTTGGTCAGAAGCTGATGTGGATTTTTGAAGAGTAATTTCTATATCACTGCAAAGTCAGAAATCTTTGTGTTGTTCCTGTTTCAAAAATTCATGGACTGACAACCACAAAAAAAATGAAGGCCTCAATGCAAGTTTTAAGGTTGTGCAATAGAGGTGAAGAAAGCTCCACAATATGATTTTATATATATTTTAAAAGAACATATTAGCAAATTTCTGCATTTTTACCTGAAAAAAAGCTCATTGACATTAAGTGTCTTTGTGTGCACATGAGCATCTGCGCTTTTTCCCTGTGTATTTACAGACCAGAGATCCCCATTCACATAATCATTTTTCTTAGGGCCAAGGAAATTTTTAAATGATGAAAACTGACAGCACAGGATTCATCATCTGTACTCCTAAAGATTTCCCAAAGCCAGGATAATGGGCAACACCATATTGCCCTGTGACACAAATATCAAACACACAATGTAGGACCTTAGGCTATTACTGCTGTTTCCCACCTCCTCCTATCACTGACAACACCGCACAGAAAATTGAATTTCACAATTTATATTGTTGCTCTCTCAAACAAACAAGAATCATAATAATGAATTAAGAATTGAGGGGAAGAAAAAATCAGTAGACCTTAATTTTTTCTAAACTTTACAGACCATGTTTATGCAAAAAGTTTTGATTCTGTTTGAAATTAAAAGTTGTACTTTTTCCACAGGAGGGAAAGGGGGAACGCTCAAAATCAGCTATTTACAAAGAAGAAAGGGAAAACTGCAAGCAGCAGGAGTTTAAAGGGGCAATTGAGTTAAGAATCATTCCTGCAATTTGATTCAGTTCACCACAAGCTTAAGAGACACTCAAAGGTTCAACTGAGATTTTGATTTGACCCCTCAAATTTGACATTTACGGATTTAGGTTGACTATTGCTGATTTCAAAATAAAATGAACGCTGTAGTCCCTTTCCACCCTGTTTAGAAATCAGATGTGTAAATGTAGTCACATATGAATGTCAGCTTAATCCCTCTCACATTTTCTGAGCTTCTTGTTCAGCTTCTGAGATGCTTGGCAAGGAGATGGTAATCTCAAAAGTACTAAATTGTCTTAAACCTCCTGAAAATAGGCAGCCAGGTAAAGACAGAAAACCTCTCAGCCACACTGCTTCAACAAGGACACTTTTAATCCTCTGTAACGTCAACACCCTATCCCCAGTCCTCCAAAAACCACCCAAAATCAGACCCACTCCCTCCCCCCAATTGAGGGGAAGAATAAAACCCATGCCAAAGCATTTGATTTTGAAATAATAAAAAAAAATAGAGAAAATAATAATAATGGGAAAAAAAGAAAAAAGCACCACGAAACAACCCTAACACTGAAAGCACCAGAAACAGCAAAAAATCCCAAAGCAGGACCCCCCTGGCCCCACCAAGCATGAATCTGCATCTGATTCAGCACAAGAGGATCCAACCAAGAAACACACACTGTCCCCAGAAAAATAAAACAGATTTCAAGGGCTTCAGCTCTTCCAGAGTAAATTTTTCACCCCTAGTGTGTGAAAATAATGTAGAGAAAAAATAACTTGCAATGCTAAATGAATAAACCTTGGTTGAACATACAGGTCCTTCCACATAGAAATGGAATTAAATTAAAACCAAAACTATATCCAAATTATATCAAGGCTCTCTGTGCACATGATGCACAATATTTGAAGTCCGCTGTCCAACGTCAGAAAATTTGAATTACAACCTACAAAAGATCTGGTGATCTTGAAATCTTCAGGACCATGTATTTTCTGGTCAGCCTAATCTAATCCTTCACCTCAGAGAGAGGTCTGCATTTAGCTTTGATCACCATCGCATCAAGCTCCCAGGAATTAAATGAGAATCTTTTACATTAAAATAAAGTTGTTTATAATCAGCCATGCACAAGCTGTTGGTATGGCTAGCTGCCACACAAATCAAGGTTAAAACAGACCAGGCTTGCAGCTGAAATACAACTAATATGACATTATTCCTTCAGACATTTGGTTAGGCTGACAAATTTGTAACTCTGTAATTTACACAATGTCCCCATGACATGTGGCAGTACAGCTATTGTGTATGGAGGTTTTTATCACGGGAAGGGGGAGGGAGGGAAGCCTACATGTTCCTTATGCAAATCTTTCCCATAACAATGTCAGAATACATGCTGACCTGCTAAAGTGTTCAATTTACCCATCTGAGAGTACACAAAGTTCAAATGGTGATGGATAATTGTTTTAATTCAATGCAAAATTACCCCTTGAAACTCATTGGTTCAAAAAGTGGTTAAGATACTGTATACAATGCTGCTAAAAAAAAGTACATTCTTTAGTAACATAAAGCTTGAAAGGTTTGCTCTTTCTTTTTTTCACGCATTGCATCAATAAAGTAAATGTTGTTAGAATTCAGTAGCAGGAAGGAAAATTCAATGAGTAGGTTTTTAACGCTCTTGTACAACACAGCAATTGTCTCATTGGATCAGACAGGAGTTTGTTTTATGTGACCTCCCATCCCTAAGAGGTACAAAACCCTCCATGGATAGTGATATGTTGCCAAATAAGGAAAGATTCTCCTTGACCTCAGACAGTAGTTGGCCAAAACACGAGGACTTGTATCCTTCCCCATTTTAATCCTATCTGATTGTAGATGTTCTCATCACCCATAAAAATGTATTTTTTTCCAATTCTGAGGATTTGGCCTTCAGAGTATCTACTGGCAGAGCCTCCTGTGAGCTAATTGCCATGTGGGTTATTAATTTTAAATCTTTCACAAGATTTTTGTTTCTCCTTTGTGTTATGAAAAAATTCAAACAACAGAAGCCTTAAGTCACCATTTCTGAGAAGTGCCGTCTATTCTGTGCAATTCTTTGTTTCTGTAATTAAACACTCCTCGGAAGAGAGTCCTTTTGGGTCTGAAACTTTTTGCTAACTCCTGCTGGAACCCGTTGGCTCAAGCACATTTTTTACCATCTTCCTGAAGGAATTCAAAATTGGCAGCTCCTACTGAGGCGATACAAAGATACCATATATAGGTAACTGCTCTGCTCCAGATCATCTCATCTTAAGGGCCCGTCATACATACTGATTATACAGCTTCCTCCCTGCAAAGCTGATTTTATTCCACAGTGCCACACTAAGATTCCAGCTGCTGGAGAAATAAAACATGCCCAACTCTTTTCTGCAGAGCTCGTTCTGCTTCTTCATCCCACTTTCACCGCATAGATTTGTGCAAACTTCCTGTGTGGTCTGGCTGCTGGTGTATTATAAGAAAAAATGGTGTGGGGGGGAGAAAAAAATAAATGGAGAACTTGTTAGTTCTTCCAGATAGCCACGTTTTTTGATGTTGCAGCCTGGACCCCAACGTTATATCATGTTCGAATCCCAAGCTCACTCTGTACATGGCTCATCTGCATTGACACAGCTTATTTTCCCCCTGTTGTTATAGACTGTATTTTCATAATAACTGCTTAAATTTAATCCACCGCATGAATTGCCTGTACAGGATGTACAATCAACCTTGTAATAACTTGCAGGCACTTTAATGGGAAAACAAGGCAAAAATTAGTACAGTCAGATGAATACAGGTGCACAGGACATTAAAGGGCATTTTTTTTTAAGGTGCTTTATTTTTCTTGAATGGGGGCTATGACGTTTCAGGGGTTTTTTGGCTTTTGTTTGTTTGATTGATTTGGTTTTTTTGGGGTTTTTTCCCCCTTGAAATTAACCGAGGTCTTCTCCTAGGACTTTTCTGCTACGATGCATGCCCTATAAATATCCGTAATTGCAGCAAAAATAATTCTGGCCAAGGTAATTTCTCATGTGCATGTGAACAGGACAGAGTTATGCCTCCTGGAATGAGACCTGCAGCTTCATCCAGGCTCATTCTTCTTTTTACCCTTATTCAACCACACAAATGTGAACAACAAAATTTTCTGTGCAGCAGATCAGATTTTTTTTTGGGCTATTTTGTCACGGCAAGAATAATTGCCTATTTCTGTTGCTGGACACTCTCCTGTGCCTGGTTGAACAGTATCTGCAGATAAGATGAAGAAGAAAGGGTGTAAACGACAATAACTGCATCCCAGACTCAGAAAAATTCAGATTGTTGTTTACTATAGAAACTACTGCTACAGAAGGTACTTTTAAGTTAGAGGACATCTTGTGAGTAACTTGCTTTTTCTCTTGGGTGTAAAGAACTGAAACCGCTTTTAAATTCTTCTTGTGAAAACATTTGAGAGCAAAGATGTAAGAGGAGACCATAAAGTCCACATAAAACAGTGATCTAGCCTGTTTTGGGGCATCATGCACCAGGACTCTGCAGTTACACTTAGAATAACTGCATGCACAATGTTAGCTCTCACTAATCACAGATTTTAATGAATCTCATGCTAAACAGAGCAACTTGCTGCCCACAGATGTAGCTGTGACTATCAGTGAACAGCAGGGAGATCTAAACTCAGCTGAGAGCAATCCCAGAGCTAGATGTACGAATCGCGTTGTTCTGGGTTAAAAATACAGCGTATGCAGGAATGAGAAAACCCCCCCCCAAAAACAGCAACGAAGAAACCCCCAAAACCAAACCCAAACTCAACCCTCCCACCCCCACCACTTTTACAAAAATCAGGAGACTTTCAGCTCAAGTAGGTAGCAAAAAAAATACTTTACAATACAGCAAACTTGGTTTCTCCTATCACCGCTTCCCAATGATTTAAAGTTCATGTGCAACTTATATAGTTAGTTTATTCAGCTTGTCTGCAGCCTACGATGTCATAGGTTTAAGTTTGTTAATAGATTATGGTAAATTTATTAGCGTACTTGAAGGCTAACTAAAGAGCAAAGAGTTGGGTCATCTGTTTCTTTTAAACACAGGAAAAAATAACTAGAAAATTAAAACTTAATGTAAACTTTTCCCCAAGAGCTTTCTGGAGCCAAGACTTCAGATAGAGTAAAACTGGGCATCAAAAACACAGGCTGGAATTAATTAATACAGTAAGGACTTTGACCAAGACATTTTTTTCTTCTATTAGAGCCAGAAACTTGGATGTATAAAAAGAAAGATGTTAAGTCTCCTGCAAAACACATGGGCTCCAACTCCCTGTTACTCTTAAGTCAGTAGATCTTGCTCAATGGAGCTTTGTCAGTTTGAGTCAGCTGGAAATCTAACCCCAAAAGTCACATAAAAGACCCTGCCAATTAATTCCTCTTGGAGTCAATGAAAGTTTACATCAGTATTTAAACACTTTTCTCCCCATCACCCTCTTTGAGACCTTTAATATCTATCTCCCCCTTCCAAGCCTGTAATTCTTCCCAGGCTACATAAATCCTTTATTCTGGCATCTCCAGCCGAAACCTGACCCCAGTCAACAACATTTTGCAACTTGTGGAAGGTCAGTTCTTCCAACAAGGAGGAAATCCAAGGGCTACAGAGACCCCCACCAGTCTCTGCAGTGCCAGAAACACTGAAGTTCTTCCCCGAGACCAAACGAGGGCAGAAAGGATGTCCAGCAGATGTGCCAAGTTAGCCAACAGTCCCAGCATCCCTAACGACAGGGCACATAAAAATTTAAGTTCAAATACCTAACAGAGATCATGGACCCAGTATTTCTTCAAATAAGTTGCATGGAAATCTTTGCAAATCTCAGAGTGACTAGAAACCACCTCTGATTAATATGCAGTAACCCCTAGCTTGCTTAAAACAAAGATTAATTACAGCCTAAGAGATCAAGATATTAAATTGATCCCAAAAATGCTTGAAGGTGATTTTAGTTACTATTTGCAAAATTAGGTAGTCTCAGCTTGAGATCTGCCAGTGCCTCCTAGTTCAGGATTAGTGTAACAGGTAGAGCAGTGCTCGGGTGACACGTGGAGATTAATTAAATTGTGGATTTATAGTCTATTCTTTGTGGAGAAAGGTTATTAAGTCCACATATTTTTCAGAACTGAAATGTCCACTGCTTCAAAGGCTCATTTAAGTCCTTTCTATAACATTACTCTTTTCTTTGGGACCCGGAAGCCAAAAATCCAATATAAAACTCAGAAACTTAAAACTAAAGGAAAAAACCCTAACCTCTCCCCCCTTTATAGCTTTCCACAGTGTCTTACAAATCCTTGGGTGGAATATGCTTAATCAAATCAATCAAAAGTCATACCAAGATTTTCAACCCCAACTAAGCTCTGATTCCATTCATCTACTAATTTAATACATAAAGGTACTCAGCCATTCACATATGTTAAACTGAAAATCAGACTTCTACTACTGAAGAGCATTGCAAAATTACCCGAACAAGTACATTAATTCTTTAACAGATAAAAATTATCTATACAGGGTGTTTCTAGAAGATAACTGGCTACAGGCAATTTAACTTGATATCTGAAGAAGAAAAAAAATATCCAGCAGAACTGACATGACAAATTTTTCCAATAATCTGAAACCCATCCATTCTGCAAAAGAGAGAGTACAACTGTGATAATCACTGGAGCCTCCCAATATTTCTACCTTTAGGGAAATCTTCACTTTTAAAATTCAGTTGTAAAAAACAAGTGAACTGCAACAGAAAACTCAATGTCTGCAGGTCAAGAGGTGCTCAGTAACAGAGTGGTCCACTAATATCAGCTTGGGATAGACTCAAAAACAAGCGTCCTGTTGTGAATGATCACAACATCCCTCCATATTCAAGGAATGCATGGGCTTACCCAGATGAGGAAAATATAAAAGAGGAATTTCTTTCAGTTGTGATGAAACATGAGGAAACACACACAACCAAAGAAAAAAAACCCTGAGAAAGTGATATAAAAATGCAATTAATATGAGATTAGGTTTGGGTTTTTTTTAATTAAGGAAAATTAGAGTATAATCAGTAGAAACATGTTCGGCTGCTCATATAAAAAAGGTTGGATGGTAACACTTAGGTTATGATAAGGGTTTTTTTCTAGTGCCACAGAGCATTTTTCAGGAGTATTAGAGCTCCTGAAGTCTGAATGGGTTTGTTGGGAGACACTGATTCCCACCAGACAACACCCAAAGGGAATAGTTAGAGCACATTCCTATGAAATAAGAAATTCACCTCTTGCACAGGTCAAGCAAAGGAAAATCTTAGCAACAATGACTACAAATCTCTCTGGTTCCAGCTTCCTTTTCTCCCTCCTTGGTACAACACCTTGAGACTATTAGGGGTGCAAGAGATCTTTAATGAATCTCTCTTCAAAAAAAAAAAAAAAAGCCTAACAACTCCTTGGGAAAAAAGGTGATATGTGCAAGGAATCTGTGCAAGGAATCTCGTCCTTGGTGCTGTCAAACTGAAAGGCAGAAATAATGAAGAAAGGGTTTTAGTAAACAGGCAAAGAATTATTTACCCTCGAAAGAATTAAATTCTAGTTTCAGTTAAATAAATTATTGTTATGAGGGCAGGTGGTGAAAAGCCCAGCCCAAGGCTGAGCTCCCAGTGATATGGGTTTTATAGGACAGAGCTGTACATCTCTATAGCCATAAAAATCTTATAGCCAAAGTAAATAAGACAGGTATTAACAGGTCGATTTTACCTCTGGGAACTGGGGCACACAGAGATTAATACTTCCAAACTAACACAGAAAGCCTGGAAAAAGCATGAAATTATAACCTCATCTCTCAAGGACAACGTAAGGCTGCCACTGCCCGGTTACCTGTGTACAGGCAACTTCCTCCTTATTTCAGTTCCACTGAGTGCAGAACCAGACAAAGCTTAAAATTTGAATGGGTAGGTTAGGAAAGGTCTGCAGCAGTACATTAGGACTGCCACTGATTTAAGAGATGAAGATGATGAAATTGTAGATGAAAGTCAGCATCATTAAATACTGTGTACAGGAAAGGGTGATCCTGCTTTTACCTGCATCCCTTGACATATGCACCCATGTAACTGCGTGCGAGTAATCACCAGTCAGGAACAAAATTCTGGGGTGTAATAGGTGAAGAAACAACACAAACTCCCCCTCCTGTCACGAGGAGGGAACCTGAAGTCAATGGCTCAAGGTCTTAGCAGGGAATCCCCTCCAAACACTTTCCATGGGTCCCAAAACATGGATGCAAGACAAATTTACATGCAAAAGAGCCCTTCCAGTGCATTACTTTGGTAGCAACTGCAATCAGTGTGCCAAACCACAGAATTCCTTTCCTGCAAGACGTTCTGGACTCAAAGTTAAAACTGCAAAACCGGTCAGATCAATTCATGAAGGAAGCAACCATCAAGGAAAAGCCATAGCTGCTGGTACAATTCCCTGAACTACAGATCACTGGCAGCTGGCAGGGTGTTACTACACCTCACTGTCACAGACCCTGGCTAGACAGCTGTGCTGCTGGCACAGTAATTTTATATTATGTTTTAGGGGTTAGGGCAATTTAAATAATTAGGCAAAAGAACATGGCAGCAGCAGTAAGTAAACCTCTTTGTGAGAGATCATTCATTTGATTTGGATGTTTAAATCCCCCATAAAGCACCTGGAAGGTTTAACAACTCATGTCCAAAAGAACAAGATGTAATGAGCTTGTACACAGGCTTGATATGAAAAGTGGATTGTTTTTAGCAAAACGGTGGAGAATAACCTCTTATTGAAAGGAGTGATAGTGAATTTCAATCAGGGGAAAATAAAGATGCAAGAATAATTCTGCACAGACTTAGAGTAGGACTACACGACTTTCTCAGCCATCAGGAATGGATGCAGGAGTGTGTTACATCCTAATCTGCTGGTTTCTGTTTTCTTTACTTGCATCATCGCATAGATCCTGCCTTTTTAAGAGGAAAAAACCCCAAGTTAACAAAAAGACAAACTAAGAAAAGCTGCCCACATTGTCCTCTACAAAGTGCAAAGGAAGCACAAATAAAAAACCATGAAAAAAAAAAATTAAAATTTCATACTTCAATGCAGCTGGCCCTAATTTTTCATCCCAGTGTTATTCACTTGAGTGATTGTAGAGTTACACATTCAAACTGAAAGCAGAAGAATCCACACTATGTTTTGTTGCTCGTATTTAGCTTATCAGAGCTTGGCAACAGTCAGCATTCCCCTGGTGATTCTCATCTGTGTCACGACTTGGGACGTGTGTAACCCTCACTAACACCCCTTTCAATGCCATCTCTGACACCATCTGTATCTTTGGATTGGTAAACTGGAAAACCATTTCTCAAATCTGTTTTTAGTTATTACAAGATACACACACCCTCTTTCCACGCTTATTTATTATTTTTTTAGACCAAGCATATTGTGGCAATTAGGAGGGAATTTGTATTCTCCACTGACATCCCAAATTCCATTTTCTGTATTTCATGGTGGCGACGGAGTCCAGCATTGTATCCCAGGGCCAAACTTTAAGGGCTTGGTTTCTGTTGTTTTTTGAGTACTGGATGAAGAGAACATTGTCTAGGTCCTCAGAGTAAAGCACAAGTGAAATTTTTTCTTTTTAGTCCTTTTTCTGAGCAGTTATGTGTTGGGGGTCCGTGCATTAACTGGTCTGTTCAGATACTGAATACAGAATGCCTTATCTTAAGCTTTGCTCAATTTATTGTTCTGTGCCCACAGCCAAATTTGAGCTGTTGTGTCTACTTTCCTCCCCCCTTCCCCAATTTGAACATTTTGAAGCTATTTAACCCACCTAAATTCCCAGGCAGTCACAGGGGTGGATGTAGGGATAGGACTATTTGCCCAAAACAGCTCATAATGCACGCACCAACACGGCTGAAATTGCTCCTCCTGGGCTGATTTGCCAAGCATGAAAAACACTTTTTTTTTCTTTTTTTCCTGAAAAGCCAAACCATTAGCAGGCTATTTGGATGGTGTGTGTGGTGGAAAAAGACATTTTGGAGAGAACATTTGAATTGGTACATCCGCCTGACACATGACGTGTTGCAAACAAGATGTTCCCAACTCCACCGGCCAAGTTGGATGGGCCAGTTCAATAGGACTCATGAAATTCCAATCATCTGCATGCAGAGCAGACACTGAGATTCCCTGCTTCCCAGTCTGGGGGCTGACCACTCCTCTGAGTAAAAACTCCTACTCTTTCCTTGGATTTCCCCTTGAGGTTGCAAAGTCAAGTTAAAACCAACTTTTAATTTTTTTTTCCCTAGCAATGTGCCATAGAAAGGTCACATATTTCTTCAGACAGGAATGCAAAGGGGTGCAAGGTCTTCTCTGCATAGGTAACTTACGTGATTTATAGTGCTGAATTTAGCCTTGTTGGAGCTGAATTAAGGCAGAAGAGCAACAGAGGAGATGTGGCCTTGAGGAATTAACCTTTTTTTTCTCCTATTTGTGTCTCTCCTTGCCAGGCTACCGCTCTGCTTTTGCTCTTGTCGGGGCCCACAGCACAGGTTGCTCCAGAAACCATTGTCCCTGTCACATATGAGGAACAAAACCACATCCCAGAAGTTCTAAACAGGGATTAGAGACTTTTCTGGAATCAAGGCAGCTGATTTTGGTCTCTCTTATGCACTAGGGGGTCTCGATCCCAACTCCCATCTCATTTTGAAGATGATAAATGAGAATTCTGTGTCTGCAGAAGGCTGGGTGAGCACACAGCATTTGCTGGGAAGGTTTTGAAGGATTTTTTTTCTTTTTTTGAAGGCTTGAAGTTTTGCCAATCTCTCCTGGCTCCAAGGAATACAACAGGACGTGTGCTTATTGTAGTCCCACTATGAACAGGGAGATCGGGCAGTGGCGTGCTCATGTCACAGCACAGATCTTATGTGGGAGCTTATGCCAAAGGAGACAACAGGAGGGAAAAAAAAAAAAAATTCCATGCATTCTCTTTCCAGTAACTTCGGTACTCAGACCTCTCTGAATAAATCCAGTGAAAGAAAATGCACATTAAAGTGTGTTTAGGGCCCTTACACCCAGAGGAAGCTGAGACTTACCAGAAATTATTGCAGGTCTCACTGTCCTGCTCCAGAGAGACACAACCAAAGAGGAAGGCCTGATGTAATATTATATATACACACATCATATTGCCATTTATTCAATACCTCTGCCAGCTCTCCCAGCTCAGCTGGGTGAAGTCCAGCAAAATCCCCTGTCATGCTCCAACGCCACCTCTCCCTCCTTTTAGGCTTCACCAGCAGCCACAACCTTGTCTGTTGTTGTGATGTACCTTTCCCTTCATTATTACCTTTATTCACAGGTCAAGGGAGGTGCTTCTTGAGGGTTTGGGGAGCAGAGCAAAGGAGCCAAAGTTCATCTGACGTGGGGGTAACCAGCACCAAGGCTGCTCTGAGCCCCTGGGAATTATTAAGTCCCAATGTAAATATTCCCACCTGCTGCCTCCACAGGATCTTTGTCCTTCAGTCTTTTCCCAGCTAATCAGGCCTCAAACTGTGATGGAGTCACTGAATAAATTACGGGGGTGCAGAAAGTAAACTAAATTGAGAATTTACCAGTGTAGGACACTAGTTTAGAGCTGGTGGTGGCATTTGCTACATCAATTCATTTGAGTCTGAAAGAATTGGTTTGTGCACCTAAAAGAAACACAGAGAAACATTCCTCTGTTTCTTATAAATATTAGCTACAGGATTCTTTGGTGACACACTAAAACCAGGAGGTGTCAAACAGGTTGGAAATTGGCCCACAGAAGAGGCACTAAAATTTATAAGAAAAGGTAGAAGTGGCATTGCAGTTTATTAAGTCACAAGCCATACGAGCTATGTGATGACTTCCTGCTCTTTTTTTTTTCTTTCAGTGATCATTCTGCTCATATTACATATTGCCTTTTCCCACCTCTTAACCTTCTGCATCCCGCAGTGGAGCTGCACAATGTCACATCTGTGCAGAGCTGCTGCTCTAATCACACACAGAAACTACACAGAAATGTCCAGACTTAATCACATCTTTGACCTACTCTGTGTCCATACAGCTGCAATCTCCAGATTCACACCCAAAGTTGGGAAACTTCAGGCTGCAGGGAAAAAGTGCCAGGGAGATAGTTCTTTTACGGGCATGTAAAAACGGATTTTTTAAGAAAACAGGATTCTTCAAGAGGGCAACATTGTCTCCTCCTTAAATCTTCTTGACTTTCACATCCCCTGTGCTATCCTTCAACTCAGCACAAACCTGGCATCACCTGACTTGTCTCGCAGAGCAATCAGAAATAGTCTCATAGAGCTGGATAAAACTTAACTAATTCCTAGAATAGCTCTTTTGGAGCACACACGCTGTAAAGCAACACAAATGGGACTCTGCAAAAGCACGTCACTGGTATTCCTCGGTGGTGAGTCACAGAAGCCACCCCGGCTCCGGTCCGGTGCAGGGTGAGCATCCAGCCCCGATGCCCCTCCCAGCCCCGCACTCCTCCATCCCTCACAGCCCTGCGTTTGAGCCAACATCCACACTGAACTTTTGGAGTCAAACAGAAACTCATCCTTCTGTGCTGACAGTCCCAAACAACTTGAAAAATAAAATAAAAGAAGCTTGCAATAAGCCCGCTGTGCCAAGTGTCATACCACAGGCAAGGATAGAGGGTCTCAGTCCACAGTCCTACACAGAGGCTCAGAAAATGGTCAGAGAATTTTAAACTACCTAAAATAGAAAGTTCAGTGAGGAAAAAAGCCTTAGTCATGTAAGTAGACTTTATATTTTGACTCTGAAATGTTGTTTTTCCTCTTTCAGTTCAGAACACAATAAATTCTAAAAAAAATTGTATCAGGAAGCTAAAGTACACTTTAAAATATTATTACACATATAGCATAATAATATCACAATTCATAGCCCCCAATCCTTTTAATTTACCCAAAAAAATTATTAAATGCAGCTTCATGTCTTGCAAAAAAGCTGAGGGGTATCTACACAACTTTATATTTAAGTGATTTTATAATTTTGCCATCTACACTCCCAGATGTTTCCAATGTCTTAGTGAAGTTTCTGCAAACCATCTGCAAACTTTTACATGTCTGGATTCTCAGTAAGGCAAAACCAGGCACTTACAGCGGCATTAAACACAGACATTTAACACCGTGGATCTTCAATATCTGCAGCAAGAATTAATGGGGATATTTTTTTTCCCCTCCTTTGTCATTTTAACAGTTCAAGTTACCATTTTTAACTATGCAAATTAAAAAACCACGAACATTAGTCCTGAAGGTAAAAAAGTAGCAACTTTTAAGTGCCAAACACATGCCTTTGGAGAGGCAATAAAGTGTGGAAGTTTCAGCAACAACATGAAACCTGCACTTTAGTCCCCCTTCCTTCCCCCAAGACTATTTTCCACTTCTTGATCAACTTTCATGCTGTTTGTTTTTGCTTCTCTGGAGTTTCCCATTCATTTCCATGCAGAGCACAGCAAGGTAAGCAGAGAGTTAATGCTGCAGTTGCAACTGGTGTTAGCCTCTACTATTAGCTTGAATTTACAGAGCAATCTCTCCTTAAAAAGAAATAAGAAAAAAAGAATTCCTCACTGCACTGTAACACTGAGAAGTATATTTAAAAATTCTCTCTCGGGTCTCTCTAAACATCTGCTCAAAGGTTTTGCTGTATCTTAAAAGGGCTCTAATTACCAGAAACTCCTTTCTTACTTAAGCCCAGGGCTCGCATTTCGATTATAACTCAAGCTCCAGTTAATTTAGGGCTAAACCCAAAATGCCTGTACCAAACAGAAGAAAACATAGGCCTACCTTAAAACTTTCCAGCTTTTCAGAGGATCCAAGTCAGAGATTATAGACACCATTGTAGTAATAACAATAATAAAATATGTATATTAAAACCAAAAAAAATAAAAAAGAAGAAAAACCACGGCAGGGAAGGCTAACCACAAAAGCAGCAAGTACTCTACTCAGTGTGGGAATGACAACAAACCCAGCACAGCTCTTCCTCCTTCTCAAGCTGATAAGCACTTGTCCCAGCTTCTCTCCACCCCCAAAATCAATCTTGTGCTATATTGCTTCACAGTCCCAGTTTCATTTCTTCACCACTACCTTTTAAAGCCCTTGTAATCTGCTCCAACTGATCAAATTTGACCTTTTTGTAGTCCACTTTATTCCAAGCACAGCCCTCAGTTAAATCTCTCTTTATTAACACCGTCCTTCTTGGCTTTCTTTTGGAACAAACACAGCTCAAGCTCGAAGCCTCCAGTCTTTGCCAGCAATCATTTACAGATTACTGCAAGCTGCAGTCTTCTCCTTTTGGGTATTTTCTTCTACCTTTGAGGTTTGTTTTTATATTATTTTCTGAGGGTTGTTGGTGGTCTCCCTTTCCCTGTTCTGTGCAGGTTGGAGTTTGACACTTTTAAAGGAGGGACTTTCTAATGCAACTCCTCTCCCACCCTTCCCTCCTCCCCTTGTCCCTCACCCCCATATGGAGAGACAGACACAAGCATTAAAAACAGTTCACAACCTTTAGAATACAGAACAATCTTTCTCCCCCCTCTCTGTTCTTTAAGTCTATTAGAATTGATAGACTTAAACACAGAAGCTGTGCCTGAAATACACTGATCTAAAGCAAGACTGCTATTATGGTGGAATAATAAAAAGTCTAATCATGCAAAGCCAAATGTAACCCTTTGGATGTTTGAAAGGGGAGAAGGAGTCTATATAGTTCCATTAAATCAATTTCTTTTTGTTACTACTTAAAAAATAAATGGTAAAGCATCCTCCAGATTACTATGGTGATCTGAAAAGTTGTGTAACTGCTGATAGTGTGTATTTGGTTAGGAAAATCGAGTTGATTGGCTTCTTTTGTGTTTCTGTAACCCTTTTGACATTGATTTCCCTCTATTTAAATATTTCTCTTGCATTTTTTCCCCTTCTAAATGTTTTCCATTCATCCTGCAAATGACTGTAACCTCTCCTTAAGCTCCACCGATTCTTTAGGATTTCTGGAAATTCCCAAATTAAAATTCTTTGCGGGAAAAAGCAAAACAGTGCCTTATGAAGTGTTCAGTCAGAACCAAACTACCCCAATTGGCAGATACTTCCACTTCGATATTTATATCACAGGCATATGCTCCTAGTTTCGTTCTGCCACCAGTTCTCTCTCTCTCTCTCTCTCAAGAGAAAAAAAAAAAGAGTTAAGATCAACCCTTGTTTGTTAAAAGAAGCAGTAATATGGTGGTAACATAGAAATTTGGGAGATCTGGTAGTGTGTGACACACTCACACATAATAAAGAGTATTATAAGACATAATAAACTTTTAAGTCTTCAACTGTCTCCTTCTTTGGTGATATAAAAGTTGAGTTGTGCCTAAACCATTTCAGGCTCCCTGGTATGCTGTAGGCTGGGTTTGGGCAGCCTGAACCCCCCCTTGCTGGCTGCACAAAGGCAGCACAGTCTTGCCCTGGCCAGAAGGTGACACTGAGGCTTCCCACTGCCCAAAAAAAGAGAATGTGACCATTTTGCCTGCCAGACAGCAGCCAGCTGAAAGTGGTCAGACAGAAACAACCAGTTTTAAATTACCCAGGCACAAAATGCCTTCTTGCCTCAAAGGCCAGAGCATCACTGACCCCTCATTTAGGAGAAACACTGAGTCATCTCCTGCCTCCGCCAGGTGAAGCTCCTGGCTCAGCATGAGGGGCTGTATCAGTTGATCAGTTTCTCAAGTCAGGCCTCAAGTTCAGACTTTGGAATTTTACATCCCCCCCTAGGCAATGCTTCCAACAGTTTTGCTTTGTCTCAGAGGGGTGCAGCGAGATCAAACACATCAGAGACAGCTGATGGTGAGATTGCAGGTGCATATCTGGGGCAGGAGGGTGGAGGACAGCTGGGGGTTACAGATGTTCCACCTCCCTCTAAATACCAGCGGGGCACAGGGTGTTTCTCACCTGATACACATGTATCTCTGAGCACTTCTGCAGAGATAAGGCTTGTATCCAGCTCTGAAAACTTTGGGCCCTATATTTATTTAGCTACAGGAGGTGGGCAAGATGCTTGTAGTGGAAAGTTAAATCCATTGTTTCTTTGTGGAACTGAGGAAAATTTCATATTTTTTTAGTATGGAAAGCAAATAAAAAGAGATTGCTCAGTGTCTTTATTTTCCTCCCAAAAGTTTGTAAACCACTGTTATAGAGGCTAATCCCTCGTTTGAGACTGGGGAGGACATCAATGGTTACAGCACACTGCTTTTTCTCTTTCCTCTCTACCCTATTGCCATTTGCTGGTTTAAGAGCTACATTCACCTATTTTCCTATGTAAACTTCTCACTGAATATTTCACATTGTGCAAACATATTGATGACCAGGCTCGAATTAAGAAAGGTTTCAAGCTTAGCCTGCAAAGAAAACAAAAATCAAAATACCCTGACCTCTCCTGACACGTTGACAAGCCAAGTGTGTCCTTGGCACATCCTGTCCCTCCACTGTTGCAGGTCAAGGTGAGAAAGAGGCAGATGCTCCATCTTTATACCCCACCTCACCAAGATGCTCAGTGTCTCTTACTCTGTTCATCCCAAAATTCCACAAACTACATCTATTTCGAGAATTTAATCTCTAACAAGTACATCTTATACTTTCCATAGATACATTTTTCACCGTCTTGCACAGAAAATGCTCCATTATTTCCATCAACATATCCACCTGAAAACTATATTGTCAGAGTAAATATACTTATTCCTTTCCCTTTTGCACATATTGTGGTTATTTCTATTTTTTTAATCCTAAATTTTTGTGTCTGGAACGAAAACCATGTCTCCATTTTGCAGGACCTTGCTGGCATTTCTCCAGCTTTTCCTACAACACTGAGGACAGCAACTATAAACCTTCTAAAAATAAAACTATGAGATCAAGTTTAGCACAGGGGAACTTGCAACAGGCAATGGATTTTCCAAAACAGCCTCACGTGTTTCATACAGCATGTAGCTATAGTAGGAGAAAACAAATAAAACAGAAACAGAAACTCGCTGTAAAATTATTTTAACTCCTGTACTTAGATAGCAGACTCCAGCCCAGCTTCTAGTTAAATATTTTTTTCTGTTAGGGCTGAGGACTTTGTCTTCAAAACTTTTATTTTTGTGCTTTGAATAAAATTTCCTATGATCTTCAGCTTATTTGCCAGGGAACTGCCAGCACATCTGTGAAATATTACTTAAGCAAATTTATTACAGTTAGCCAGAAGGCAACAACCCCAAAAGTTCTGTCTACCTGCTGAAATCCAGCCTATTGAGTAATTTGGGACTTTCATGCCATAACATGTTCCCCCAGCGAGGACTTATAGGTTCTCAGGTTTAATATGATAAAGAAGTACAAGCTTTCCAAGATTTTGAGTCATGTTAAAGTAAATATATATATATACACTTTTGAAAACAGCATTCCTGTGTACACACATACACAAAAGGATCTCTAAGCAATGTCATCATCCTTAGTTTAGACAGCTGTGGAGTCAAAAAAGTTCCAGATCAGCTAGCTACAACCATTTGAAGGTCAAGTACAGGACAAAACATTTAAAAAGCAAAAGCAGTTATGGCTACTGAGCATTAGAAAGATGATTTTATGTCATGAGATTTTTTTTTTCCCCCCAGCTCTTTCTTTACCAGAATCCTATTGGACCGAGAACTTCATGGTGTTGGGCAGCATAATAAACCAAGTATAGTAAGCAGTTTGGGTTTGTTATTTAATCTTCTTTCAAGGGTGTTATCTCACTCAAAATATTTTAGGAGCCAAGGAAGGTCTGCCAGAGCACAACCTTTTAGTCAGGGTGCCCAGCAGCCTGGTTATCAGGCAATAATAGAGAAATAAATAACCTTCTAGCATCTTCCCAATACATATTTTCCATTGCTCTTTCATACAAAGAAATATTAAGTTTTTTGTTGGAAATCTTGGTCTTTTACCAGGAAAACCTCGCTCTCCCTGGGGAGCCTGCTGTTAAACAAAAGCTCAGCTATTAAAGAGTGGCCTCCAACTTCAGGGCTGCTGTTGGGGGCTGATAAAGGCTCTTCTCCAGACTGTCTCATGCTGTCCCTCCCCATCAGCCTTGCCACCCCCCTGCCTCTCCTTCTATTCCCTAATGCCTCGCCTTTTAAGCAATGGAGTGACTAATTGAAAATGCATTCCAGTGCTTTACAAGCAGCTTTTTCTTTCCTGCTGACCAGCCAAATGTTTTAAAGTTGGCGAGATGCTGCTTTAACTTGGGAACTTGAGCACTTGTTCATGGCCTGGATGTGTGAAAAAATTCTGGCTGAATTCAGTAATTCTGATGGAAAAAAAATAATTAAAGATCTGACTCCTGGAACTGGTATGAGTAACTCCAAGTGTTATTATGAATATTTAAACTTAGTCCATTCTCTCTTTGTGAAATTTCTTGTCTCTTTGGGAGACAAGAAATTTTAAGTCCCTAGTCTAAGAAATTCCCAAAGTCATGCACCTGTGCTTGTAAAGAACCAGAGGAAAAGCAGTCACAAACAGGCATAAATCCAGCTGACAATTACCCTTTGGGAATTGGGAACTGTAACCAAAACACCCTGGAGACAGCAATTGCTGATTCATGGCAGGTCAATGGCCAACTGGGCTGGGATTCAGCACATCTTATCACACACTGTAACTTAGAAGTTGGCTTCATCCAGCAGCTGCAGAGATTGAAGGGTTTTGTTTCCTTGCTGATTGTACAAAGCCTGCACTTTTAACAGTTAATCATTAATCTTAAACTGCATAAATGTGTCTCATACTTATCGACTTCTCACTTTTACAGTCTGCAGAGACAAACTTTCAAGAGATGGTATTTTTTTTAAATCCTGATTGTGTTTTTAATGGATTTTCAAGTACTTTCGGGTTTTGCTCATGACAACTGCTGCAATAAAAAGCCTCACGAACAAAGATGTGTTTTGTGTCTATTCACCTAGCAGAAAATCACTATTACGACATACTTCATTATGAGAGAAATGCTTTCCAGCCTCTCTGAAGAGACAGTCATCCCCAAACTCCCATCAGCCTAATTGTTTTTAAGGTGTTTGTAGTTCACTTTAAGCAGCATATGAGCCAAACATTTAGGTCCTCTGCTGAATTTCTCTTTATTGGCCAGCGGGAAGGTTTCTTCGTTCTGCAGCACTGGTGGAGCGAGAGCACTTCTGTAGTCTGAGGCAGGGCTTGCCCTTCCGCACCCAACAGAAAGAATGAAAGGGAAGAAAAGCTCCTTGTATTTGCCAGACATGTTCAAAAAGAGCTCCTTGCACACCCCAATCTGCTTCTTTCATTCCATTTGGCAGAGTCAGGGGTCAGATTTGGTGGAGAGGAGAAAAGCAGCCGTTAACTGTTCCAGCACCGCAGCAGACTGAGGAGCCAGAGCTGACACTGTGTGTCTTTTCATTTCCATTCTTTTGGTGTCGGGTCATACAGTGAACACCAGGAGGTCCTTATGAAGCCTTATGAAAAGGTTATTGTTCAGGCTGCCTTCATAACATAGCCCAGAAAATAAAAACTTTGGTAATGACCTTAATAAGTGCTTTGTTGTGAAGACCATGTTTTCACACGGACCACAGCTGCATTCGTACAGCCCCAATGCCATCTCATGCAGCTTTGAAGAATAAATATAAGAGCAATTAATTTATACTGAATGCACACTGTAAAATATTTAGGAAATCATTTCCAAAGAGACAAAAGAAAATTAGTGGCTCCATATCCATATCTGTCTTTTAATAGACTCTTCAAATATTTACCTCTGGTTTTCTATCCATCACAGAAGTTCAAGGAATAGGATGATTATTGGTAAGGGACTACATGGAGATATTCAGTTAATTTCTTTCAATGTCTTTCTTCTTGACATTGAGAAAACTATTTTTTTATCTGTGCCCTACTTTCCCATCTGGGAGGGACAGACACCACCCTAGCAATCTACAGAGCAGAACACCAGGAACTTAATAGAAGACACAAAAATTGGCAGCTTTATGAAATTCCCTCCTTTCCAAGACTGCTTTAAGTATAAATCAACTGAAATACTGGTTCGTCATTCAGTGTAAAAGAACATGATCTGTTGAGACAGATGGCTTCTACCACTTCAAAAATTAAAGAGTTGCTGTAGCAAAGTAAGGAACCCCTGAAGCTTTGAAAAAGTCATCTATACCATACTCCTTAGAGTCAAAAAAATTTAAAAGCTCTGAAGTCCTAGAGGGAAATAAGGGAAAAAATAGCAAAAGGGAATAATTATTCAATTAAGAAAATGGTGAAATAAATCTTTCGTTTCTGATATTCATATTTATTAAAGTATATTCAGGCACATGATTTTGAAGGTGTCGACCACAAACTCCTATTTTATGCACTGAGCTTATATCTTTTAAACAGAGAGAGAGATACAAGGTCCTTTGTGACAGTGGGCTTTGCCTTTGACCTAAAGATGATGACATGTGAGTAGGGAAGGAGAAAATGCTTCAAATGCCAGAGCAATTCCATACATACATCCCAAAGGCATGGAGGAGCACCCTTTTTGCCTGTGTGTGCACCAGCACAGGCTGAGTTTATGCCTGATGCTGGTCAGGATTCAGGATTTGCTGTACTCACCACAGATAACACTGTTTCATTTTCCCTTCTTATTACAAAGGCTGGGAGAGCTGACAAAACAGGAAGGCAACTTTTGCTATAACAGCTGGCAGGAGATTTTTATAGAGACAAAAACCAATTAAGTGTCCTGATTCTGGGCATGTAACTCCCCTGGAGCCTTTGTTTAGAAGTGCTTATCTGCTTGCATAGGCACAAGCATCTACAAATCCATGTACAGGTGTGTGTGTGTATCCAAACAAAGCACCACGGAGTGCACTGAAATGAGCTGTTGCTCTCCTGAGGAAAAACCCAACATGTTATCCCTGTGAAAACAGTGCAGGAGAGAGTTTCATAAGAGTATTACTTCATCAGTAGAAGGCTGGAATTAAATTCAGTTCTAAAGGACATCTTATCCATAAAAAAAGCTCACGCTAAAGGCCCTAATTCAGGGAAAGTCAGTGAAAGCATTTTTTTTCTTATGTATCGAATGCAGTTGTTTACATTTATTATCTAAAGAAACTTTTTTAGTTTCTGGAAAAGCAGAGCCACATTTTTTTCCTCTTTCTGAGGACTATTCATTTTAAAAAAGACCATCACCTAAACATTCATTCATTCTCATGCTGGCGATTCCATTACTTCCTACATCTGCTCATAAAACTTTTGTATCTTTCAAAGCATTAAGAGCTATTGTAGCCCAGAATAAATTATTTATATACAACAGGTCATAGTCACACACATAATTTGTTTACAGGAGATAGTTTCCATTCAAAAATATCCAAAGTCTCATGCCACACTTTTCTCTCTTGCTGACCTCATTTACACAAGCCCAAGCATGTTAGTGATTTTTCTCCCAGACAAGGCCTAGGCTGTGATTCCAATAAAGACAAGCACAGGTCCCCATGTTGAAAATAAAACATTTTTATTGCTTTCTAAACCTCGGGCATAAACATTCATTGCTTCATCTGACAAAATCCAACCAATAAAGACTGCAGAAAGAGTGAGATTAATAGAAGCAGCTTTCTAGAACGTTGCACTACCCTCTAGACACTGGAAGTCTTGAAAATTGCACATCGTAAAGTTTGGCTTGTAGAAGAGCAAGGAAAATATCCTTCTTTCCTCATTTGGGTGCTCAGCCTAAGCAAATCCACACTTCTCTGGAAGCTGCAGGACCTAATACAGGCTGAGTCCCCCAAGTCTGAATTGGATTTGTTGCTAATAATTCATGGAGTGTCCTTGGGAAACTTCCTTCATTTCATGGGTTCCTGTTGTGTCAGTCAAGAAGAGATCAGTAGATCATAAAATCATAGAATTGCTTGGGTTGGAAGAGACCTTAAAGACCCCCCCTCCTTGTTCCAACCCCCCTGCCATGGGCAGGGAACCTTCCACCAGAACAGGTTGCTCAGAGCCCCGTCCAACCTGGCCTTGAGTGTTTCTGGGGATGGGGCAGCCACAGCTTCTCTGGGCAACCTGTGCCAGGGCCTCACCACCCTTTTATAGTAAAGAATTTCTTCCTAATGTACAATTTAAATCTACCTCTTTCAGCTTCCCATCTTACATTTCACTGCTCCCCCATCTGACAGAAGTTTAGAGGACTGAATTACAAATCGTCTCAGTTGCTCAACAGCTGGGAAGGAGTTCAGTCTCTGCCTGAGGAAACCAGGAGGGGAAGATAGTGCTGCTTTTCATGGTGGGTTCTTCAGATAATTTATATTTCTCTTTTAGTTTGTAGCTTGTCTGCAAATGAGAAGTTCCAGCTGCTGCTAATTATTCCTTACCTAGTAGTTTGAGAAAGCTTCTTCCTCTTGCAGAAAAAGGTGTCTAGCCACTAACCAGACTGCTTTTAGATATTCCCAAACCTTCTTTTTTTTTCTTTTTCCTTTAGTTATCATCTCCTTAAGAAGTAAGTAACCTTCTTTTCAGATTATAGATGCTGCATCTAAAATTCATTTTCATTTCATGGTGTGACTGTGAATTCAGGCTCCATGTTGACATTATTAATGTCCCAACCTGACACAACACTGGGCCTTAACCCTTCTCCCAAAACACAATCATCCAGCTGAGCCCTGTTTGGGATATTAATGAAACTGTTAACCTGTGCTCTGTTGGTCATGAATAGCCCCGATCTTCCCTAGACTGCCAAGGGATGCAAAGTACAAAGCCTTGAGTGCCACTTTTCCATTGTAATGCCATAAGGGAATGGAATTTTTAAAGGAACTCCTGGCTTATATTTGTTACATTCTCATTAGTCAAATATTTTTTTGGCAAATATTTTGGTTTTTTTCTTATATTTCCCCTTTTGCTGACAGATTGAGAAGCCCATGCGTATGTGGGGAACCCCAGCTGCCTTTTTTGAACTGACATAACCTTAACAATGGCCATGGTAGGGCAAATAAAAGTTCCCCTTCAGTGCAGATTAACCAAATCTACATATTTAAGATGATCCATTCTCAAGAGATATTTCTAGATATCTAAACTTCTATGAATTTGGAACAAATTTCATTATCCTTAGTGATATGAGCAGATAATTCTGCTGTGTTTCAAATACAGAACCAAAATATTTGTCAGCCGGGATCTAGAAAAAACCATTGCCTGCCCCTGTCTTTCCTGATGTGCTACTGAAAATTTTATCTCTGGATAGTGATGACATATACCAAGAGTTCATATACAGAAGGAAGTATGAAGCTACTTTAGAAGAAACTGTTTGAAAAGAGTATTCAGCCCAGCATGGAGAAGCAGTGCCATTTTTTATCCTCACCTGTACATGCTGAATGTTTGACAGCTCTTGCAGAAGCAAAAGCCTACTTCCCAGCTCCCACCTGGCCCTTCTCCCCCACCATCAGAGGTGAAAATGATTTTAGTGAAACCACCTGAACTGATATTCCAAACTCTTGTCTGAGCAAAATTGTCATGGGAAGCTGTCCTGACCTGGGTGTCAGGACAGCTTTTGGACACCTGGAACGGAAAAACAACACTTTAATATAACACAGAATCTTTACTTTCTGGTATAAAATCTGGCTCAAGACTGGAGAAATAGTAGCTGCAACTTCATCAGCCATCAAGCTTGGCAGAAAGGAGAGCTTTGCCAAGATCAGTGAAGTGTTTCGCATCATGATTTATTCTGGAGGTCTGCTCAGAGGAGGAGGAAAGGGAAGATGCTCTCCCCCCTGCAAGCACTGCATGCGAATTTATCGAGAACTATCATCTAAAGCTGAGGGACTAAATTCAGTGTGTGTGGACACTCTTTGAAAGACTGCCAAAGGCTTCAGAAATAGGAACATAAATTGAAGGTGAACAAAACTGCAATTGAATCTATCTCCAGCAAATATAATTAAGAAAATAACCTAGTGAATGAAAAATACATTGGACTTTTAGAAATCATGTCATTTTCAATAATACAAGAAAAGGGTTCCTAAAGGCAGAAATTCCCAAATTAAAGAGTGATAGAAGAACCACTTTGAAGTAAATAGGCTATCCCAGAGCCAAAGACTGTTACTGCCTTACCAGCAACAATACCAGTATGTGGCAATAAATGTTCACAGTCCCCTGAGCTACAGCACTGCTGTTTGCTCCTGGCACACCTTCAGCTTCTCCCACTTGGTCACAGTCCTGACAGCCACCCCTTGCTCTGCCTCTGGCTTCTCTATTACAACCTGATATATTTCATAAATTTTCATTTTTCCCTATTCCTCCTTTTTCTCCCTCATTTTCTCTTGCTGTATCTCTGTCTATCTAAAATTGCTGTCCACACTACTGAGATGGTATAAGCTTTCAGCCAAAGGTATCCTCTTTCCTCACTGTGGAATTATGATAATCTAATAAACCATGTATAAAGAACTGTCTATTTTCCAATCTGTTTCATTCAGAATTCTTCTCCTTTGGAAAATTATCTCTTCGAAAGCACCAGTATGTGAATGACTAGCAGGTATGTACTCAGTTTGCTGTACTGAATGTAATCGTGTCGTGATCATTCATCCTTAGGTGACACTAACATCCAGTCTAGGGACAAATTCATCTTTATCCAACATAATGAAGTCCAGGAGAGACTTTGTTTGCATGGAGCACAGTATCATTTATGTTTGAAACTTAAAAACCCCAAACAAATCCTCATCAATGTTTGCTACCAAGTGCCTGGATACAGTAGCCTTGAGTCACAAAATGAAATTACTGAATCTTAGAATGAGCTGGGTTGGAAGGGACCTTAAAGATGATCAAGTACCAATCCTGCCACCATGGGCAGGGACACCTTTCACCAGATTGCTCAGTCTCCTATCCCACCTGCCTTGAACACTTCCAGGCATGGGGACATCTCCCATCACACCCCAATTATCCTCCGTGTATTACTGACTGGTGCTTATGGAATAACACATCCTGGGGTCCGATTTGTGTCTCTTGCTTGAAGTAGTTGAGTGGAGTGTGCTGGTTTTGGCCAAAACCATCACAGAGACACCTTTGCACCACCACGTCACACCCCTCAGGGTTGTGCACTCTCAGTCCTGCCAGGGCAGATGCAGGGGGTGGGTTTAGTGCTTTTCCTGCCTTCCATGGTCCATGACCCTATTGACCTGCACAGATCTTCACAGCACCCAGCCTCTGGGCACTTCCTATTCCACTCATTAATTCCACAAATGAGTTCCGAGGACTTTTTTTATGACAAGTATATTTTATGTTTTACAGAGACCCATTTTTCAGACTCCTCTTTTTGAGCAACCTGGTATGACCTCGTGGCTGTCCCAGCTTTGACTAGAGACCTTCTGAGGTCCTCTCCAACCCCAGTCATCCTATGATCCAAAAATCCTCTCCACTCCTTTTATTTTTTTTCCCCATTCCACCCTTTTTAGACTGTTTATGGGTAGAGATACTGAATCTGTTTATTCAAATCAGCAGTCTTTCAACAATATAACTGTATCAGATTTTTTAATATAAATTCCCAATTCCCTTGATTTTAATTCATGATACAGAAAGGACTCATTTAAGAAATAAGAGAATGTATTTCATTGATGAACAGGTAAAATTTTGAATTTGGACTGCCTGGACCTTCACCTATCCTACTAAACAAGCAAGTTTAAAATCCTCTTGGCTGTTCCAGCTAGGATTTGACTGAAACACGAGCACTGTGTGAATGGTTTACCAGCTGAGGGTCAGGCTGTCAGTGGGGAATGGGGGGAGACTGATCTCCAATACATCTCAGCCAGGTTATATCTTTCACAAACCCGTAAATTAGGCCTTTTCCTGACATACCTCAATCCCTGAGATATCTGCTGTGCTGTGAGTGTAGCCTGCCAGAGCCATCCTGACTGTCACTCTCCAGCTTGCCACGCTACTGAGATAATGGGGGGGGCAACATCTGCTCCCCTGCATCCTTCCGGGGCTCAAGGAGAAAGATGTGGTGATGAGATTATTAAAAAAAAAATAAAAAAGAAAAAAGGAAAACAATGGTGTAAGGCACATGTTGGGATCTTTTGAGGATTGCACAGCAGCTGAGGCCCAGGGATCTGGGGGATGAGTCATTTCAGGCAGACACAAACTTTCCCCACCACTTCCCCACCTTACATGAAAGGAAAGGCAGTCGGAGCCAGACCATCTGGACAACTCAGTGGGAGCAGAGCCTGCAGAGAGGATTGGGCCGCCCGCGATGCTGAGCTGGAAACAAAGCAAAACAACTTGCTCTGCAGACCTTCCTGATCTCACTCATCAGCAGCCATCAGCTGACTTGGTATCAACGAGCAGTTGCAGCAATTAACCCTTATTATCACTCTCCAAATGGGAAAGAAGGTTAAACCGAAGAAGAACAAAATATTAACAGAAGGGTGACGTTAAATTAAATCTGTGGTAGTGTTTCAGAGCCACTGCCATTGAAGCCAAGAGAAATTTGCCACAGAACACAGAGCATAGGTTGGAAAGTGCTGTAAAGGATTGTCCTACTGTTGTCACAGCACTATATCATACTCACAAAGGGTTTAGAAGTTAAATTTGAAATGGAAATTCACAGGAGAGGCAACTAAACAAGCAGGATAATACGTCACCAGAAAAAGTAGATGTGCAGGGCTTGTCAATTTGTATGGAAATCCCAAGACAGCTTCTTCATTGATCAGATTTCTATTGCTACACAAATCTTCTTCTGTGCAGATTACTGTGAAGCAGTCAAAATTAACATTTGTTCCTTTATTATTAGACTACAAAATTTCCATCTTTCATAGCTTCCCCAATTATCACTTTCCATTAGCCCCATTATCCAATCTAACTAATTTTTTTCCTAGGATGATTTCACCATTTTTTTTCAGTTTTGAATTACCCCGCAGTAAAACATACAATGGAGACAAACTGGCAATTTTTGTTTAGAGTTACGCTATTTTTTCAGGAAAGTACAAATCTATCTCATAGTAAATACAGCCTAAAATGAAAAATAAGGCTTAAAATTTGTGTAAATGTTGCCAAATATTTCACCACACCTGTTCCTACATGAAACATGTTCTGTCCTACACCCCAATATTTATGCATATGAACACTATTGAGGAAACATTTCTTCTAGTTGACACTAAACAGTAGATAAGATAAAAATTCTTGGCTAAAACTACAAACTACTCTGTTTCTAAAAGGACAAAGGAGCTTTCCACATAGCTTAATAAATTATAGAATTTCTGATATACAATTCCTGTACTCAGTTATTTCAAGCAGATGTATGTAAGTAGAGGACTGTTGGTTTCATCAAAATCATGATGTGTACTTGATGAGACCAGGTCTGTTAATTTTAACTTTTGACATTTGTGCTTTATAAATTATATCTGTATAATTTTGGGAAATTGTAATGGAATATGACAACCATCACAATTTCCCTCTCCTGGATTGCTGCAGAGAGTGGCTGTGTGCACCTATACCCATCCAAGCAGATCTGGAATCTTTTAAGTTAAAAAATGAATGGTGGAAAAATTGCTATATAAATAAAAAAATATTTTAATTACCTCTGGAATGATCAGTATGAAAAGGGTTTTAAGGCACTAGAAAGCTTTGGAGTTTTAAAACAAAGAGAATACAGGGGTCAGAAAAAATATTAGAAATAATATTTAGTTTTAATGAATATCATAAGCATGTATTTCTCAGAGAAAACATTCATGGCTTCATATAAAGTATCTTTCCTTCTAACAGACATATTAAGTTATGATGTAGAGTGGGTCTCTGTTGCTCAATATAACAAGAAATAAAAGTTCAGGTATGTGTCATGATAGAGGCAAATTTCTGTTGTCTCTAATTTGGCAGAAATATAGGAAACAGAGAAGAGATGTAGATAGAATATAAAAGCCTCACCGTGAAGCTGGGCACTGGTACACCTCAAATCTTAATTAGTTTATTGATTAGATCTATAAAGATGGTGTCCTGTTAACAAAAGGGATATGTTATCCATCCTTTGCCTTTTGTAGTGCTATAGCAATTCCAGAAAGCTTAGCATATAGATTTATACACTTGTCTCTACAGTCCATTTATAAACAAGTAGCTCAGAGGATTTAGCTAACCCCCATCTGGTTACTTGAAAAGCAGAAGTGTAAAAATATCAAAGTAACAGAAATAAAAATAATTTTAACCGGCCTCCATCTGGGAATTTTAATAATGGAAATGCAAAGTTGTATAATGTGCCAGCTATCCAGGCTTTGCACAAACCAGAAAAATTTTGCTTAAAAACATTTTAAAAGTCAAGACAGGTTAGATAAGAGTTTAACTGAGGGTTGACTAACTTCAATATCACAGAAATCTAGGTCACAGTTTACCCTAGCACAGAAAAAACATATTTCCTCCTAAGTATTGGGACTTGCAGCACTTTCTTCTGAGTGGGAGACAGAGGTTGAACAAGGAGATTTCTAAAATACCTCCTTCTGCAACCAAAGATGTGAAATTAATTTAAAATTTTAAAACTCTTTTACCTTCTGAAAGGAGGTTTTCTTTTCATTTTAGTGTTTGGTAGCTGAAAGGGTTAAGGTGACTCAGGAAGGGCCAGGTCTTTCACTCATTTGAAAGAATAAAAGAGAACAAACCCTCACTGACTACTTTTAGTTGAATCCTACAAACCAGATTTCCCTACTCCATTAGGACACTTGGATGCTGGAATCATCAGTGCTACAACATTTAATGCGATATATTTTCAAAGTTAGTCTAAAACCTTTGCACAGCAGGTTTGGAATGATCGTGGTTTGCATTTTTCTTCTTCTCTTTTCATTCTTCCCACTTCTCAGTTTTGTTTTGTTTCACTTTGAATACTTCACAGTGTTTGTATTTTGAAAGCTGGCCTATTTTCCCTCACAAAGCAGATTCAGTTTGTGGTATAAATGCTAAATCAGCATGTGTCAAACTTGTTAAACCTTTTTTATGCCAGGCCTTGAAGGACCTGATAAAATAAAGCTGTAAAGATATACATTTTAATAAAACATTATTCATGCACTGTTAGTCCACAAAATATTCTCATATACTATATAGAAATGAAAAGCAACATTTCTCTGGCCTAAAGCTAACTTTTTATGACTCCCTTGGTAATTTTTCCTTCTTTAATACTACTTTATTTATTTATTTTACAATAAGCCTTCAGAAAAGGGGTGGCATTTTTCTCAACACTTTTGCATGTGTTTTTTTTTTTTCCTCTGACCTTTTACATCATCTATAGAATAATTTAATAGGGATGTGAAAATCAGACAGAGTAACTGCTGGAAGCAATATATGCTGATCAAAACCCAGAGAGAGCAGCTCTGTTGAGAACACAACTGCGGTTGTGTGGTTCAGACACTGGCTTGGGAGTCAAGAGATTTGGGTTTTCTTCCTTAATCTCCCTGACCTCTCTGAGTGATACAAGCTCTCTGTTTGCTCAGCAGGAATGATAATATTTACATTCTCCCATTCTTTTGTCTATTTAAATGATAGGTGGCTTGAGAATCCTACTGTCTTTTGTAGTGCTGGTACACGGTGCAGTTATTTCAGCTGATGTTTTCAGATGTTACCATGAGGTAAAAATGCCCGTGAGGGACCCAAGCATCCTGACCTCATGTGTGACTGCACTTCTCAAAGTCTGAAAAAGAAAGCCCTGCAACAAGGAGGACCCCAGTGCTGGTTTGTAGGCAGAGCCAAGCCTTTGTGTGCTTAAATACTGGAGCACGTGGTTTTACATTTCATGGAATCATAGAATTATTTGGGTTGAAAGGGATCTTAAATACCACCTGGTTTCAACCTTCCACTAGACCACGCTGCTCAAAGCCCCATCCAAGCTGGCCTTGAACATTTCCAGGGATAAGAAATCCACAACGTTTCACAATCTGTAAGCCCTTTAATGCACTGGAGTGTCTCAGGTGTCCAATGCTGGCAGCATCCTGTAGGCTTTCTGAAGATACTGGAAGGCTCACTGTGTTCAATGATGTAGAGTTATCTCTTGCTCTCATTCAAGGCATCTCTTTTGTTGGTCTGGTTTTCATCTCTTTGGGCCTTTTTCACAGTTGTGACACACATCTGTCTGCCAGCCATTCATGCAGTTGTATCAGTGAACATGAACTTTGTGATACTCTCAAGAACATCATCAGATTTCCAGGCTTTGGGAATGAATACACCTACAGGACCTCCAAAATCTGATCCCCTGGATGTCTCTCTTAGTGACTGGTTTTCCTACAAAAGGCCCTCTGTTAGAAGAGCAGCTACCATAGAGAATTCCAGCCCCACTAGACCTACACTTTTTTTCACACTCACTGCTTTGTGGAAATCAGTACAACTTCCATGGATATTTCCTTCCTTTTGTCCTTGCTGACCATGCTGTTGCTGACTGAATGACCAATAATCAAGATTAACATCTGGATTGATAAAGACTTCTTCAGGAACAAGCAAAGAATTTATCTTCTGAGGCAGTAACAACCAATCTGTGCAAATACCAAGGACTGTAACTGGGTTACCTACAGGACCATAGAAAACCACAAGGATTGCAGGAGATAATTCTCTTTAATACAGCATGACAAAGTATAATTTTCTCTTATTATGCAAAAAATGAGGTGCATGGAGGAAGAGGCAGAACTGCTGTTGGTAATGTAGTTCATCTCCTCCACTGTAGGCACTGGTAGCACAGAGCAGCTTATTCTTTCTTTTTCTCCCCATGCCTGAGAGTATTTTTTCCTGTCTTGAAGGAGTCCCACTGTTCTTCCCTGCCTTCCACACCTGCTCTCTTCTTCTTTGCTGAGCTACAAAGTAAAACAATAAACATTCAAGGCACAAAAATTCACACTGTTTGGCTCCCAGTACTCAGAAACTGTCGAACTGAGAAGGAAGGGAAGAACTTTTTCTAACTGAGCCTTGAGTTCCTCCTTCAGCAGATGAACTGCTCAAATATAAAAGTTAAATCCATATTCTGCCATATTTGGAGATATTTTGGGCTGAGGATTTCAGTGGGATCCTTGCCAAAAGAGCGGGCAAGCAAGGAGTGCTGGCTGGATGTGCAAAAGTGAGCAGAAAACAGTCCTAAGGTTTGGGAGGTGGGTTTTGCTGCACTGGCATGCTGGGAGATTAATGCAAGCCACTTAACATCTCCTTCCTCCCCCCTTGCTGTGCCGTAGGTTCAGGAGGAACAATGACATTTTTCTCCTTTGTGCTGATTTGAAAGCTACTGATGAAAACTGCTACTTAAGGATTAGTTAGTAATGTATAGAGGAAATTCTTTGGGGGAAAAAAAAAAGAACAGTAAATATGCCTTTCAGTCCAAATGTGTTCAGCTTTTTTTAAGGCAGAAAAAAAAGTGCCTTTCTCAGAAAAATGACATTTCCAGAAAAAAAAAAATCTTTTTCACATGATTATTTTTTTCCCCCCTTCCTACTGCAAGGATATGTATGGAAAATTTCCAGCAAATTCTGAAAACAAATTAATTCCTTGTTTTGCTAAACATATATTTATACGATGGTTATGCAATTCACAAGCAAAGATATTCTTAAAAGGAAAGATGGGTTGATTTGCCACATCCCTGGCACTGAAGCTGTTATTACCTTTGCTGCTGCTCAGAGAAATCTCAACAGGTCATAATGTTCCAGTGTGTGTCTTAGACCTGAAGGAGCAAGGGAATTCTCATTCATTTAAAGATGCTGCAGTGCTGCCTCCATAAATCCACTCAATGGGACAAGATGTAGGCCTAGCTCGATGAGGCAAAGATAGTGTTTTATACCAAGTTTTCAAGTTTCATTCTAAATAGTCATTGATTTTGTGGGTGTACATCAGATTTTTATGTTCTTCTGGATATCATTGTCTACAATTTCATCCTTTACTTTACAAAGCTCACCAATTGACTGGCACCCAGATTACATCCTACGACATCCATCTACTGTGGTTTAGGACCTCGCTGTAATGCAATAAAGCACTTTTATTTCATATAAAGAATGATTTATACTGAAGTTAATGCCTTAAGTGTTACACATCCAGACCGAGTAATGTTATCACAGCATATATTTCTTCTCTAAGTTAACCTACAATCCAACTTGCTTTTGCAATGAATGTTTGCATAATGTAAAACAGCCACTTTGATACTAATAGAAATAAATGGCTGAAAGAACACAAAAAATGGAGAGCTTTTGCTTACTATTTAAATTCTTTCAAATAGCAGTGCTGTGTGAAATTCTAATACACTCTCTGCAACAGTCAGACAGTAAAATAGTTCAAAGATTAGAAAATCACTTAAAAATGTAATTAATACAGGAGCACAATTCTCAGCGGTTTTTAAGATATGATGCATTTGGTGTAGCAAATAAAACATAGCATAGGATAGTCATCCATGTGTATTATACTTCTAATCCATTAAATATGTACATAGATTTACTGTATTTGCCTTACAAACTTTGTATTTTCTGGTCTGGATTTTGAAGAGTGACGTTTAATTTAATTTTGCAGCTTCTTTGCTGTTATTGAGGTTTTTTTAGTTAATTTCTTCAGAAAATTCATAGTTTTAAGCTGAGAGTAATAAACCTGGAAGTTAAATATGCAAGAATATGTCCTAAAAAAAAGTTGTCTTCTTCATGATTTCTAGTATAACAGGTGAAAAGGGACAAGAGGGTGTTGTCTAGTTCAACCTTCTACTCAGTCAAGGTCAAGTTTACTTTTCCATAGATAGTGTCTTGGTTTTGGTGCTTAAATCTCCATACTGATATTTGGTTAAAGTTTCAAGACTAAAAAGATGCTCTTGCTTTCAGCAGTCAGCTGCATCCTGAGCAAATCTGTGCATTGTTGCTTTGAAATGATGGTGTGTTTCCTGAGGGATCTCAGCTTCTGAAGCCATTATTATGTTTCTGTCTGCTTCATGAAAGTTTTGTCATGAGACAGTGTTGTTTTGCTCATTTCAGAGGAACTCAATTTTTAAGGATTTCAAAGTTGTCAGCACTTCTTAAAGTTTGACAGTTGCCTGAAGTTACTTTGCATAAACACTGGGATGCTTCCACAGTTAATACACTAAAAACTTCAGGTTAAGGCAAAAAATCTTTTGTGAGAAGTCTAGAGCCATCTGGAACACACTTTATAAACCTTGTATTTCTACTTTTCAGTTCTATGCGGTGGTCTTAATATTTTCCATACCTTTATATCCTATAATCCAGTTTCTGAGTCCAGTAAGGAAAAGAAGAATCAAAATTCTGAAAAGGTAGTTTCTACAGTTCTCCTAACTCTTGGACAGGAGTATTGTTATGAGACCAAGGAAGTTACTATGCCACTAAGTTAAAAAAAAATCACACTGCAGACTTTCACAATATCAATAAAGATGAAAGCCTCCATAAACTTCATTGAATCAGAGTCTTCAGACTTTGAAAATATTTATTCAGGCCAAATAATTCTCCTAAAGAGAGTGCCTGGCCAGAATGATGAACAATATGAAGTAGATAATTGTAAGATTAAGTCTGAAAGCACACTCAGAAGCCTAATTCCATTTCATTGGACACCGTGGATACTTAAAAGGATAATATTTAAGACAACTGATAAGTCAGCAAAGAGGAGGAAAATTAATGATGGGAAAGAAATTAGAAAATAGATGGTGTTTGGGAAACCACAAATAATTATATATTTAGAACTGCATTTTGGGACTTACTATGTCAGTGTTATGAGCATGGTGACAAAGTGCTGGGGTGTTAGTAAGAAGCAGAGTTAAAAGGAAGCAGACAAAGACTCTACATGGCAATTAGTCCTACACAGGGAAGAGGTGGCTGTGGCACTCAGTGATCAGTAGGACCAATTCAGCTGAGAGACAGAGCGATGTGCTCACAGCTCTGCACTGCTTCTGCTGCCCAGTGCTGTAAAAACCCTGAGGAGCCTGGTCAGGCTTCATTGCTGAACCGGTTGTGAGCAGGAGCTTGGATGGATGAGGTCCCTTCTAGCCTGAATTAACAAAGGAACCTATCCATGGTGTTAGGGTGCCAAGGGAAAACTGCCATGGACATCAGTGTTTGACACAAGGCTGGAACACACATGTGAAATGAAAGCCTGCTTAGAGTTGCACCGGAGAGAGGAACAGGAGAGAGGGGGTAAGAAAGACCAAAAGTGGCCTCTTTTCTTCTTTCTAACCATTTATGTGCTTTCAGACCTTAATTATAATATGTTCAATCCGATGTTAATTCTGTGTGAGCTGCTGTGGAGTGGGTGAACAATACTTTCCATTAAGGTGTCGGGGTCAATGATATGGATAATTAGCTAGCTCTGTGGTTCAATACATTAATTTTCTCTGAAGTAGTAGTAAAACATATGTTGACTCTTGGTAACCTCAGTGTAGGTGTTGCAACCTTGTAATGGATGGGGATGCAGTAACCTGCTTGAGCTTGTCTACTTGAGACAAGGTGTTTTCTTAAGTGATGATGATGAATGCTGCTCTTCTAGGGAGTCAGGGAATGTCATTAAACCAGCTAATATTTTGCTGCCCTCCCATGCAGAGCTAGTATTGCTAAAGGGCAGCAGCGCTGTCAAATCCTTATAGGCTTGAGCAGGAAATAAAGCAGAGAGAAAACAGGATGAAAAAAGTAGATAAAGGGCCTAAGGTGAATTCAAGCCTAATACACAGTATGCTGAGTTGTTTTGTTTGCTTGTTTTTTTCCCTTTCTCACTAAAAGTAGTTCAATAGTCATGGGTTTTTTTAGCAGCAGTGCCCCCCTCGACTCTCTCCGCACTCCTCAGTCACTAACAGAGTTCATTGTCTATCAATAAAAGCATTTCAGATCTCTCTAGACCTGGAGACACCAGGCAGAGTTATTAGTTCTTCTCCAGCTTATTCCAAGGTGCCAGAGTTCAAAATGAAAACGTACAGATTGCTGATAGCCATGCCAGAGCCAGGGAACTGCACAGATCTATCCCTGCATCAGTCTCTGCCACCACATAAACACAAACCAGCACATCCAAGGATATCAAATTGAGAATAAATGCCTGTGCAAAGCATTTTTGTCTGTGACAGGCCCTTAGAAACTAGAGGGCAAATTCTCTGCTGATGTAATTAGCACAGTGTTGTTAAACTCCATGGACCTGTACCAGTTTAGAGACACATGAGATTTGACCCCATTACTTTATTTAGTGACACTTATAGTAATTTCAAATTGTCATGTCTGCACTGCTGTATTCCAACGAGTAACACCTTTAAACTCTGCTAACAACTTTTCCTCATCTAAAAGTTGTGCAAGCAATTGTCTTTCTTTTATGATAAAACTTAAACCTTGAAAGCAGATGATTTTTGAGTTTTCTGCACAGCAGTTTATATCTCAAAGAACACCAACACAGTTTAGAGACTCTGAGGCACAATTATCCACTTTGAGACAATGACTGCTGGTGGGAGAAACACAACAATCATTTTATTGAGATATGAGACAAATACATTTAGATGGGAAATACAAACAGCGAGGTTTCTCTCCCTGACACTCTTGGCAGGTGGAAAGATCTTGTTTCTTCATCTTACAAATTCAGCAAAACCCAGCAATGTTGTGTTATGTTTTGCGGCTTTTGGAGAACGGATTTGTTCTTTAATGACTTGGAAGACAACATCTGTTATGTGGAATCACTGGTGTCTCAATGCATAAAAGTGTCTTTTTGGCTTGTCCTCATGGTAAAGGCTCCAGGTAACACCTTAGCTTTTTCAAAAGACACAGTAAACTCATATCTGATGCTGCATAGGCTCATTTGTAGACTCATCTCCTGGGCTGCATCAAAAGAAGTGTGACCAGCAGGTCGAGGGAGGGAATTCTCCCCCTGTGTTCTGCTCTCACGAGACCCCACCTGCAGTGCTGCATCCAGCTCTTGGGCTTCCAGAAGGAAGGACATGGACCTGTTTGAATGAGACCAGAGAAGGCCACAAAGATGATCATAAGGATGGAGCACCTCTCCTACAAAGACAGGCTGAGAGAGTTGGGTCTGTTCAGCCTGGAGAAGAAAAGTCTGCATGGAGACCTCACTGCGGCAACTGTACCATGGGCAGATAGTGACAGGACAAGGGTTTCAACTGAAAGAGGGGAAGTGTAGTTTAGGTGTTAGGAGGGAATTTTTTCATGTTAGGGTGGGGAGGCAGAGATTATCCAGAGAAGCTGTGTCTGCCCCATTCCTGGAAGTGTCCAAGGCCAGGTTGGATGAGGCTTGGAAAAATCTGATTTAGTGGAAGGTGTCCCTGCCTATGGCAGGGGGTTGGAAAAAGATGATTTTTAAGGTGTCTTCCAGCCCAAACCATTCTGTGATTCTATGATTCTATGCATTTCTCTTCGAAGTGGAATGTGCTGCTGTTAGGTAAAATCTCTTTCTCCAAAAGAGAGTAGTTAATTTCCAAGAAGCAAATGGGAACAGATCACGTGTCTGCAAGAGAAGAATGGCCCAGTGTAGACTCTGGTAGCTAATAATGTTACTGAGGAGAAGAAAACCCTTTAACAGAATACAAACCTCCATTATACAGAGATCTGAAGCAGTCTTACGGAGTTAAAAACGTGCTGCCTATTTGTGAGTGCTGCTTTATTGATCTGATGAACACACTCCTGTCTCCAAGCCAAACTTCTCTAAATGGCAGGTAACATAAAAAAATTCCAATTAGAGATATTCTAGGGTTTAATTTTCCTTATTGCTTTGAATGGCACAAATGATGTTCTGTGCCCATGCGATCTTGAATTGTAAGATGAAATACACTCCAGTGTATCATTATTTTTGCAAGCTTTTTAATATTCCCCACTCATCTCCAACCAGTCTGGTCATTCAGTTCCTCTGTAATAAGGAAACAACACAAATTTGGGCTTCTCTACTTCTGCTAAAGCATGACCCAAATTCATATGATAATACAAGTTAAAACTCAATAAAATCCTTTGACTTTACCTAAAAGCATTGTAAAATGTTAATGTGGACTCCTTTCTTTCATGCTCAGTTTCACCACTGGGCAAGACTGAAGAAGGCCTTCCTGTGTCCTATGCACAGTCACCTGGAACTCAGAATCAGAAAATCTTAGAATATATTGAGTTGGAAGGAATTCTTCAGGATAACCAAGTCCAACTCTTGACCCTGTGCAGGACACCCAAGAATCACACTGTTATTAAATGTGGTGGGTGATTGCTCATTTCTCTAATTTGTCAAGGTCTCCTAGTTTGCTAGCCAGCCTAGCCAGCACTATGGATAAGTATCTCAAGATATCCTTGCTATCATTTTTCTCACATAGTTCTGTCAGAAATTCCTCTGAATAAACTTTAACTGGAGAAAACAGTTGTTTCATCTGCTGATGTGCTGCTTATCCATTGTGCACATCCTTAGCAAATAAATTCAGTTCATGACTCTGAATGGACACCCTTTGTGCTCTGTTGTGTTAGTGTATTGGAGAAATAAAGAAAAAATGTACGAAAGGAACATCAAGGACACATTTTTTCACCCTAGGCAGGATTAGCTCTCTCTGAACTATTCTTAATATATGTTTATCTAAACTGCCCTTAAGGTCTTTGGTGGAGGAGATTCAGAATCTTTTCAGGCAACCTGTTTAAGTCCTTAATCGTTTTTACCACTAAGAAGTTCTTCCAATGTCTCGCATAAATATCCCTTTCTGCAATTTAGAGCACATTATTTCTTGTCACATAGAAAATGGGTACCTGTAACAATTCAATCTTTCCCCTTTTCAGCCACTTTTTATGTATTTTCAGACGACTAATCTTGTCTCAACTTGATCTTTTCTCTTGAGAAAGCAATCTCGACTCTTTGATTTCTAATAGGTCAAGTTTCTACACCCCTAATCACTCTGCTCTTCCTTTACCTGACGCAAATATTTCTTGAAAAGCAAACTGCAGAGGGAACACCACGCTTCAGCTACGACCTCATTCATGCCAAATAGAGCAGAAAGACTGTGTCATGTATCTTACAGAGATTATTTCTGCTTGTACATCCCGTAATAGTATTTGGCTTTTCTGCAAAAGTGTCACTTTGCTGACGGTATTAATTTCAGAGATCCTCTCTTATCTTATTCTCCATCACTGCTCTTTTTCTGCAGAGCTGCTGATTAGCCAGTTGTTCCCTGAAGTCATCTTAGGTGTTTCAGACTGAATGTGTGAATTGTTGAACTCATTTGGAATTCTCACCCTTCCAAGTGGTTGGGCCTCTTTTCAGTGACTTGGCATCTTTTGTCCTTATAAATATCCCTTATTTTCTTCCATACGGCTTGAGTACAAATTTCCAGCCACTTCCTTGTCCATTTTATAGTAGTTTAATCCAGCCAATGTTTTCTTTCTTATTATGATAGTGTCAGGTGAAACATCGTCAAACACCTCACTGAAGTGGAGACACACAGCATCTACTGCTTCTGCCCTATCTACAAACCTGCTACCCTCTCAAAGAAGGAAGTTGGTTTGACCAGAGTTGTTTCTGACTGTGTTGGGCCTGGAGTTCATTTCCCCAGAGCTGCCCCCACAGTGCTGTGCTGTACACTGGTGTCTAGAAGGGTGCTGATAACTCCCCAGTGTTTGGGAACTGCTGGGCAGAGCTGGCACAGCACCAGCGCTGCCTCTCCAATATTCCCTCTTCACCAGCAGGCTGGAAATGGACAAGATCGTGGGAGGGGACACAGCCAGAACCCTGACCCAAACTGTCCAGAGGGACATTCCATATGACATCTGCTCACAGTAAAAGCTAAGACAAAAGGAGAAGGTGGGATGTACATTCATTATGATGATATTTGTCTCCCAGATCTTCTTCCTGGGAAGTGACTGATCGGAAGTGGAGGACAAAGATTTTGTTTCCTTTGCTTCCATGCACAGCCTTTTGTTTTGCTTTCTTAAACTGCCTCTATATTGACCCATGAGGGGTCTTTTTCCATCTTATTCCCCCTTTCCCCTTGCATCCTGCTGAGGAGGGGGATGATGGGGAAGTTTGGTGGGCACCTGCATCCAGCCAAGGTCAACCCACCACGCTGACAAATCCATGTTGGCTGTCACTCATTTTTTGTTATCTTCTAGGGGCTTACAAATTGTTTGCTTGGTTATTTGCTCTAGGATTTTTCTAGGAATTGAAGTTAAGCTGACAAATCCATCCTCTTTTCCCCTTTTTTAAAGATAGTCTCAATAATTGCACTTTTCCAGTATTCTGGACACCTCCTCCCATAAGCTCTCTCAGATAACCAGTGACAGCTCTGAGATTGTCCCAACAGCTCTTTTTCTCTGACAGTGCTCACCTTGGGGTGGATTTCCTGCAGCTCAGTGGCATTGAACCTGCATAACTAATATAAGCTTAATATTAGTTTTAATATAAAACTTAGTATCAGTTTTTCTCATTAGTTCATGCCTTTAATTGCTTCGTACATTTCATAATATCAATCTCTTTAATGAAAACAGAATCAAAAGTGGCAGTAGACACAGTGGCTCGTTTGGGTGTTTCTGTCCATAGATTTCCCACTCTGATTGGCAGCAGAAAAAATCTATTTTTACTCTTCTTGAGTTCTCCAAATTTCGAACAGTTTACTCTCATACTGGATTCTGTCTTTGACCTGGATATTTCTGATTTAGCCCATGATTACTTTGTGTTGTTTTTTTAATAGCCTCCCACGAGGTCTCTGACAAAAGCTTTTGAAAAAACCAAATGGGTTATATCAGTTGTGTTTTTAGCGATCTGGCGCAATGACTTTGTAAACACCCATCTGCCACATTTAAGTAAAAAGTTAAGGCATTTCAGGCACTGATATATTTCCATCTGATATCAAAAGGCATTTCTGATCACACGGATCTTCAAACATTTATTTATATTTACTTTTAATAAGCAGCATAAAACCTGTTTCAACAAGAAGCGATTTAATTGCATCATTGCATTTGATCAGATGAGCATCCTGTTCATTATAAAGCCTTCCCTATAAATAAACATAGAAAATACAAATTAAACTTCCTCGTTAAAATGCACCCAACTTAACATCTCAATTCTTTCTTTACATGTTGTGAACTGAATTTTTCTCTGGAATAATGTACATGCTGAAATGTTGCGATGCATATGTGCATAAAAATCCTGCTAATACATCCCCTGATTTGGGATTTGCCCCCATTTCAGCCATCAGCATTACTACGCTGATGTAAACCACTTGCACTCCAGCAAAGCTGATGAGATAGCTGAAAACTAGAAGAGAACATGAAACAAGAATTCCATTTTGCTTATAAAATAGACATTTTTATTCAGTCCAAATTTTCCAGGAATACGTCAGTCCAAATTTCCAAATTATAAGTTATTGACATTTCTATCCCCAAAGGACTAAGTAATTTTTAGCATGCTGGTGCACTTAGACCTTATCAATTGCAAGAGTTAATATTAAAACATTGTGCATTTTCTACTCTCTAAATTGCATGGATTGTATAGGAAAGCCCAAAACCCACAAATCTACTGTTTCCAATAGCTGTTAATGATGTGGAGTGAATACAGGAGTGGGACACTAAACTAATCAGTGGTATTGGGCATTGGTGAGTAGAAACCACTACATTAGTGCCTAAACTGTGCAGTGATCCATGTCTTCTAATTCTGGAAGATAGTTATGTTAAATTGATTTGAAAATAAGTGGATAGAATCATTATCCCTACATTTATAGCTAAGCTGATGGAAATCAGATGGATTTTAGTTTTGCAATGCCCCTCATAAATTGATGCTGAAAATCCCAATAGAGACTTCACTGCCTGCTTTCTGTCCACCCAATAAACTGTGATTATTGGATCCTGATGACATTTGTTCTGAGATATATTAAAATGAATTGACATAAACCTACACAAAAAGGCATGCTGAAGCGACTTGGAGACGCAGGAAGCTGTAGAGCTTATCATCACTGACATATGTGATCCAAGGAAGGATTGTCATGGAGCTATGGATATATACTGAAAAGCACAGTTTCTCAAAAAGCAAACTCAAACCTATGCAGGATTGCATAGGATTGCTTCTGGAAAATACATTCCTTTCATAAAAATAACTTTCAGAACAGAATAAAGAGCTGAGAGAGTTCATAAGACAAGCAACAAAATGGGACACAGCGAGTCCTAAAGGTGTGCCCTTGTGGCAAACACAAGGCTGGTTTATTTCTGAGACACCAAGGGACGCTCCTCGCCGAGTGGAAGCACTGGGAATACCTTATTACAAACTGCTAGGCAATGGATGAATGGGTTTATTAGGTAATTTCACCCAAATTTCTTGTCATAGAAAAGCCCTACTGATAAAAATAATAAGGACAATAGGTGTAAATAATAAGAGATAATTCATTACAATAGATAAGTTTTTCCTTAAGAGACAGTGCTAAATTTTTACTGCTTGTATCAACTTTCAATTCAGGACTGTGCGATATGCAATATGCAACTCTCAGTACTGAAGAAACAGTGATTTAATAAATATTAGAAGTGAGGCTACTGATCCACAGAAGTGCAAGGGATCCTTAAACCCCTGAAATAATAAATATCTTACTGGCATCAATGTGACTTAGGAACTCAACGCTTTTGGGAAAAGGAGTGTCTTTAATGGAATTTTCTTTTCCTCTCAGGAAATATTTTCCCAAATAATACTTTTCAGCTTGTCCTCCATATGTATGACCAGCAAAGAACAATTTATTGAATTCTAGAACTTCTAATTTAAGCTTTGATTTATTTTAATATAAGCAATAATTAAAAATAAAGGTCTCTCATGCAAACAGTTTTCATGTTTCTTCTAGGCATTCAACATTCAAGGATTGTGATTGTCAAAGCAGGATAGAAATCAATCTATACCTCTGATTGAGGTTTCTTTTAAGAGAAGTGGCTATTAAAATTGTCTGCACTTCCTGCTCCTGCATCCACCTCCTTCTTCTGGAACCTGTACTACCTGTGGATGTTTTAGCAGCTGTACCCTTGTCCAAATTCCTGCATTCGCTTGGGCTGGCACCTGGCAATTCTTGGGTCCATGAAAAGAGCAGCTTCTTGGCCCAGACATCTTCCTGCTATTCCATACCTCCAGAAACTGTTGGTATTCCTTTGGCACCATTCACGTTGAAATTGTTGGGATTCTGTAATTTTGTTTCCTGTGACATCTACGGTGCTAGTGCCACATCATATATGTCAACTCATTAGCCTGGTAAGACAATAAGTTTCCAGCTCTAGAGCTGCTGGATGACAGCAAGGCTTTCCTGCTGTTTACCCTGAAGTAGGGTGCATATCAGAAACAGCATTGGTATGAACCAACTGTTTTCCAAATTAGCTGAAGTGCTGAGCTAATCTGTTCTGTAATCCAATAAAAATATATATTTTCAATAAGAGGACACCAAGAAACTCTTATTAGTTTAACCACATGCATCAGACAGCATCTCCCTCATTAGCAGTTTGGTATAACAGACGTAAAGTCACTGGAACAGAACGTGTTTACAGGGTAAATATCTCCCACTTTGAAAATAAATATCTTGGCTTTGGCTCAGCATTTATTTAGCAGTGGGAAACTGCTGTCCTGTGACAGTGCTCCATTTCAATGACATTATCTCCTAATGATGTTATAAGTGGGGACAAGTTAACCTCAGAAGGTTCAGAGGTTCAATTTTCATTAGGATAAGCATCTAGAAACATTGAAAACTTATGGACTTTTGTTCCAACTATGATGGTTTCTCCTATTTTCTGACAAGTGCTTGTCTCTCTTGGTCCTAATCTCCTAAGAATCTCCCCCAGGTAATTTCCCTGTCCCTGTTTCCCACCAGAAGATGTGGCTGATGTGGCTCTGTGAGATCTTGCGCAGGTTCTGTCTGCTGAGGGCACTACATTTCCTTGAGTTTTTCAGTGAAATAAATGAGATCAGAAAAGTACTTTCTCTCAATAACCTTCAGTCCGAGGCCACAGCACAGCCATTTCCTGCAGCACACATGGCTGGTGACACACACGGATGGCCCAGGGTTGATGCCTTGGTTTCAGGCATTCAGCATAAACACGTCATTTATGTTCCCTCTGCAACCACAGGAGGAGCCAGCTGATGCTGGAAGGGACTCGAATTTACCTGACCTTGATGGAGCTTATCTGGAAAGGTTTTGTCCTTATTCTCACATTTTCTTTACAGTTCAGTTCATCTGCCCCTGGTGTTCTCCAAGATTCATTTCCTTTCCTGTGAGCCTACCTAAGTAGAATCTTTTTTTTTCCCTTTTCTTTTCTTTGTTTGTGGGGTTTTTTTTTTTTGTTGTAGTCAAGGAAGATGACAGGCTTGAAACTACCTACTAATCTGATACCTACAGACAGTGGATTTCTCCTCCTTCCTTTAACTAATGCCTTAATCTGTGTTTTCCCCCCATCATGATACCCTTGCAGGGTGTGCATACTTTTGTTTTGGAGCAAATTTCGGAAGTTGCTTCCCAGCTTCGGTATTTCCTCTCTTATTTCAAATCTTATTCTTTCAAACTGCCCATTTCAAGTCTCTACATCCTAGCTACTAGTTTGCTCACTATTATTTTTGTCACAAATTGGAAGTAAATTATGTTTAAGCAAGACTGGTAATTTAGAGTGTCTCAATTCTTAAGGTCCCAGCTTGTGAAATCTTACAATTGATCAGCACTTCTCATCCTGAGCAGCAAATCCATCAAAGAGCCTCAAACTGGCTACCCCAGCCAGGGGGAAAAGCATTAAAAATACACTGATCTCTTGGGAAAATTAGTCTACAAAACTGTTCATTTATTTCTCCTAAAAGTTTCTGTCTCACACAGACGTTTCACTCATCAGGATGCATGCATTAATCAAAATAAACAGCTTGTGGATGGGGCACACCGACATAATAGATGTACTTAACTCCAATTAAACCAAGCAGTGGGCACTGTAACCTCTCTCTGCCGGTGCTGCAGCAGTGCATACAAATTATGTGAGGCAGGTTTGCTGCTGACCATTCAGTACAGTCTGGGCACTTAACACCAGGTCAGAGACCAGGATCCTTGGTCTTTATGGATTGATTCGAAAAATCTTAAAGAAATAAAAAGGAAAAGTGTTAAAACTTAATGTTTTAGATCCCCAGGTAAGAGGATGTACCTTGAAAGGCAAAGACAACAAGTGCTGCCTTCTAATCTTTCTGATCCATGCCTATAGATTTATAACACAATTGCCAGGTCCTGTGATTTAATGTGAGTCGTGCAAAAACAGAAAAAAATTTGTCTGTTATTAAAACGATGAATTTTCAGGTTCATAAGACCTTGAAGAAAAGCATGAAAATGTGACTTGAGTGTGCACTATAAACTCAAAAAACAATGAAAAACTGAATCTTACATTTTGTCTTTAAATCTTGTGTTCAATAAGATACAGCAAAAAGAATAATATTGTGTCTGTATATAATATATATTTATAATATAATATATGTCCATAAGAATGAGATGTTATTGGTCTGGTGTATGATCTGAGCTTTGTCAAACTCCGAGAACATGCCACAGACTGATAACATCCTATTATTTTTATTGAAACAGTTATTTTTTCTATCACCTCACCTCCACCTCTTGTGTTTACTGTGAAATGTGGTCTTCCTCAGCAATAAAGATTCATATACCTGTGGTTATTTTGTCATTTATATGCAGTTCTATCATCGCTTGTTTTAATCTCTGTTTTAGAGGCTGTTCTGTTTACTGCATGGCATTGATTTTTGAATTAAGCTCAGCAAAAAGTGTTACTACATCAACTATATCTTTGAATATTTGAATATATTTGTTTACTTAAACATTTGCTTAGTCAGACAGCTCTGAGGATTTGTTTTTAAGTACAATGTTTGCAATTGACAGATGACTTTTCTCTCGGTGGATTCTAATTGCTTGTAGCCCAGTGGGAAAATGCTATTGTATGTATTGATTTTTTTTGAAAACTGAGAAATCAGTATTTTAAAAAATAAAACAGGAACTAATACTTCATAAACCAGTGCTCAATCTGCAAACCCAGTTGGAAGTAATAGAACTATACATTTAAAATTATGCCTGTAAGACTCAGATTTTTTTGATGTGATGTAACTCTTACCTGTAATACTTCAGATCCAGTGTTATAGATATAATGAAATTCTTAGTTGCAATGCCCTGAAGAGAGTATTGAGATAGTAAGGAAAGCAACAAGAACACTAACAATATGGAAAATACTCTTTTCAATATGGAAAGAATACTAAAGAGTTTCCTGTGTCTGCAGGTTTAAACCTGTCCCCTTGGTCCCATCTCACTCTTCCAAACGATCTTTAATAATTTGAATGTGGTGATTGTGAAGAATATTAAAAAATTAGCATTGCACAGGACAAATTATAGTGTGAAAATAAGGTGATAAGGTGCTTGCAGCAGCATGCAGCTCTCTACTGAGAAACCTTTGCTATTCCTCATGTTGATATTGTCTTTACAGAGGTCAGCATAACAATAGTTGCTTTGATTTTTTAATGCACACACACTCTGCTGTGTAAGTTCATATTGATTTCAATAACACTTGAAAATTCTGATCTTAATCAAGTGCATGCAACAGAAACAGTACAAATGACCCAGCAGTAACTAAATAAATAAACCTTATTGCTCTTTGCCATCTAAAAATCTACCTATGTGTTTCACCCCCCAATTTCAGAAGCACAGAAAATAGAGAAAGTTCCAAACAAAAATTTGCATTGAATAACAAGACAGAACACATTTAGATTCTATGTGGAAACATGCTAGAGAAAACAAACACTGTTGTCTCTGCTTCAAAAACCAACAGTTTGATTTTCCTATAAACACTAATCACATACATATTAGGTTATTATATTGGAAGCAGAGACTCTTGGAATAGTTTATCTTGGTTGCACATTTCCTTACTTAAATAGGAACCATTCCTTTTAGGCTAACCAGAGTTGGAAATGTCAGATTCCTTTTGAGTTTTGAGAGCTTTTATGGGGTAGTGGGGAGGTATGAGAAACGTACTGGAAGCTAGCAAATCTTGGGAGCTATATCACACAAACAAACCATATTCTTAATCCCTCTATGTTCCATAAAAAGAAGGACAAATATTTAGTTCTTCCTGAGTTTTTTTAGCTACTTCAGAAAGTAGGATTGAGATTGCTACAGGTATTCAGAGAAAGGATGTCTGTCATTTCTGGAGGTTTCAGTGCCAGCCTGTAGTTCTTAACAAAGGGGTATGGCGCCTTTCATAGACTCTGAGTCTAAATAGGAATAAAAAGGGGTTGCTCTGGGACCCATAGCAACCGATGCTGAACAGCCTCCTGCTGTATCAGGCAGCACACATGACACCTTCACCAGTTCTAGCCTAACTAATGATGGATGAAGAGGGAGGCAGGTGACAATGCCATCCTCTTTCACTCTATCACAGGGGCTACAAAGCGACTGTCAGGCACAGGCAAACCTTCTGACTAATGCTCCCACTGCCTATTTGCATTTCTGTTCCACACAACTCAGGTTGGTTTTACTGCATCAAAGTTGCTCTGATTGTGTGTTCTGCTGAAGAAAAAGTGGCTGTTTTGGATCTGAAATAATTAAAGGTGTAAAGACTTAAAGTGGAAATGTCCACTGGAGGAATGAAAGCTGAACATAGCAGGGAAAAATAATTTCAATTTGAATATATCATGAGCGATTGTCACTTTCGATGACTATATTTTCCTATTTACCTTTTATCCAAATACTTTGCCTCATCTTTTAAGGCACTGAGCATCTCTAAAATCAATGAGACTGAAGGTGTTGGAGGGAAATTTTTACAGGGCATGTAGTGACAGAACAAGGGAGAATGGCTTCAAACTGAAAGAGGATATGTTTAGATTAGGAAGAAATTAGTCATCATGAAGGGTGGTTGCTCAGAGAAGTGATGGATGCTCCATCCCCAGGAGTGTTCAAGGCCAGGCTGGATGGGGCTCTGAGAGTCCTGGTTTAGCAGAAGCTATTCCAACTTCCTCATCACAGGGAAGTTGGAACTGGATGATTTGAAGGTCCCTTCCAACCCAAAACTGTTCTATGATGATTCTATGACAATGATGAGGACATTAGAGAAGTTATTGACTTCCTGTAGGATCAGCTCTTAGGGCTGAGATAATAGCAAAGGAAGAATGCTTTTAGATTTATCACATTGCTGACACTGTACAGGAGGTGCAGATACCATTAATTTCTCCCTGAAATACTGTTTCCTCCTCTACCGGTGGGATTTTTTATCTTTATCTGAGCCATATTTAGTGAGAGGCAAGACTCATCCTGGATCACTGTAGTACAAGTCATGATCACCTGTGATTCCTTGAGCAGAACATTTTGCATTTGAAGGTGAATCATTACTGCATTATGTTCACATCCAGAAGTGCTGCCCATGATGAGAAATCCCCTGTGCCAGGCACGTGTACTAAAACAGAGCTCTTTCATTAAAGTTTACAACTTTTGTGGGTAAGACAGATCAGACATAGGAAAAAATACGTAAATTTAATATTGGATGAATTCTACTTTGTGCTGATGGTAGATTTTTGGATGGAGATTGTCTTCTTCAATCCAGCAAGGCCATCCTTTTTTCCTTATCTTAAAGTGGCTTGAGAAAAACTTGAGCATTATCTTAGGTAATTAAACTACACAGAAGGAAAAGTTGTTGCTCTTGCAGTGACAATTAAACTCTTTCTGCAAATGTATTTTTCCCTGTCCAATGTTAAGCCAGTTTTAGGCTTCTCGAAATCCACAGCCCCATTTTTCATAGACTTTTTCCTACATTTTAATGCCAGTCTATTCAAAGTCTACTGTATCAAACCAGCTAACATATCATATCACTTAACATATCATATCACTTAACATATCATAAAGGAGATGAATAGCTTAGATTTTTGTTCCAGAACCAACAGACATATTTTAATATAAAGCTGCCTTCATTAGATACCTTTATAAACTTATGGAAAATAGAGTTGCTAAATCTTCAAGCCTGTCTCTAAAATCTCACTGCCAGATGCATTAACAGAAACAAACCCAGCAACAGCAACTTTTATATTTTCTTTCCATTTCCAAATCAGCTTTCAGAAATTAAAGCTTCTGCCCTTTGACAGTTCATTTAAAGACATTTAAAAGATGTGTCTAAAAATGACTTCCAGTTTGACCTGAACAGAGACACTGGGATTTAGAGAGTGCAATTGATAGGATTAGTACTTCTCTCCAGCTATCAGTGTTAAGACAATTAAAACAGGAAATAGTGAAAATGGAGTAAGGTAGAAGATCCAGGGAATAACCTGTTAGGCTAAGCTATAAATTATCTAACATTTTCTCTGCTATATGTTTTTCTATCCACATCTTTTCTGGACAAAAGGCTAGACATAACCAACAGGCAGTTCAGTCATTTGTACCCTCAGCTATAACACATCACAGCATGCAAATGGCACTCTTAGGGTACCAGAAGTGTGTGCAGGTAACAGGCAAGCAAAATTAAATGAGAGTCTTGCTGACTGGAAGGTGAGATCTGTTAGAGTCTCAAGAGCTTCCTCGGGGAACGGGTGGGAGCTCTGTAGCTTTGGTCATTTAACTCAGAACGAACGTTTTAACGGAGAATATACTCCAGGGAGCCATCAGTGATATTTAAGGCATTATTTGTAATACATCCTATACACCAGGATTTTGTAAAGCCAATATAAAGTAGTGTGTGAGAGAAACTAAGAAAAAAACACCTGGAAACAAGATTATACAGGTCCCATTTCAGCACTGGAAAATCATGGCCCCCTCTTCCCTCCAATAAATTTACAAGGCTGTCCTATAACTATGAGGCTACTTCAGCCCTTGGGAATGTGCCTGCAAGTCTTTGTGCTGTCCTAGAACTCACCAGTGAAGGGCCCTGGTACAGCAGCAGCAAAGCTTCCACCTACTCTGGCAAAAATATAAACGAGTCACATATTTGACTGTGAAGGCTGGTCGTGGGGTAATACAGAGAGCTGTAAATCTCGTAATTTCTTTTGTGCCTTCCTTCTCGCTGTAGTAAAAGTGTATGCTGAAATATGTTCACTGCCTTACACCTTCAGAGAGGCTCTGATATTCCTTTGGGATGAAAAAGGACCTAAATTTTGGAGGTAACCAAAACTGAGTGACCCCTGCAATGCCTGGACAAATCACATTCAGAGCCCACAGAGTTTGGTTTTTTCACTGAAAGCTGAACTTTTGCTGCAAAGTTTTCTTTTTTTTTTTCCCCAAAGAAATAGTCCTCTCTAAAAGAGTACAAGAGAAGCTCCAAGGTCTGGGAAGGATGTCATCGAGGTAAAGTTGTGTTTAATGGTTTAATTTGTTTTTAAAATAACCCAATGAGGCATGTTCCACGTACGGAAGTTCACACGTTAGGAGCAGTCCTACTGGAGCCAGCAGCACGACTCCCAGCATCCTGCGCCATTGGCAACTCCTGTAGGAAGAGGAGTGGTAATAGGATCTCTGTTTCCTTGGAGATCACATGCTTTAAAACTGCTCAAGCGCTATCAGAATCTTCTGCCTGTAATACCGTAACGGTTTCCATAAAAAACCACTTAATATATATTAAGATATCACATGAAGGATGAAGCATTTAGATAACCAATAAATAACAGGGAGTTCATAGCTCCTGCCATTCTGGTTTCAAGGGACTAAGGCTGAAGGAGAGAAAAATGGACCAAGAAGCTATTGCCAGATTTTGCATATTTTATGCTTGAAAACCTTTTAATTTCATTTTTCAAAATAGTGTGGCATTTATAAATACAATCAGCAGAATATGAAGAAGATACACAATTCAAAAGAAGAAATAAGTTCCTTTGAGAAACTCTAAGGCAAATTAATTTTATTAATATCAGATGAGAGCAAGGTTACAATTTCTTGGTTTTCTCTGAGCACAGTCGTGTTATTAAAACACCAGAGAGAAATCTCCGGTGTGGAAGAAGCTTATTTTGGCTTTCCAGACTCTCATCCCTGACAGAAGTTAGGTGATTCAGAGACTCTAATCAATCAGTGTGAGCTTTCTCACGGTTCCCATGGTTGTGGGATATGGGAACCACTACGGAGTGTTTCCTATTCATGAGAATTCCGACTCAGGCATGGCTACAAACCCAACAGCTGCCCAAGGACTGTCTGCGAAATCCAAACGCCCTCTCACAAAAGACAGCAGATGTAATTGGAGCCCAGTGTGAAAAGGGTGACTTATTCACCGCTGCCTTTTGTCTGCAGTGTTTGGAGTCAAAGGCATGACCAAGGAAGATGTCCCATGGAGGCCAGCTGCCTGGATTCATGCCAAAAATTTACATTTGCCCGTGTTGCTTATGGGAGAAAGGGCCGATATAACCTATTATGCAAAATGCACAGCACAAAGAGAGCTCATCAGAAAACAATTTATCTTGCCTTGAGGGAAAAAAAATATAATAGCAATTATTATTTATGAAGAATTATTAAATAGTTTTGAAAGGTTTCTCTATTTTCCAGGCTATGATTGCAAAGCTAAAAATCTATTGTCTGACTTTTTTCCTCCCAGCCCAAACCTGCAAATTTTACCTAATAGGGACATTCCATTTCACAAGAAGGAGCTTTCCATCAAAAGAGAGTTTGAAAAAAATTTTAACTGCTCTAATTAAACTCCACCAGGAATTATTCTAAATGTCTTATAGCTGCAGAAAATTACATTAATGAACACTTGGATGCTGTAGTCCTTCTCAAACACCCTCATATGCCCTCAGTAAAATAAGAGGAAGTTTTTATTCGGTCGCTTATGCCTATGAATGTCTACAAAACTAATACTCTGATGTTGAAAAAATGCCATGAAAATGGAATTAAAAATTTATGCTAGTTGCTGGACTTCTTTGGCCAGATGTTGAAAACATTCTGTCTCCAACTAAAGGTCAAACTGGTCTCCAGCATCCAGTGGCCAGTACCTGGAGATGAAAATGGGATACAATACTAGAACAGGACCCAGACTCCAATGTTTAGTTTTTCAGTGAGCCACATGTGGTGTCTTGTATTTTATACATCTTGAAAAGATTATTTAGTTTCTAACTGGATGACATGATCGCAGATAGAGAATCACGGAATGGCTGAAGTTGAAAGGGACATCTGGAGGTCGTGTTGTCCTATCCCCCTGCTCAAGCAGGGCCACCTTGGTTCTACCCTCTATTTTCTTCCTTCTTGAGGTTGAGCTTGGCCAGGAACAGCTTGTTCGTCCATGCAGAGCTCCAGGCATTTTTGCCTGCCTTTGTATTTGATGGCATGGAACCCTCTTTAACTCGGCTGAAGTGATCCTTCAGAATGAACCAGATTTATGGGGCCCTCTTTCCCTCCAAGGCCTCAGCTCACACGACACTTTTGAGCAGATGTCTGAATGCTGAAATCTGTTTTCACAATATCCATGACTGTGAGCTTGCTTTTCAATCTCCTTTCTGCTCCCAGGTTCCTGACCTCCAGCCAAGGCTGCCTTTGATTTTTAGATACCCAACAAACTCCTCATTGTTTGTGCTTATGAGGTCCAGCAGAGCTCATCTCCTCAGCTTCTTGCATGGAGAAAGATGTTATCATCAGCGTAATCCAGGAACTTCCTGGATTGCTTATGCCTGTTGTGTTGTCCTTCCAGGAGACAACTTCTCAATTTATATTTTCTCTAAATCGGGACTGTCAGACTCTGTCAATTTTGAGGGTATTTCCCTGCTAGGCAGAATCTTTCTGTAGGAGAGCTGTCTGAATGGGAGTCATGGCCCTTGAGGAAGTTTTTTGTCTCAGTTTTGTAAAAGCAGTACACCGACGGTTTGGGAAAGGGCACAGCAGAACCAACCTCAATTAGCAGGCACAAAAAGTAGCCTAAGCTGGGTAACACAGGAGGGATGCTATTTTTCATCAGTTCAGTAAACAAGGTAATTTTGCCATTGTCCGAAGAACTGTAGATAATTTTCTGCTTGTGCAGATAAATGGAACAATTGCAAAGTTCAAGGTGAATACCCAATGCCTTCTTTCTTTTGAGACATCTTAGAGAAAAACGGAACATCCTTCTAATTATGTCCAGAGAAGAGCAAGAGCAATTAAATGTAAGTCCAGCATGATTCTGGGCATGAAGTTATGTCAAATTCACAAATAGCCCCACTAGAAGGGAGCAGGGACCCCTAGGCAAGCCCAGGATAAATCAGAGTGTTATTCAGATTCAGAAAACTTGTCACCTCTACTACAATTCTCTAGTTGTTAAAAAAATTAATTAGGGAGGGGAAAGAAGACTAATGATTTTCAGAAAGTAGGTGTTTCTCAGCAGTCCCGATTTCCAGCCTGTCGGACTTGCATGTGGAAAACAAGACATTCAGTCAAGCACTGTTATGTAAGTGCAGCTCCTTGAGAGCACTCCATATACAGTATAAATTCTGCAGGCAGAATGTTTTAAGCACTTGGAAACAGCAGAAGATGGATATGGACTCTTTCTAAATCTATACACCTTTAGAAACAGAAATAAAAAGAAGTATCAGTGTAAGTAATGTTAAGAGGTGAGAGGCAAGGTTTATAGGCAGAGGTAATATCTTTTATTAGAATAACTGATAGTGCTGGAAAAAACCAATCTTTCCAGAACAAAAGCCCCTTAAAGCTTGTCTGTTTCTTTTCACTTCTATTAGTTTGTTTCAGAAAAGACATTACTTCTTCCTATAAGTCCCATCTCTCTTCTATGCTCAGGCAATCACTTAAAAGAGAGTATTTCACTTTTTAAAAATGTTTCTGAATACTCAAAGCTGTTTCCTACTTGGTGAGTAAGTGTTTACACTTAGTGTAGTCAGTACATGTAGGGTTGTCATTTGAATAAGGCTGAGATCTGCCCTTTAAAGGGCAATGGGGAAAAAAAGGATGAAAATGAATTTTAAAAAACTCATTTTTTTAGCACTAGTTTTTCTGCCTCTAGGCAAACAATGATTTTCACATAGCTTTACTCATCTTTGGAATTTCGGAATCTCTGGATTGTTAAGGTCAGAAAAGACCTCTAAGATCACCAAGTCCAACCCTTGACACAGCTCTGCCAAGCCCACCACTAAACCACGGCCAAGTGCCACATCTATGTATTTTATAAATGTCTTCAGGGATGATGATGCCACCACTTCACTGGGCAGCCTGTGCCAGGGCTTGGCAACCCTTGTGGTGAAGAAATTTATCCTAATATTCAATTTAAGCCTCCCCTGGCACAGCTTGAGGCCATTTCTTCTTGTACGATCCCTTGTTACTTCAGAGAAGAGCTCAATCCCCAACTGACTGCACCCTCCATTCAGGGCTTTCTAGAGGGCAATAAGGTCCCCCCTGAACCTCCTTTTCTCCAGGCTGAGCCTCCCCAGCTCCCTCAGCTGCTCCCCATAGGACTGGTGCTCCAGACCCTTCATCAGCTCTGTTGCCCTTCTTGGACACGCTCCAGCACCTCAACATCCTTCTTGTAGTGAGGGGCCAAAACTGAACGTGGGATTTGAGGTGTGGCTCCCCAAAACTGAGGACAGGGACTCAATCACTGCCCTTGTCCTGCTGGTCACGCTTGTTTTTGATACAAGGCAAATCCGGGAAGGTTCTGCTCCTCATGAGAGAAGGCCCAAGAAACTAACGCTGTCTTTTACCCAGTGAAACTCAAAGCATTTTGTAGAGATTAATTAATCAAATTCTGATGCCTGTCGAAGGTTTACAAGTGTTTTGCAAGTGACACCATGGTAACAGAAGCGCTGAAACCCATATTTCAGAGAACGTTATGCAAGAGCAACAGAGTACACCAGAGCATATTCTCCTACTCATGTGGATGGAGTCATTTTCCTAAGTTGTGGGGAACATAAAATCAAGTTTCTTATAAGAAAAGGGAAGTTTTCATGTTAGTATTCTTCATGCAATAATTTTCTTTAACTTTTTAACTGACAGTAATGTTTCTTAAGGTTGGGTTACAGTATCAAGGCAGGCTGAAAAGCTACCAATTGATGGCCACTGTGGTTGGCACACATTTCATTTGCTTTTTCGTATTATTCTAGCAGATATCCACAGCTGAGCTATCACCATGGACTCTCTCCAGAGCTAATGGCGAAGAACAGGTATTTTGAGGCTGTAGGTAAAATGAATCTATTTTAAAGATTTATTTTCAGAAGAGTTAAACCGTGCCTGAGTAGCATATTTTTCTTTGTATTCTATAAGAGTGGCAAAGAGTGGGGGTGAGTAGCTGAGATGTTTTCTATACACTGTAGATGCCTACACTGATCAGATGAAATCCACCTTCTACTGCCAAACTACATCAGCCCATCAAGGAATGATTTCTTCTTTACAGCTCAATCCCTTTTCATCTGCTCTGTCTGTGGTATTCAAATGTTTTATGCACACTATGTCATCCCTCTGAAAACCTCATGAATGTTATCTTTTATTTATGCCTTCAGAATTGCTGTTGATTATATTATGGCAATGTCTTGAAGGCTTAAACAAGATCAGGGCCATCTCTGCTAGTCACTGTCCAAGCAGAGTGGTTGTGTGAAAGGTAGGCACCCAGTATTTCTGAGCTCAACATACGTCCCCATTTCACACTCTGGCAAGATCTAAATTTGTATGGAAACTCCTCCCCACAGCTGCTGCCCTGGGTGCTGTAGAAAGGAGAGTTTGTGGCATAGCATGTCCTGGCCAGGACCCCAAGGTGTGAGATTGCAGATAACAGCCTTGGTCTAATACAACACAGTTGTGCACAACAGCTCTGATGTGGCTGGGAATGAGACTCTGCCCAAGAGGGAAAATGAGCTAAAAGATTGGATTATGTCACCCTGCTGCTTATGAATAGGAGGAGATGAAGCACAGAGAGATTGATCACCCTACAAAGTTGTTAGAAGGGTCTAAAACAGAAGTCATCTTTTAACCTGCAAGACATTCTTCTTTGATTGTACATACATTTTATTGTTCAGTCTTAAACACCTTGCCCACAACCACAGAGCAGCTGTGAGACAAAGCTATAACCCAGGAATTATGACACAGAGTTTTAGCTGAGACTCGAGTTATAAAATCTGCAAACCTGTGGGAAAACGATCTAAAACATATCGAATGCATTCAATTCCTACATTTGCTTTGAGAACTGTAAATGCGAAAAAATACTGCAGTAAGTTTCTTTAAAATAAAATGGGAAAAGCCCATTCCTTTAAAGCATGTGCTGGTATATTAAAATGTGGAGTTCAGAACTGTAGCATGATGTATAGTGCACAGACATGAATGACTCTTGATATTGGATTGTTTTATTACTTCCATCTGAGCTAACCTTCATTACTTGGATTTTACAAATTTAAGGACTTGCCAGTATGCTTGCCAGTTAAATAAAGGGCACATCTAAGGTCTCCGAACATCTGGTCCAAATACTTAATCATCTTGTTGCATGAAGGCTGGTATTTTTATCTCATACCCTGATTGGGTCTGCATAATTTTTTTTCACAAATTGGTATTTAAACCTCAAAACCTTTAGCTAACTACATCTGTCATTGATATTTTATTGTTTAATTTCTTTTTATAGAGCCAAATTACATCGCTCCCACATACAGCTTGCACTTTACATGTCTAATTTGTCGGTGTGTTCTATAATGATAATTTCATTGATTTAGAAAGTGACATTATGAGCAACATATGTTCAGTTTAGCAGTAAACCTTGTTAAAGCAATAATGTTCCATTCTTTCCCCCACTCTCCCCAAATTCAAATATAACCCACATTAGGAGGCAGCTGAGTCATTTAACTGCTTTGATTCTTGTAAATATAGAAACCTGCTAGCTGTTTAGCTTTACACTTTGGCTGCATATATTTCCTACTTTGGGTTGCTAGGAAAGGACAGTGCAGAGATTAATTGCACTACAGTACTTGGTCTAAAAGCACGATATGTGTTCATTTCCTCTGGAAAAGACACTTGGAAGGCAGAATTGCTCCCTTGGAAAAAAACAAAACCAAAACAAAAAAACCCCACAAACAACCAGGACATGCACATAAAAAGGGTATAATTGTGGAACATCAATTCATAGACAATAATGAGAAGATGCCCTATTACTTTCTCCCAATTATCCCTAATATAATCATCAAGAAACAGACCTATTTTCGTATTACTTGTGAAACAGCTAAGTAATAAAAAGGAATTATTTTTACAGACTCTAGAGCTAGTTGAATGCTTTGCCATCTGTAGTGGTGTAGGGTCTTTCCCCAAAGTGTTTAAAAACTGACTACATTTTGATCTGTTAAAGCAGAGTTTAGTGATTTCAGGATTAGTCTGAAACTTCACACTGGAATCTCTGCTCAGTTTTTGCGAAGACATTTTACAAATACTTTACAGAGCACTACAAAACCCACTGAAGCCTGTCATTTAATTAGCTAAAAAGGGCACATATCTCTTCTGAAAAATGTAAAGAAAGGGAATAATAATACACAGGAAGTTACATCTTGTTTCAATTTTGAAAAGGGAATCCTCATTAAAAATAACCAGAGAAAACAATTATTGCAGTGTAGTGGCCCAAGAAGAGGTCTGAGTCAGGAGACTCGTCAACAGAGATGTTATCTCTGTGTTGTGAACACACTTGACTTCACCAGATCCCTTTTACCCACAGGTCAAGTGTCCAGAATGGATGACAAGAGCCCTTTTCTTCTCTTGACTGTCCCACTCTCTCTGTCTCAGGTACAAAAAAAGTCACAACAAAAAAATGTCTCTGTTCATTTTCTATACACAAATTCCCTTCAAGAGATTTTGTAAGGATCAGTTTCAGAATATTCTTTAGAGGTGAAAATCTCTTTATTTATTTATGAAAGCTTTTGCTCTGTGACTGTATTTTTCACTCTAAGTGGGTTGTTATTAAGTGAAACAGGCATGACGATGCTTCATTCACCATCTGGACTAACATTGTAAGTTCTCTGCTAAGATTTTCGAATCTTTTCACATCACATTTGAATGGACTAAAAACACATATACTGGGGGGAATATTTCTCTAGATGTGGTTTTTGAAACCTTATTCTTGCTACTGAATTTTCAAATATATGAGTCACTGCACCTTGAAGTTACTTTATTTCTTTTTTCATTCACTGTCTTTCTGTTTTTCTGTCTTTTTGCTTGTCTTTTTTCCCCTTGTTAATTAAATGGAGGGTTTCTAAAGACGTGTGGGGTTTTTTCCCTCTAGAGGAAAGAGTGCCAACCAATATATATGCAATACCTGTTTCTAAAAGAGCAATCTACAAATTCTGGAATAAATCACACATTTCTTTTCACAATTTCTCTAAAAAGAAGGATTTTGTCAGAAGATTTTTTTTTCAGAATGAAGATAATAAAACATTTCTCCACAATGAAAAGAAGTGACTTTCATTATTTTAATATTAGGGACAGAAAAAGAGTTTTTACTTTCTGGTAGTTAAAACAAAGCAAAAAATCTCAGAGGAGATAAGGCAGCCAGCGATTTTCACACTGAATATGTCAGGTTGCTAACTTGCATGAAGAAGGATGAACAGCTTTGCCCTTCATAAATTCATCTCAAATTAGTTGCCACATGCTAGCAGCTTTGGGTAAGTTATCTCTCTTTTACCTGAGTAAAAGTGATGCCTTTGAGAACAGAACATTTTCCTCTCAGTTTACTTAATTCAGGAAAGAAGAATGAAGTGACTTATTCTAAAGAGAAAACTGTTTCTATCTTTTTTCATTCCTATGTGTTTTAAATATTAGTCCCCAATAAGCAGGGTTAAGTCTTGCCCTGAGGCATAGTATGCTACAGGATTAGCATCATGTTTACATCTGAAATGCTTGTAACTTTTTGGATGCCTTGTTCTTTTTTATCAGTGCTCTTGGCATTTTTCTCACACCCTATCACACAAGACGTTGAAGTCATATTGGCTTCTTTATATTAGCATTTATATTCCCCCATTAACATGGAATCACTACTTCTTTATTAAGAAAGTGCTAGAACACAAATTTCTACCTGATTAAAAACTGATGATTTAATTAATCAGATGTATCTGGAGAGTCAAAGTTAAACACAAGAAAGATAAATACTTATTTGTTATCATATATGATGATGGATATAACAGAGTGATGACACTGATTTCATAGATGCATAGATGCATAACCAAAACAAATAACCTGAGTTGGAAATGACCCACAAGGGTCATCAGTCCAACTCCTGGCCTTGCACAGGACAGCCCCAAGAGTCACACCATGTGCCCGTGAGTGTTCAAATATTTTTTTAACTCTGTCAGGCTCAGTGCTGTGACCACTTCCTTGGAAAGCCTGTTCCAGTGCCCAGCCACCCACTAGGTGAAGAACTTTTTCCTGATATCCAACCTAAACCTCCCCTGACACAACTTCAGGCCGTTCCTGTCACTGGTGACCTCACAGCAGAGATCAGTGCCTGTCCCTCCTCTTCCCCACACAAGGAAGTCATAACTGCAGTGAGGTCTCCCCTCAGTTTGCTCTTCTCCAGGCTGAACAGACCAAGTGCCCTCAGCCCCTCCTCCTGTGGCTTCTCCTCAAGGCCCTTCACCACCTCCATGGCTTTCCTTTGGACACTTCCTGGTACCCTTTTATCCTACTCATGTTGATGGACAGCAATCTACAGTGATGCAGAAAAGCAAACTTATGAAACCACAGTGGGCAAATTGCTTCAATTTTTTTGTTTTGAATTCTGTATGGTACCATTTAACAATGCTTTGGGATTTTTGGGCATTCCTCTGCAGGACTCTGTTTAACCAGAGTTCTGCAAATCTTTCACATAATCTCATATTGCTTGTTTAAGGCAAATGAAATATCCTTTCTTCCGGTTTAGCTTGAAGAGCAAAAAAACTGTGAAAGCACGTTATTTTAAGAGCATGTCATTTTTTGAAGGCATTGTGTCAAGCACTGTAATCCATCTGGGGTGCACAAAACCCTCCTGGAAAATCCCAGGTTTGTACAGCAGACCAAACACTGCAGTGGGAGACAGATTAACACTGGCTGTAGCAAAGCCTTTCACCCTGAGACAACCGATTAAAACCTGAGCTTGATAATGAACAGGATACATTTTCACCTGAAACCTGTCAATGGGTTCTGTGTAAAATAACTTGAATGCACTCAACAGGAGGTTTAGCAGACAGTTTGCCCCATTTCAAAAATGTCACAGTCTAAAGAAAAAAGCAAATGGATCTAGATTCTGAGCTATTTTTCGTGCAAAGATGGGATCTGGTAGTTCAGGCTTGAAGAAAACAGTTTGAGACAACAGCCCAGCACCCAGCTCTAAATGTGTGTGGGCATTTAGTGAATTATCAGTAACTTTTTGCAGCCATGAGGATGTGGAGACATAAATGAGACAGGGCATATGGAGAGTGGCAATAATTGTTTTGGTCAACTCATGTATTTCTGTTCACCTTTGGCTTTAGCAGCTCTCTTGAGTAACCTTACCATTGTAAATACACTGAATCTTCTCACAGTTTTAAATTTTATCAAGCATAAGGGCAGCTTTATACATAAATGTTCACATTCAAATAACACAGCTGAAGGCTTCCTGTCTTACAGTTTGGGTTTTTTTGATGGGATTTGTTGCTGAACACTCAACCTTTTCCAGAATATTATGATCACTGATTCTCTTATCCTCAGGAGATAATAGCACTTCCTCTTCTTCAAGTGGTAGATTTCAAACTCACAAACCCCATCGTCACTCAGTGGAACCTCTTGTTTAAACTCTTCCATGAAATCCAGGAAAAATATTTAACTGGCTTACTCTTTATTTGTTGAAGTTGTCTAATAACAACAAAATCTCCAGTCATTACACTTTGAAGAATATGGCTCCAGCTCTCCATCACAGATCTTCAAAGTGCTCATATGATGGAGTGCTAGAGGGGGCTCTTGGGAGCCCCATCTTAAGAAATCCTCCTCCACCTCAAGAGTGGGTGTGAATTTTTCTGTCTCTGATGGAGTCCACCCCCTCTTTGTCTGCAGCTAACTCTTTGCCAGAAAAGACTTATCCTTGGGGCTTTGAAAAATGCTTCTGAAAAGCAAATTGTTTTTGCCTTTGGAATAGCCACACCACAAAGAAGGTTTTTGCTTCCTACCTTGTTTCAAAGAGCATAAATGATTTAAGCAACACGTTTTACTATTAGGCAAAATAGTCCTAGTTGAAGTACATGGGTTTCATCTGTTTGACAAGTGGTGTATTTGAACCATGGGTCTATCTCAGTTGTGAGGCGTTCTGTGTGTGTCTGTGTAGAAGACCTTTAAAAGCCTTAGCAGGACACTGGCCATAAATCTGCACCACCTTGCACTGTCCAAAATTTTTCTGTGATAGAACTATAGTTCTAGTTTAGAGATTCTTCCAGATCCAAGAACTTTGCCAAATTTTCATATGTTGTATAATGAAAAAACTAAAGGCTAATATCTGTAAAGATAACTTACATCCAGAAGTCTTGTGGCATGTAAGTTACACCGTCAGCAAAATGTGCGTTGGTCAGGATTTTTTGAAGATGCTCAGCATCCATGAAATATTTCAGACAAAGCATGTTTTTATTAAAAATGTTACTAAACAAATAAAACTTTTCTGTGGGATTTTAGCCAAATTCTTGCGTAGTGGTTGGCTCCAGTCATCTAATCTGAATGCTTTTAACTGAAAATCTGCAGTCAGGTCAACTTGAAATTTGATTTACCAAGTCTTTCCAGCTTCATTCATTTGAGAACAGATCACATTTAGACAAAGAGACTACTAAGAAAAAAATGAAGTAATTGAAGAACTGTGTAGATGTTTGAGTGTTTGCTATTATTGCTTTCACCCCTTACCCACCCCTGGCTGGTGTGAAGAAGTACAATATGAGATGAGGATGTCTGAGTCTTTCTGTTGCAGAACTGAGTCTACCATCCGGATGTGGAATTTTTCCATAGGTTACTTAAAGAAACAAATGGAATTTCAACACACAGCTGATGTTTCAGTATCATAACTAAATGCAGTGCCTGGTCCTGCCTGTAGTTAGGGGCATGTATTAAGTTGCAGGCTCTTACAAAGGAGCTTTTATTTAAAAATCCACAAGGATCATTTGATGTAAAGCACCTGCTTGCTTTTCAGCAGTGCAAAAAGGACACAAAAATAGTTCTTCACTTGTCAAATCCTTTGGTCTCTTCATCCTCTTGTGTCATTTGGAGCAGTTTCTCAGCTACTCTAACCTGTCTCTGGCTGCAACAGGACCCTCATGGTACCAGAAAACTTCCATTAATTTATCTACACAACCCTTTTCCATGTAATTGTCCTCCTAAGATGGGACAGTTTCTTTCTCAGCCATCAAAAAAGCCCTGAATAACAAGCAAATTATCTAACATGTGTGCTTAAAAGGAGAAAAAAAAAATCTTTAGGGGGTATGGGTTTAGTTTCAAAAGTTTGGCACAAAACCATTGGTCAAAGCCTACAAATACCACAAATACCAGCTCTGAGATACATTTATCTGTATATACATATACAGAAATATATTTATGTCTTTAAACAGTTACTGAGTATTTAATGGTTGAGTATATTTTCAACTTCTCAGTTATTTTGCTGTCAATTAGCACAGACAAATTATATCAACTACAAGCAAACACATAATTAATATTTTAATAGTTGTCTACATTTGAGACTGTCCTAGGCCTACCTCAGTCCTTCTGAATGGAAGTTTTATTTTACATCATTATCAAGTGAAATATGTCAGTTTTCAAATGAAATGGGTTATTTATCAGATTTTCCCTTTTGCTCTCTGAGAAACTACAAAAGGCTTAAAATTCAGATCCAGCAGTGTACCCTTAACATATTAATGTCCAGCTATTCCACTGGAAGTGTTCAAGGCCAGGCTGGATGGGGCTTGGAGCAACCTGGTCCAGTGGAAGGTGTCCCTGCCCAGGGCAGGGTGGGTGGAACTGAATGAATGTTAAAGTCTCTTTCAACAAAAACCATTCTGTGATTCTGTGATTCTATGAACTGTCCCATCTCCCACTTTACCAGTAGCATTATTGGTTTGTTTGTCTTGCACTAATTGGTGCATTATCTGCACTTAAATCCGGTTTCTAGAAAAACAATCCTTATAGATGTCTCAATTCCTTCCACAGCCATGACAGAAATAACACCTTTACCACATCCTCGTGCAGTGAAAGGCTATTTCACCCTGGAGTTGTGGAAGCACGACTCTGCAGCTTGATTTCCTCAGCTAGGGAAGAAATAGCGATGAAGAAATCTGCTGCCTCTTATGGGAGGGAAACTTTGTCAGCAGGCAAACCACAGTGAAAGGAACTGCAGAAATCAGCAGTCAGATGAAAAGGAAGTTGGCTGTGTCAGCCTCTGGACTCACCACACCACTGTCAGACTAAAGGTGCTTTGCTGATGTGCAGAGCGTAGCACGATGCCTGCAGCAGAGTGTGAACAGAAACCACAGCACACACCCACACCTACGCCTGCAGGGAAAATCATCGCGGTGTTTCTGTCTTTCCAGCTGCACTATTCCTCAGGGAAGAATGAGCAGAAGGTCTCCACCCCAGCACTGCAAAGGGGGGAAGCTGCATATGAGTTGTGTAGGGGTTCCCCAAATTCATCCAAAGGGGTTTTCCCTTAATATGGTTGCAAAGCCGTCCCCCTGGAAGTCAGTAGCATGTAGCCTTCAGTTCCATGAAGATTGCTGTCAGATTTGGGAGAGGATGTTGCTGTGCAGAGAGCATCTCATAGAATCGCAGAATCATAGAACAGTTTGGGTTGGAAGTGACCTTAATGATCATCCTGTTCCAACCCCCTGCCATGGGCAGGGACACCTTCCACTATCCCAGGTTGCTCCAAGCCCCATCCAACCTGGCCTTGGACACTTCCAGGGACGGGCCAGCCACAGCTTCTCTGGGCAACCTGTGCCAGGGCCTCACCACCCTCACAGAGAAGGATTTATTTCTAATATCTCAGTTAAATCTACCATCTTTCCATTTAAAGCTATTACCAACCCATCTCACTTCCTGGGCTTGTCCACCCACCTGCCTCCTAGGCTGAATCCACGTGGAAGAGCTGAAGACGATGTGAGGACAGATTGTCCTGCTTTCATCAGCTTTTACTTAGATGCTACCCAATGTTTTTTCATCTTGTTTTCCTCCTGTTTACTGTCCATTGAAACACTCAGTGAATTTGTTTTCTAGGGATAAAAGTACCCATTTACTATATGAACTGAATTCCTGAATTTTAAAGTAAACTGAAACGATGTCTTGAACATCAAGATGGATTTGTACTTGTAGGAGATGCTAAGAAACCTGGTGTTACTTTTTGTAATACTGAAATCCCTGTAGATGTCAGGTCTTCCTGCTCAAAATATGGATATACGTATATTCCTCATACATATTGTATATATCTGCAGCCATCTAAATCCTTAGATGTCTCTTGAATTAAACAGTCGTTTTGCATTATAATTCACGTACATTATACTTCTTATTTGCTGTGCAAATTAAACTCTCAAACCACTGCGAGTCTCCTGCCTACCAGGATATCAATATTTTCTACATATTCCGGTGGAATGTGTTGCAAAATATTCCTCCATTTTCCAAATGAATAGGAAGAAGCACATGATAAATGATATATTTACCTGCATATCCATAAGATAGAAAGACACCATGGTGTGAATTTTTTCTGTGGGTGCCGTGCAGCCCATAATGAAAATTGGTTACGAGACTGCTGAAGATGGACACAGACTTAAAAGTGATTCTCCAGACCAATTTATTCACAAGTTGTAGATACTCTTTCATCAAAACTAGTCAAATACACTTTTACATCCTTCCATCTTCAGTTCTTCCTCTAATAATTCCTGTTGATTTTCTGTAGATCTACCCAGCATTTTCCTGGTATTGTGAAGCCAGGGAGAGAAAGAACTTCTCCACACTGCTGTGTTTGCACAGCACACTTGCTTCAATCCAGTCTTGTTTATATATTCAGCATGAAGTTTAGCATGCAAACAGCCTGAAATACAGTGGCAAGACTACATGCAGATCACCCAGGATCCTGCAAATACTTAGACATGAGGAAGCTTTGAAGATTCACTTTGATCAGCACTTTAATACTAATGCTCATTAAAAAAAAATACTTCTACCATCCGGATTAAGTAACTTCATGCATCAGAGGAGGGAGTGGTTACAGAATTTACAGATTATGCTCTATGAAGCTAATGTAGATATTAAGAAGTATTTATGGATTTTATTTTCATAGATGGTAGATATTATTGAGTTATGACTTGGCAGGCACAGCCTGATTTTGGCATTTTTATTTTCTGTATTGCAATTTACATTTGCAGAGTGCCTAAGGTCTGAGACTGAGACCTTAATAAGTCAGGGAAAAATCAATGTGAAATGAACAGAGGCCATAAAAAGTAATGTATGAACAAGATAGATCATTAATGATATAAAATCCTGTCTAAGTATCAAAAGATAACTTCAAAGCACTGCAGAAACATATTTTGAAAGGCAATGTTTTGTATGTTTGGCTACAATTTTCAGGAGTGATGTGCTTTTGATAAATTTCCTGACCATAATTTGATTATGTCCCCTCCTTCTGTTCCTCCAGCATGGATAAAGAATGATTGGACTTTTCATCCCTCAAACTTAATGGAGTTGTAACACCCGGAGAGGAAAGCAGCCTGTTGTGCTATTTGCATCATTCAGTTACAGAGTCCAGAGTGGAGAATTTATTTTCAGGGGGCTGAGACTTCATCAGTGCCCACTTCTGTATAATAAAGGATAAGAATAAATAAATACAAAATATTTCATTGCTCTTAAGATGTAAAGCAAAGCATGATTATCTGAATATTGTACTTGTGCTTACATTTTTATTTATATTTTGCATATGTGTTCCAAACCAAGCAGTGTTGTTTAGGATGTGATTTGCCATTTATCTAGAAGTGCTGAAGGCTGCAAATGGGGACAGTCCATCTCTTCCTCCCATCACCAACCACTGGTGAGCAAGGTCAGTGGGTGAATTTTAAACAAAACTGATCTTGAAAACAGGGTTTTGCATTGAATCCCCTGTCAGTACAATGAGGAATTGGGGAATTTACTAATGACAGAACAAGAGGACATGACCTCAAGCTACACCAGGGGAGGTTCAGGTTGGACATCAGGAAATTTATTCACTGAAAGGGTTGTCAAACATTGGAAAGGGCTGCCTTGGGAAGCTGTGGAGTCACCATCCCTAAAACCATTCAAGAAGCAACTCGATATGGAATTTAGTGTTATGGTTTAGTAGATATCGTGGTGTTCAGTCAAAGGTTGGGCTGAATGATCTTTGAGGTCTTTTCAAACTTAAATGAATTTATGATTCTGTGACTCTATGAATGCATGAGGAAAGAGAAATGATCCCTTTTGCTGACTAACTCAACTTAGTTATTATATCAAGTCACACCAAAAGTTAGCAGGGGACAAATACCTCATTTGCCTCTTATCTCTGTAGCAGAGCCATTGTAGTTAAGATACAGAAATATAGTCATAGGCAGAGTTTCCAGTGATATGCATGAATGTAGGGGGGACAAAATTTCCATTACTGTTAATTTAAAAATATGAGCCAAAATAGTTTTGAATTTTGTCTCTGCTGTTTAATTCATATTCATGACACTCTGTTAAAAAAAATGAAACCTGTCCTTACCTCTCCTGTAACTCAACTGCATAAACAAAACAGAAGGCAAAGAAATTTGTCTCATCATTTTAGCTGTTAAAATATTTGGTATTTCTTTAGAGGTTATTGCCTCGGCTTCCTCTGTAGTCAGTGGAGAGAGATAAACAACTTCAGAGGAAAATAATTCTGTGTATATCAGACGTGTGTCGTAGCGAGGGATCAGCTGTCCCTGCAGAAAGCTCATTTACTCCCCATAGTAACTTCTAGATGGTTGAAGTTACAGTAAACGAGTCCAAACTGAGTGACTGTACAGGGGAGTTAATGAAGGTGTGTAAGCACAAAGTCCTGACAAATGCTCAGAGAAACACTGAAAGATTAAAGAGGCAGGTTTAAAAAATACATTAATCTTTCAGTTACGGGAGTCTTAGGTGCTATTCATAGCAAAAGCTGTGAGAAATGTAAGAAATGTTTTATAAAGTTGATGGTGCATTTTAACAAGCTGATATCATCTGCAGATCATCAGTGTTGACAAGGTTCCTAAAAAGTGTTTTCAGCTCTTTATTTTTTATTTTTTTGCACTGAACAATTTTGGTTTGTTGTTTGTTTTTTTTTAATGGCTATAAAAAGTTAGAAAATATCTGGTAAAGAATTAGACACCTGCTGTTTTTAGTAAGAAAGTTTAACCAATTGGTAACTAAGGTAAAGGGAGTTATACTGGAAAAAGGATACTTAAATTCTAATTAGGCATTTTAAAAATGTCATGTTTTCTATATCTTTGCTTTCTGACAGATAGAAACACCATTATCCTTTGAGGGCTGATGAAGAACAAGAATTCTATTATGCACTGTATTTAAGCAAAGAAAGAATTATTTAGAGTTCATGTAGACATAGTGCACAAATAGCAAAGATGTTATCTCACCTGTATTTTTTTTAAAAAAACCATTTTTTCATCTCAACTAGCAGGAATTACTCATTTTAATAATCTCTAGGCAGTCTGATGAAAACAAGACTGGGTTATCTTGCTGATATAGTAGATGCCAAGAAAAGAAACCATCATGATACAAAACATAGATACTGAGCAAGTTCCATCAGGTTCAACGAAATAAGGGAATTGTAATGAGAAGCAAAGACTGGGGCTGAGAAAATGCTGTACCTTGCTTAGGAATGTTCTGCCTGCAATTACAAAGAAGCACAAACATTTCTGGTATCCAGTCTGACATGCTCAGTTGGATGGAAAGTGATCAAAGGCATGACAATAACTGAATCAAACACAGCAACTAACTAATGAACTGTGCTGGTGTAGAGGCCAAAATATCCTTAGGGGGAAAAAAGTCAACATTTAATTATAAATTAATATATCACGCCGGTTGGATGTGGTGGTGATTCGCAGCAAAGATTCTGGCGCTCAGATTTCTCTTCTCATTTACACTCAATAGCATCCCACCACCCGCGGCCACTCAACCTCAGGAGTTATCTCCTCAGATCTTCCAGGATTAGCGGGATATGTAGGATACAGAGCTTGGTGAGTGTGTGCACGGCAGCCCTCTCTGTGAGACAGAACACCAGAGTGGATGAATTCACTTGGCAGTCTGATGCTCTGTGTCAAGCCTGAGGTAATGTCTGTGTTATCAGAACACAAGAGGCTGCCGAAAATGCCTTTAATAATGAAGCGCAATGGAAAGTTGGCAACATGTGGTTCTTAAAAATCTGCATAATTTAATAAGGAATACTATATCTATATTAGATAAGGGATCTTGGCTGGTTTCCAAATGGATAATAAGATTCCTATCACTGACACAGAAGCTGCCTTCACTTCTCATCCTAAATTGTGAGGTTTGAGCAGCTCCCACAGTTTACTCTGAGTCAGAGGATGGAAAAAATTCCGTAAATATATAACCCTTTCTGACACGTGGGTTCTGTGAAGATGCTTCATAGTTTCTTGATCCTGTTCAATTTTAAGGCACTTTTTCTTGTCACAGTGTCAAGTAGGTACGAAAATCTTACCTGCATATGCCCCTGGATCCACCTACCCATAAACAGCGTGCAGATAGTTATAGATGATGCTTTGGCACTGTGGTTCTGCAACAACGTCCATTAAAAATGGTGACGGATTTTTCTGTGAACATAGCACTTAGAAGGGCAAATGATTCAGAAAGAAAAGTTGTTAAAGTCCAAGTAACCCAGGAATACATGGCAATTTTACACCATTAAAGAAATGGCTTTCACTTACTATGGGAATGATGGATTCTTCCAGACGTATGTGGGTTAGTATAACTATGGCCTGAGCAAAATCCTGTCAAAATCAGACAAGTGAACCACCTTTTAGGCTTAGTTCCTATCAATTAGAAAAAGAAGCAAGAGTAATAAAAGGAATATCTGGAGTGTTAGGACCGTCTGAGCAGAACAATACAGGAACAGCAATGGGCATATGTGGGAAGTGCCCTATTTAAAAATTTGAATGGATAAATTGAGGAATAATATTTGTGAAAGCACATGGGCCAGCTCTGTTCCTGTTTCAAAGCTCAGAAAAGTACTGTGCTGCTCCCTTTATGAACAGAGGGCAAGCTTTGCCCCAGGAAGGGTGGTTCCTGTGTAGCAACACTCTGACTATCATAGAAGATATTTCTTCTTTGCTGTTTCTATTTATTGCACCAAACATAAATCAGCAGAGATGACTCCATGTAGAGTCACCTGAAGAAACAGCAGAGAGGAAAGCTTCCATCAGGGGTTTTAGTGCTTTGGGCTTTGCTAGGCTCTTTTCTAGACTTTTTCGTAGATGTCTGCTACTTGCTGCCTCCTCATTGTGCCTCATGACAAGCAGCAATCAGAAAAGTTTGTTCAAAGCTCTCCCCTACATCTGCTCTGGGCTCTAACAAAGGGCAGCTCAGGGGGAGGGACAGCACTCTTGCTGATATCTGTCCAAACACTTGGCCTGCCTGTGGCAGTTCCATTGCATCCCGTCAGCTGCATTTTTCTACACTGAAAGGTCATTGATAATTACAGAGCAGGGCCCTGTAATTTTTCATTCAGGAATTAAGTAACAATAATTGCTAAATATCACTTGGGAGCAAAAAGGGGTCATTGAGTTCATAAAGGCCATACTCAAGAAACAGAGCATATCTATCAAAGGAAATAATTCTTTGAAGTTATAATTCTATACAGTGAAAACGTAAATGCTAGGTCTGACATGAACTGGTTTCCATCAGAAATGCAGAAGGAAGAAAACACCCATGAAATGTCCTATCTTCTGCTAAACACAACTTTTAGACCTGAGTTTTAGAGAGAGCTTTTTTAACAACATCCATATGAGTCCTTGATGAGCTGGTGGCTCCCTGTGAGTCGAAGGTAATTGAGCATCTGCAACCATCTGAAATGTCCATTTTTAGACAATTTAAGGATCCTATTGGAATTACTGAATTCCTGGTATGTGCACTATCTTCATGATACAGTCACATTTTCAGACTCAAGTTACACTGAAGGTTTCTAGGCTGCCTTTCACACCAGTTTTTTTCCCTGAAACATGAAATTTTAACTTGTTTGTGCCCAATTGAAATGGCACTGCAAACTTTGCTTTCTGTTTTTGTTATTTTGGTACCGTTTTGTTCTCCTCGCTTGCTGCATTCCCATGGTTTCAGTGGGAACCATTCCCTCCGGTTCCATGGCTCCATACCACCTGCAGCCTTGCCTGTCTATCACCTCTCTCTCACTTTTCACACCTTCATCTTCTGTGCCCACCATGCGTGCACCTTCTTCTGCCCTCCCATTTTCACTGCCGTACAAGCTTTAAAGCAAATTCACATAAATACCGTCATCCCATTTGCCTCCTCAAAATTCACCTTTAACATATTTACAAAAAGCTTGCCACCTGCTAACACAGCTAGTCAACATGTTGACCAAAGAGCCTCATTATTTCTCCATATTTCCCTAACTGCTGACTATTTTTATTTGTAAAAATGCACATTTCCTTAGGGGCATCAAGTGTCTTTTTGTTCTCTTTGTGATTTGTTTTGTACAACGAGCAGCCTGCTTTAAATGTTCTATTTGTTTTCATTTCATGATGTCTTTTACCTTCAGGTTCACATAAAATACACCAGAAAAGTAAATTGTTAGTTCTGGTTTAGGGCTGTCGGGGAGGACTCCTCCATTTGTATCACTATCCACTCAAACAGGACACCCGTGAGTAAAGAGTTGGATATAATGCATTAGAATCAGTCTGACTGGAATATCTGTTTATAAAATAGGAAAAAGTCCACTGGGCCACTGAATCCAATCTGCTCATCACAGGCACCCACGCCATATAATCCCTTTCAGAAACTATTTAATGCCCCTTCTTAAAACCTCCTAGATTCCCCATTTCCTTTATTATTCTTTCTGGAAGACCGTTTCAGAACCTTACTCACGAGAGGATTAGAAAACTTTATCTAATTTCCAGCCTAAATTTATTCATGGGCAATTTATAACTATTTGTTCTTGGACCAACATTGTTCTTTAGTTTAAGCAGTTTTTGTCCCTGGTGTTTACCCACCTGATAAGTTTATAGAGAGCAATCACGTCTTGTCTTTGTGTTTTGCAAGGCTAAACAAGCCAAACTCTCTTTGTGTCCTTCTGCAAGGAAATGCTCTGCTCCTGTGCTCATCCTGACAGCCTGCTGGTGTCTGTCCATGTCTGAAAGCACGTTCCTCACACAGGAGTGATCAGAGCTGCATTCTGTTTTCCTAGAGAGGCCCAAACAGTATGGAGAGTGGCAAGAACAGCAGAAATATGTCTCCTCACACCCTTTTCCATGCTTGTATCCAACCATGCCAATAATCTTGGGCTGCCTCTATAAACTCTTTCCACTCCCACAATTCTTTCACTATTTTACCCACTTTGTCTCTTTTTAGTTGACCTTAGAGTTTTTGTATTAATTCCACCTTTTTCCAACAGAACAATGATTTTCCATATATTACCAGAAGAAACAGTTTAGTGTATTCCAGGTTCCTCTTGGCTGCACTTCACTTGCCATTGATACTACTATATTTGTATAGTATTTTTATTTTCCTTTTCCTTCTGAATTTTTTGCTATTTTCTACCAAACAGTTTCTCAGCTACAATGCCATTTCAAATTTATGCTTTTCCAAAATCAATTTCTTAATTACAGAATTAACTATAGCTAGTTTCTACATATATTGTACTTACCTGGCTTAACAGGTTCCTCATGTGTGATTGTACATGTTGCTATTATTAGAGTCGTGTGTTTGTAAGTGTAACGAAATGGCCTCTCAGCCGAGGATTTGTTTCTCACCTTTTCCAGCTGCAACTATTAATTTTCAGATCATAATTTTCATTAATCAGTCTTTCTTTGCTTCTGTATCTGGGATCCAAACCAATCTCAAACTCTAGGGTATTTTGTGCTAAGTAGGAGCTTTTATAAGGAGTTTTGTTAGATTTGTTTGTCAGTTGCTCAAAATTGACAGTTCAAATCCAGCATGTAATTTCAACCCTTCTTTTCCCTTTTTAACCTTTACAACAGACAGTGTCAAAATTTGACAAATATTTCATCTGATTCAGTCAGAGAAAGTGTATCTGGCACAGTCAGAATGAGGGAAAGACCCACAGATGATTAAAAAGTGCAAAAATATATCTGCTTTTTATTTATTTTATAGCTCTGCATTACTAAGTCAATACAAGAGGGACCTAATTTCTCTACTAACCTTGTCTAATGAAGATTGAAATTTAATAAACATGTAAGAAAGCTGCATCACCATGAACTAAGAGACTTCAAAATATGACATTTAGTTCATTAATTATTAACCTATCCCCCAGGAACATGACAGAGGGAATGCAGACTATCCATATTAGAAGCTGTTTCATCTTTAGGAGATAATGGAGGCCCTATTTCCTTTGCACAAGATTTATATACTAAAGAGGAACTGAGATGCAAAATTTATACCACTCGTGATTTCTTTTTTCCCATGGAAGGTAGAAAGAACATTCCCTTACCGACTGAATGAGGTTAGAATTGTAGGCTTTAAAATACATGTTTACAAAAAATCAGAATTTCCTGTCCAGGAAAAAATTAATGAATGTTCATGTGATAAAACAAAAGCAATAGAGAAATATCCCTTTAGACATTACAATATTTTGCAAAATACACAGTTAAAAGAATGGAGACTAGACACCTAAGTGTGCCAAACCAGCTCTATTTACCAAAATTTGGAGAATAACTGAGCTATAAAAATCACCTCCGGTCAGACATAGAAATTATACTTCTGATGCAGTATGGCTACTCCTGTTTCTCTTCAATGTATTTAATTTTCATTTCCTGGTTTAAAAGTGACTCAAGGCTCACTCTGATGAGAATCACAGCTTACTGAGAGTAACCATAGAGCACAATAATTTCTACTTAATTCTGGAATGACTCTGAATTTCAGTAGTGTGACCAGGGTCAGAGTCTGGCACACCCTACTAACTTTCACATCCGTAACACCCTTTTCCAAATTACTGACTCTGTCCTGCAAACTGAGCCCAGCTGGCAACCTTTGTGCCTAATGGTAGTACCCCCAAAATCTGCAGAGTTTCAGCAAAGAGGAGAAAAGCATTTGCTGATGAGCATTACCTGCAGAGAGCTGTTCACACTGCTTAACATTTTTGGAAGCAATTCTGTGCTAAGTTGTTGCTAAGTAGACCTGGCATCTCAAACAAAATATGTTTTGCATCATTAAAATACAACTTCTAAAACATGAATTTGGACCATTAGAAATGAGTTCATATGTCCATGTGTGCTAGACTTCCTTCCTGTTACAGGGAATATTCTACAAAATAAAAACTCATTCCACTAAACTGCTTTGGTTTTAAGGTCCATGACTGTACTAGGCTTACTTTTTCTCATTGTCAATGAAAATGAGACAGCAAATTAAAGGTACAATTGTAATAAAAAGTTACAAAGGCAGGACACGAATTACTTTAATACCTTACCAACTGAGCCACTGGTACTTCACAATTCATGAACAAATTTTCTATTACTCCAGAGTCATGCTTTTATTGACTGGTATAAATACACCATTTGTATCTTTTTTCATCCTGCTGTGTTTCTATTTTATTGGAAGTGTCCTGTAACAGGTATAACATCAGCTCAGATTACCAAGAAATCTATAAAATAGCTTCCTGCTACTACCTTTGGTGCAGATTGAAAGAATACATTATGATCCCACTGAGTAAATGATAAAAGCTGTTATTCACAGGCAAACATGATTTATCCTCACCTGTTCAAAATTCTGAATGTACCCACTTTATTATTAAAGTATGAAAACATTTCACTCACATTGATTAGGAACACAGATACATTATTAAAGAGAGGCTATTAAGAAGCATGTGTTTCAAATTTAAGTTCTGAGGTTTGTGACTTACGGTAGGACCACAAATATTTCATGCAAATGTGAGTGGACAGATACAGCTTCATAAATGTTCCATTGTGGCACCAGAAATACATGATAACATTTTTTTATTATTGATTATGAATTTGAAAATGACATTGCCTAGTTCAAATTAAGTTTTCACTCAGTGCAGCTTGTACATTAAATACGGGGAAAACTGTAAAAGAAAATTGGATTTTAAAAAATGATGATTTCTATTTCTCTAATAGAGAAGAGCCTTTTTTTCTTCTCCTTTGGTACACTCTTAGGTTATAAGACATCCCTTTTAAGACATCTTTCTCTTATGACTTGCTACCAGCTGCAGAAATAATTTCTCTGTAAAGTTGCTGAGTATTTTTTTAAACATCTAGGATAATTAATTAGAACCATGAAAGGAATGAACAAAAATGGGGTCTATTGATCTTAGTACAATATATGATGGCTAAAATTGCGAAAAGCATTTAATTCTAAAAAAATCGTGTTCTTAACAAAAACAAAAGGTCAAAACCTGAGAGGTCTGGAAATCTCACCAAGGGTACCTCTTAGTCAACCCCAGACTTAGCATATTTGTCTCTCTGCTGGCCAAATACAAAAGATACAATAATGCCATTGTGAAGAGAATTGGACTAAGCATTTGGATGAAATCTGTGTGATATTATCTCAAAGAGGCTTGGAATTGAAGGGTTCATAGAAAACATTTATAACTGTGGGTGTGTGTATATGTGTGTGCATTTATTTTTTATATTAAAAAGGGAAGCATATGGAAAAATGTTATGCTGAATGCTGAGGCCCTGTGTGCTGAATAATTTATGTCCTCCCTGTCTTCTTCTGGTTCCCTTCACACTAATGACTGGTTTAACGCTGATGTACATCAATTTACAACATAACAATGTAGCTTTGGATTGCTTTCAAGTCCAGATTGCTTTAAAAAGCAATAAGAATACATGGAGGCATAAGAGCTTTGCAACTAACAGTGACAGGATTCATACCAGGCCTTGGACAAACTCTGCATTATTAGTTGTGAATTCTTTCTGGTTTTATTGAAGTTATTATTTTAATATTACATTAGTTTTGAAGGATAAAATGTGAAAAATATTTTTTGTATTTTATTTTGCAGAAGAGCTGTTCAGAAGCTGTCTGTTCACCTCAACTCCTTGTCTCCTACCTGGTTTGTATCTAGTATCATCAATATTTTGTGTTCTTTCATCTACATGCTGACTATTAAAATCCTTGCTGGGCACTTAATGTAGATAAAATGATGATGTTTCTAATGCTCAATGGGGAAACTTTAATCTTTCTAATTTTTACAATTGCCTAATGAACTCTGGTGACCATTTGCTTCTCTTGCTTTTTTGAGGTGGAGCCTTCTAAATCCATTTGATGAGAACCCTGGATATTATGTCTCAACTGTCTCTTCACAAATGCAAGATAAAAACCTTCTCTAGTTCAACTAATAAAATTGAAACGAGCAATGAAATATTGCTCATCATTTAAAGGCTCATCTTTGTTATATAAAATCCTAAAAAATTTGATTTGTATCAACTGAGATGTATTATGTTTACAATGATTTTATGGACTGTAGTAACAATTTATTGTGCCTTTAGTGCTGTACAAAGAGAACACTAAAAGTCACACATAATGCTTGGAGCTAACCTTAATCTCTGAAAGTGGGTGGAAATATAATCTTGTTCATTTCAATGAGGATAGGGTAAAGTATATGGTTTATTGCTTTTAGACTCATTTAATTCACCTGGCTTTCGGTAAAGAGGTCTGGCAAGGTGTCACAGCAAAACCATAAACATGTGCGTTACTTCCTAGTCAGTGATGTGAATGCCACAGCAATCCTGCACAAGACTGCTACAAAACAGGAGGTGTAATGGATGCAAGTCTCTGCAACTTTAGCAGAGTAACATTTTTACTCCATTTAACCTATTTTATTCTCATTCAGAAGGACGAACGTCAGATTGTGAACCTGCCACTGAAAGAAAAAGAAAAGTACACAGGCTTTGACAAGGCACCATGTGTTCTTTTAAAAAGCATTAAATTCATTTAGCTCATCCTACAGCTGAAGACAAGGTGAAATATCCTCCCCTTTCACCCCCTTCCTCCATTGTGGTTGTGTGATGCACATCTCACTTCGTCACATCCCATCCCCTGAAGAGCCAAGGCAAGAGTCATTAACGTCACTTGAGTTTTTGTTATGCTCTGCATTGCAGGAGGACTGTGATGGAGGGCTGGTAGAGGCACAAGGTATCTGAATTATTTCATGTAAAGAAAGGTTAAGTGGAAGAGAAGACAGGTAACTGTCTCCTCAAAATAGTGAACTGGCAATTTGCACCTCAGGTCAATACTAAGCAGGGTGCAGAACTACAGTATTGCCTTGTTGTCCTTCAGATATTTTTATATGACAGGAAAATTACACTATTTAGGATGGGGCAGTGCAGGAGAAAATCAAGTTATCATTACCAGTCTCAAGTTTTTTATTATCTCTGGACTTGTGTGGGAGAGCAAAAAAGCTCTTTCTGTGGGCTGAAAATTGTTTACTGTGTGATCATTCTTTTATCGTTATTTTCCCTCATGCTAGAACAGTAGTTTAAATTGTACAGTTTAAAAAGCTATAATACCTTCTTGATAAGGAAAATTCTTGTCTCTGTTCTACATAAAAAATTACATCAGGAGTGCAATATTTCACATTCCACAAGGATGGCAATAAGGACTTCACTGACTTCAAAAGGAGCTTTTGGAGACAAATATTCAGCCCATGCAAGTCTGTCAGGACACACTTAATGAAACATGGTGGTTTATCCTAGCCAAGGATTTTGCCTTTCTCAAAAGTGAATATTTCTAGGGTTATGTAACTTGGTAAATCCAGTTGTTTATTGCCAATGGCAAAACCAAAGTATCTCTACACTACTGTATCTAAAAGTCTGAACAGAAAAGGGTGACTGAGAGCAGATTTGTATAATTGAAAAAGACAGAAATCAGGATAAATGTAGAATAAGTAGAAAAGATAAGTGGAGCATCCTAGGGATTAATACTGGGGCCAGTGATGTGAAGCAGCTTAATTAATGACCTGGTTAATGGGACAAAGTGCCCACTTAACAAATTTACAGGTGTTGTAGAACTGGGAGGAGTGATGGATGCACCAGTTGGTTGTGGTGCCATTCAGAAAAACCTCAACAGGCTGGAGAACTGGGACAACCTGGGCCTCATGAAGACACCAAAGGGAAACACAGAGCCCTGCACACAGGGAGGAACAATTCCACATACATGCTGGGGTCCAAACAGTTGGAAAGCAGCTTGGAAAAGAAGGACCTGTGGGTCCTATGGAACTCCAAGCTGACCGTGAACCAGTGGTGCGCCCTTGTGGCAAACCAGGCCATTGGCTTCCCCAGCTGTAGTGGGCAGAGTGTGACCAGCCCCATCCAACCTGCTGGTCCAGGGAGCAGATCCTGCCCCTCTGCTCAGCAGTGGTGACACCTCTGAAGTGCTGTGCGCTGCTCTGTGCTTCCCAACACAAGACAGATATTGAGGTACTGGAGCAAGTCCAACAAAAGGCCACTGAGATGTTTAAGGAACTGGAGCACCTTCTAAACAGGCAGAGGCTGAGAGAGCTGGGATTGTTCAGCCTGAAGAGAAGAAGGCTCAGATGACAGAACAAGAATCCACACACCCAAATTGAAGCACAGAAGATTCCATTTAAATTCTTACTGTGAGTGTCATGAAACTGGAACGGGTTGCCCAGAAAGGTTGTGGAGTCTCCATCTTTGGGGAAAGTCGAAACATTTCTGGGCATATTCTTGGACCACCTGCAATAATTGACTCTCTTTTGAGCAGGGGGTTCAGGAGAATAGAATCATAGCATGGTTTTGGATAGAAGGGGCCTTGAAGATTATCTTGTTCCAACCCCTCTGCCATGGGCAGAGACACCTTCCACTTCACCAGGTTGCTCAGAGCCCCATCCAACCTGGCCTTGAACAATTCCAGGTGAACTAAAAGGTCTCCAGATCTCTTTCAACTTCAACTACCCAGTGATTCTGCAGCAGAAAAAACTTTAATGTGAGGAAAATACGATTTAATTTTATCATCTCAGATTTATTTCCTTCTTGCTAATGTTTTATTATCTCAAAGATATTTATACTGCAGAATGTCCAAAACAAAATCTGCATGAGTCATTCCAGGTTTCAAAATCCCATATGCTGAAATATGGCAACATTCCTCTTTAAAAGGAGGGAGAACACACAGACTTGTACAAATCCACTTCTCTGATAGACAACATCTAAAATGACAATTTTAAAGAATTTAATGAAGTTTAGGATTACAATATCTGTTAATGTATAATTACAAACTGTAGAAAGCAGAAGACTTGATACAAGCTTAATTTGTTAGAACATGTTTTGCAGCCATAGCAAATTTACTAGATGTATAGTCAAATTTTGTTGAAGTTAAATTAGGCATGCATCTTGATTCTTGGTTAAATTTTTTCAGCTGCATCCTTTAAACGGGTATAAGTAATAATAATAAAAAAGCCGGTACAAGCTGAAGCCTGCAGCTTATATCCCATTATAAATTGCACTTCAGATTTTCTAAACTAATTGTTAAATTTAGAACTAGCAATTAGCGCTGCACAACATTTACCAACAGAATTAACTGTATCACTTGCTATCAAGCTCAATTACATTTTCAAATGTCCCAGACTGGTAGCTCTGATGCATTCCAAGAAAATAAAACCTAGAAATGGGCCAACTGCAAATTGTTGTGACAAGACTCACAATAGGAAATGGTCTTTTTTTCTGTTTCTGCTTTGGGTAAAAGTGCAATCTTATTGGTTAAAAATGCAATCTTACCTGAGCAGTGTGAAATTGTATCGCAGGTTGGTGGAAATAAAATGTAAATAGTTACTTTATGAGAGTTCCACCAGTTGAGAATTATATGCAGCAACTTGATAGTTTTGAGAAGTCCTTATTAGCAAGTACACGAACATTGTCAGGAGATTCCACCTGGTGTTGCTTTTTAGTGTGATAGGGTATGAATCTGAGAACTTCAAAAGACATTTTCAACAAACAGCCAAACCTACAGAGCGACTCACAGCTGGATATCCTGCTGTGTTTACTTAGTAGAGCCAACCCTTAGGAAGTTTTTTGCTCTGAAACTGTTTCAAGACTAAAATTCAAAGCCACTTACTCCTGATAAACCATTCAGAAGCACAGAGTTGAACAAAATTCACTTGCTTCCAAGGCAGAAGGAGTGAAAGGCCTTAGAGTTGCAATAAGATGAGCCAGTCATACTTTGATGCAATTATATCTGCTTGATTAACAGGTTCTCAATGGAAAAACAGTTCTCTACAGATGCTGCTGAGTTGTGGATCTCAATATCACAGATATGGTACCACCTTCTCCTGCCAGCTCACTGTCAACTTGCCACCTACCAAGACTTCCAGGTCCTTCTCTGCAGAGCTCCTCTCTGATATGTCAGCCAAAACCGATACTGGTACTTGGGGTTATTCCTCCCCGGGTGCACGACCCTACACTTGCCCTTGCTGAACATCATTCGGTTTCTCTACGAGCAATTCTCCAACCTATCAAGGTCCTGCTGAATGGCAGCACAGCCTTCAGGTGTATCAACCACTCCCTCCATTTTTGTGTCACCAGCAAACTTGCTGAGGGTAATTTCTATTGGTCATTGGTAAACAAGTTAAATAAGACTGGACCCGGTATTGATCCCCGAGGAATTCCACTGACTGCAGGTCTCCAACTGGATTCTGCCCTGCTGATCACAAGCCTCTGAACTCCGCCGTTCAGCCAGGTCCTCACTGTCCATTCATCCAACCCTCATTTCCTGAGCTTATCTATGAGGATGCTATGGCAGACAGTATCAAAATCTTGCCGAAGTAGAGGTAGACAACATCCACAGCTCTCCATTGACCCATCCTGCCATGCCATCATAGAAGTCTGTCAGATTGGTCAAGCATGATTTCCACTTGGTGAATCCATGCTGGCTACTCCTGATGCCGTTCTTTTCTTCTACATGCTTGGTGATGATCTCCAGAACAACCTGTTCTATCACCTTTCCAGGGATGGAGGTGAGGTTGACTGGCTTGCTTCCTTGGTCCTCCTTGCCCTTTTTGAAGATGGGAGTAGCACTGGCCTTTTACCAGGCATCAGACACCTCTCCTGTTTGCCATGACTTTTCAATGGTGTTGGCAAGTGGCTTAGAAACATCATCTGCCAGTTCCTCCAGCACCCATGGGTGCATCCCATTTGGGCCCACAGATGTATGGGTATCAAATCTGTCTAGCCGACCTCTAACCCAACCCTCCATGACCAAGGGGAAATCTTCCTTTCTCCAAACTTCCCTTATCTCTGAGGTCTGAGGTTACCAAGGGATGACCTCATTTTCATTCTAAAGTCTTTCAGTGTAAAGGACAAACACTGTCCTGGGACTTATGTTTCCTTTACATCCTCTACCAACCCTCTCCTTCTCTTGGCTGTATTGGGATGGTCCCAGTGCCTGTGCCTCTAAACCTGGCACTCTTCAATACCTCCATTTTCTGCACCTCCAGATCCCTTTTGAAAAAAAATCTCTGCCTTAAAAGCTTTGATATTCTCTTCCAAATCCTCTTCTGACTTTAAAAACCTATTCTCTCAAAATGAAAAGGAGCCGTATGACCTTATGGATAATGTCTTTTTCCCTTTCTCCTCATTTCTTTGTTCTTATACCTATGACCCAGGACTTTTCCAAGATTTGAACTCTGGAAGCACATTTTCAGAAAGAGGGACGGGATGCAGTTTCTTAACATTCAATCACTTAAAAGTACCCAAATGTCATGTGTACAGTCCAAAGCATAATAATCCTGTTCTGAGTCCCAAAAATACTGATGGCACTTCACATATCCTGTGTCATTTTCATATTAAAGGTTTATTCAGGAAAAACATTCCCTACAGTGTGTTCAAAATTTATTTCCATTTTTTTGCCATTGTGTAACACAGGATTTCTCCCCTGTATTAAAATAGTCAATGAATGATGCATGCAATGCCATAAAAAGCTCATTTACTATTATTCCAAGATGTATTGATTTATATGTGGTTCTGTTCAACCCTTTTTAATCTGACCAGATGAAGAAGCTTGGGTTGACAACCTGAGAAGGTCATGTGATCTAACTTCAGATGTCTGCAGTGTCAAACTCTAAACCCTAACAAATTTCCTTAACCTGACTTAGTTGTTATAGGGAAAAATAAACATCATTAGAATGCAGTTCGTATCTAGCAGTATATTACAGGATGTGAATCATGCGCTGAAAACAATTATATATTTTATTTGGTTTTTTTGGATGTAAAGTGAATTGAAGATAATTGTCCCAAGAAGCCTGCAATTAGCCTGACAAATCTCTCCAAAAATTTTTAAAAGAATGAGCTTACCTAAGAGGAGTGTGATTTCAAAGACAAAAAGAGAAGGTCTGTCAAGTGTTCCATCTAGACAGCACTCACAATCATTTGGGGTGCAAAATGCAAATGAGAAGTTGCAATTTTTGAAGGTCATCAGAGGTCTACCTTATGTGTTTTCCTGAAATCCTAAGTAGCTGCCAGAGTTAGAGGTTTAATCTCTTAGACCCATTACACAGCTAAAGAGGACAAACAGGCTATTTCAGAAAGTGGTTTTAGCCCAGGACTTTGATATAAAACCTAAATTTAGATAGGCAGGACCTGTCTCTGGAAGCCTTCCTCTGTTGACTTTATGAAGGATATTTTGGTATAGCTGCAAAATTGGCTCAAATTAGATGTCTAAGCTGTAGACCTGAATCCCATTCCTAATGTGTGTGGAGTGAACACATGTTTTTTCATGAGTAGAGGCTGATATTAATAGGGCTTTTCCACCCAGAAACCAAATACACATTCATAGTCTTATTTTAATCTCTTCGACCATACTTTGTCAAAGTCAGACTGTTTAGAAGAAGGCACCTGTGTCTCCATAATGCACAATAATATACTTGCCTGTACATTCTAGGCTATTATATATTTGAAATTATTATTTAATAAATTATTAAATATTTTATTTATTATTGTTATTATTCTCCTCACTATTATAATATTATAATATATTTTCACCTGTATAATTTTCACCAGAAACCAGAACTTCAGTGGAGGATTCTGCTAAAAATGTGGGTTAAACCCCACAAGGTTTGTAAAGCTACTTTCCTGCCCTTCTACACAGTATACCTCAAGAATTTCAGACTATCATCATCACAACCAGGCAGTAAATTGTATTTGAATATTGAGATTTTGTCAGAATACTTTTAAGACTTCAAAACTGCAGGCAGCAAAGAGTCTTACACATCTGTAGGGAAGATGTGACGGTTAATTACACTCTGAGTATCTTATTTCTACCTCTGAATTTGTCAAGCTTCATCTTCCATTGCCTGGATCTTGTTATATACTTTTCTGCTAAATTAAAGAGTCAATGAATATCAGAAATTCTTCCCTCTGCAAGTATTAGACTCTGATCAAGTCAGTTAACTTCCCCTTATTAAGTTAAATAGCTTGAGATTCTCTCACTTTAATTACTGTGCAAGCTCAGACTTTGCACTAAGTACCTGTTACAGCAATTCAAATCAATGAAAACCCCTGAAAAAATATGAACTTGCATGCTACAAAAATAAAGCAGAGCAAGAATAAAAGAAATCTTTCCTGACAGTCCATCTTCTCTTTTCTGAATAGATGAAAGACAAAGTGTGTGTCACACAAGAGAAATAACAATGGTGACAATAAATGATGTGGAGAAATTTACTATGTGCCGAAACTAAGGAGAGGATAGTCAAATTACAGGAAAGCAATGTAGAAAAATAATACTCTTCCCTATTCATGAATATTTTCTTCCAATTTATGACACAATTCTACATGAACGAGTAAAATTTTCTGAGAAGTGTGTGTTTCTTGGAAGTAAAACTACAAGATACTGGTGTGCAAAAAGGAAAAATACAACACTGTGAGAAATTTTAATAAATGAGACCTTTTTTCAATCTATCTAATTAACACATTACAAAAAGCTGAAAATAGTGGGATGATTCAATGAAGCACAAGTTTTGGTATGCCTTCAAGATCTTCATGCTTCCTTGGTCCTCCTGCTTATGGGTAGGTAGATGAAGCTTACGTCAACAAACCTAAAATCAGTGTCTTAACTGCAGTGAAATGGAACATGTCCCTGAGTTATTCAAGCTAGAACAGATAAACAGATAGGATTATGTAGCTACTATTGGCTTGGTACCATTAGTCATATCTTTCATAGCTTTGGTTTAAAGAGCAGCAATATATTTTCATAAAATCCTAAAATCAGTCCAAATAGTTTTTATTTATAATCCGTCAAATCTTGCTACGGGATAAATATTTGAGTTGCATGTTTTAATTTGAGTTTCATGAGTCCTTTTTTTCAATTTGTGCCCATTGTTGTTGGAATGGATGAAGAAGAGGAGTGCCTGGGTTACCAGGAGATAGTGAAAACCAGAGACAAACAATTATGCCTGAAGAGCACATCATCACAGGGTGACAACATCGTCTGAAATCTTTGTAGGACGATGGATGTCAAGTGCTGGTTTTCCAATAGCTGCATCCAGAGTCCACGGAAATTAGTGGGAATCTGAAAAGTGCTGGTTTGGGGGCTTAGCTATTGGAAATGGCTGAACAAGCTCAAACATTTAGATTCATTTAATGTCTTATATCTCACAAACCAGAATTTACAACACAGCGAGTTAGGACACAGCAAATGACTCAAAATCCCTCAAAATTCTGAGCCAGTTGAATTTTGGCACCCATGAACAGTGTAGCACTCCTTGATGGAGTTTTTCAGTGGCTTTAGTGCATTTTTGGATCAACAACAAACCCCACATTTGAACCTGGAGAACATGTTGAGTTCTCCAGTAATGAGACTCTATGAGCATCCGGGCAGTGATTTGGCTCATGGAAAAGGAAGGTTGGTAGTGAGCAGCCTCGAATGGCTGACCTCGTTTTGACATGCACATTACAAGCCATCATCAAATTTGACTGTAACTAAGTGCCAGGGGCTTCCAACAAGCTGTTCTGAGGTTGCTCAGTTGGAGTCCAAAATGAATAACTTTAATATGGCTCATTCCTACAGCACCACATGTTTTCAAAGCACTAACATGATTTGCAGGACATTTAAAACTGTACACAGTTGATCACACAGACTGGACTTCCTCCACTATGTCAAACAGAGTGATTTGTCCACAGAGAAGGTGTTTGAAAGGAAGCTGCTGGTGATCAGAAGACTTACAGGATTTCATGGGTTCATTCTGTGCCAGTATTTGATTTAAGACTTTTCTACACCAAACACTGATCAGCAAAAATTGTAACATCTGGATTTAAGAGTTAACAATACTTTCAGGACTCTTCCTCCTTTTCCATCCCTGAGACTGTTTGGTGTTATCCCTAGGCGGGGAGAGCAGCAAGATTAGCACATAACATGACACTTGAAACTGCTATTGGAAAACAATAGGAATAATCTAGATGATGCACCAAGAAGCTATTTGTAGATGTTTTGTGACTGGAGAAAACACACAGATGTGTGATTTTACTTCTGTACAAAAGCAAGAGTGTGTTTTTACGTAAACTTTGAAGAAGATTGAAGGATATATGAGGCACAAGAAACTGGCTTTTAAAAAAGTGAGCATTCACTTCATTGCATTGCGTTTAGAAATGCAAGACAAATTATATTCAGTTTAAACTTAACAAAGGTGCTTCTTCATTTTGAACTGCGATAGAAGAGACTAATTCCAGGGGCTGCTGTAAGAAGGTGGCGTGAATTCTTTTATTATATGAGTGCATGACACTAGGCTACTTAATAGCACTAGACGTGAATATATGGGCAAATGAATCAAACTCAAAAATCACATTTGTCTTCAGATTTAGACTTTAAATATTGAAAATACAGAAGTAATTCCATTAATTGTGTTCCTATCCCAGCCAGGGGAGAAACAGTTGGTGTAAGTCAGTTAATCTTATGTGGGTGCAATAGCTTTTTAGATACCCATAGTAGGGTGAAAAGTGTATGCCTAAGACTGGAATCTTCATGTCACATTGGTTCCTAATCAAAAGTTTGCCACAAACCGGGTTGCATCATTTGCATTAGTGTTTTCACTGTACAGAGACAGGAATAATAATAATAACAATGGCAACAACAACAATAAAAAATTCTCACGCACATTGTTAAATTGGGGAACAGATTTGTCTACCACGTAAAAATTATTTGTAGGCTGTTGTCAAGCAAGTTTAGCCCTAACACAAAGCTAAGTTTTTCTGTACAAAATACTCTCTGGACTGTCATGTTTCCTCTGCTACTGTTGTGCTAAGCCCAAAGGATGCAGATATTAAATCTATCTTTGCTGCTAATTTGGTTTTCAGGTTTGGGTCCATCCTACGCATATTTCTTATGTCTACCATATGTCCATGACCGTGTGTGCAAAAGACCTGCAGTAATAAAAATTATTATTAATAACAGTAGGCAGAGAAGAGGTTAACATCAAGAGATATTTTGGTCAGAAACTGTGCTGCACTGGTTTCAGCTTAAAAGAGAATAAATCTCCCATATAATAAGCTATATTAGCAACAAAAAAAAATTCAAGTAAACATTCATAGATCATGGCTGAACTATGATAATGTAGAGTTGAGAAAATATGGTCTAGTCTGCTTAAAAATCTGGCCATGCTGCTGTGCGCTCGCAAGTATCTCAAGCAGGAAATGATGGAAAGCTCCACTGATCTCAAATAACTCAATTGTTTTTCCTTTTCTAATCAAATATCTTCATAGTGAGGGACCAAAAATGCATCATTCAGCATGCAATATGGTTGTGAAAGCATGAAATATGGCACTTCACTGTTAATGTAATATTAAAGATTAAAAATGTTTATTACCTGTTATTCTTCTCTTAATTGTTTTGTGTAGAGAAAAATAGAAGTTGCTGCTTTAATGCATAAAAAACCCACAATGTGCATTCATAGCGGAGAGCAAAGTATCGGGGCTATGAAAATTATGTAAATGATGAATTCCAGTGAAAGAACTTTCAAACCCTTAGGGTCTTCTAACAGCATTAATTCAAGAAATTAGATACAAAATTTAACTTTTTCATGCTAATAATGATTTCATAAGGAAAAACTCGTTAGTAAAGGTGACAAATATGAAGTTCTATTGAACATTTAAATTCAGGAATCTTAGTATGCGCCCCTGGGATATATTTACTCAGCCAATGACTCTGATGTTATTAAGTAATTTATTTGAGAAAGTCTCCATTCATGAGTTTACATAAGAACAATATCAGGTTTACAAAGGCTTGTGTTGTCAGTTTAGCAAATACCTAATTCACAATGACTTTTGCTTAAGATTTTCATTAGGTTGTTCAATATTGTTTGATCATTTAATGTCAGCTTCATAAGATCATAATTTACCCTATATGAAAAGAGGAAATTAAAAGGAGAAATAAATTAAAAAGTGTGAACTAAACTTAAATTTAAATCAGCTTTGCCACAAACGAGAGGTGAAGAGTGTCAGCACTTGTGATTATACTATGCTTGGGTATAAACTACCCACATTTAGCAATTTAATGTTTTGCTGTGGTATATTTCTATGCCAGCAATACCTAAAAATATATTGAAACATCTGAAATGTTGAATTATGGTTCAATTGTTCAGGACTGATCAGTCATGTGACAATATCAATTTCTGGCAGCATTAGTTAGGGGGTTCATTAATTATATAGGAAATAAATCCATCTTAAATCTCTCAATTTCTATGCCTGTTCGTGCTGTAATCCATGGCCTCCAGCCAGCGTTGCAGGCAATGTGCAAATATAACTGAAAATGACAATTCTTGCAAGTCAAGGAGCAGAGTGGATATGACGGAGAGAAATAGCACAAGATCTGAAAAGAAGGATGGTCAGAGTGTCAGCAGAATATTTGTCTTCCTAGAGAAAATGCTAGTTCATCAATATAGAACTATTTCCCGGGAAACGAGCTGATTTTACTCAGCTTTCTAATGAAATACAGGCAAGCCTTGAAATCTTCATTGTCTCCTGGCTAGATCATTCACCATCATTCCTCAGAGAGCTCCCTGGTCCCCAGGCTCCATCACAGGGCTATGCTGGAGGAGATTTGATATAATAAGGGTTTGAAATCACCTCTGGTTCCTGTTACAACCTGCCTCCAGCGCCTTTTCTCCTCCTCAGGGTGGTTCTTGCTCTCCCATCACCATGGTTCCCCCACTCAGGTGTCTTTCCACCCTTGTCTCTCCAATTCAATCAGGCTAAAATGGCAACACATCAGCCTTTGTGTTTCCATGTGGGAGATCCAATCTGTGCTCTAAGGCTCATCTCTGTCCCTTCCTTGCACATCCTAAGACAGACGAATCTTAAAGGACAACCAGCCTATGTGATAAATCTTTTGCTCTGAAGCAGCACAAAACCCTGGCCTACACCCGACCCTAGACCAAAAAGAAAATAATATCCAAATAAAAGCCCATATTACAGCATTTACTAAATTATGTCATATTTGACTGGAGTATGAGCCACCTGGAGGGTCTGATTCAGACACAAGAAGGCAAAAGTCTTCTTCTGGCAACAGATCCCATGAGAAATGAAAATACGACGTACAAATAAAACATGCAGAATTATGCAATGACTAACTTGACTGTAAACCACCTTTCCACTAACCTAGTTGACTCTTTAATCTTTGACTTCTGTTCTTAACTGAATACATATATAATGAGAGGGAACAGGAGCAGGCAGGCAAGGTGAAATTTGGTCATATTTATTAACACACGCCTCACTCAGTGGTAACTGCATTTGCATGTTCTCTGGCAGAGACGTTCTCTGATGTTTTAAGGACTTCTGAAATGCAGAAGGGCTCTAATCTATATAAAAATAATCTCCATTAGTAAGTAAGATAGTCACAGGATAGGAGCGGGTACTCTAAGAGAAATCACACGGCCTGAAAGGTAGTGATCTTGGAAAGGACTTTCTTGCAAGGTAGGAGCTCTCAAGAGGAAATCAAAGGTCCTTATCAGAAAACTGAGAGTAGAGGAGATGAGAAATGACACAGAATTAGGCAAGGATTCATAAGTAAAGTAAGATGTTGAAACTATGAAGTTGTTTTACTGGGTGAGTGTTAAGGTGCAATTTGTCTGAGTCAGGGAGAGAAGGCAGCTAGAGATGATTTCCAGGTACAGACACAAGAGACAAGAGGGATTTGGCAGCATAAACTCTGAAAGAAAGTTAATAAGGGGAAGTGTCCGGAAGCAAGTAAAAGAAAATTAGTATATGCAGTGCTTACAAATATGTTACTATTTCCCAAGAAATATTACCATCCATGTGATTAGAAAAATAAAAGTAGGAAGCAGGAAACTCTGATGGAACGGGTTAATACTTTTCTAATAAGAGCCATCCACACATTTAGGAGGATTGCTTTTATTTCTCCAGAAATACCACTGGAGTTTTTATTATTAAAGCATTAGGTAAAACTGAAGTTTGCAGCACAAACAGAAGTAGAAGAACTGATTTCATACGAACCATAAGAGCACAGGAGAACATTTTAATCTGCGTGATGTGGGTACCTACAGGGACTCCAGAAATAGGTAAAGATTCATGATTCCCTCCTTTCTTCAAGGGTAAAGGTTGACTGTTTATGGTACTGGTAGTTTTTGCTACCTTCCTACTGATGTCGTTCAAAGTACATATGTAAAATGAAGTCTTTTTCGTGACTCTAAAACTTGAGTTGGATGGAATGCTAGTGGGGGAAGATGTTTTCTCATCTTTATAAGTGATCTCATCCTTTTGCTGCTCCAATTGGACTGTAAAGAGCTGCTCTTAAAACTCGAAATGGTAGGATAGATTCAAGTGCAGAACATTGAGGCACCAGGCCTGACACACTTCTGTTCACAACAAGCCCGATAAAAAGTGCTACTTTAGCGTAAGACTTGAAACAGAATCAAGCCCTGCACATAATGACCCCTCAGTCTGTAATTCATTTGGAAATCCAAAGTAGAAGAAATAATATTTGTCCATTGGACGAAATTACCAAGTATTTTCCAGCAAAATTAATCCTAAATGTTGTTAGACCAGTTTCCCTTATTGGATCAATCAGCTAATCAATCTGTCTATATTTATATCCATCTCTGTATATATAAATATATACCTGTCCTCCTACAAAGGCTGCTGGAATTTCCGGTAAAGAACACAGCACATGTTTGCAGAAATGTGATGGAATCTGGGTGTAATCTTAGAGCACCTTATTTAAGGAAACTAGCTATGATTTGTAGCAGTAAATAAATAAGACAAAATTTGTTTAACATGCCTCAGCATTAAGTATCTCCTGCATTAATTGTCTCCAAAGTCTGTTCCATTTGTTATCTAACAAGGTATGCTCCATTATTATTTTTATCCAGTTCATTGCTTGATTCTATCTGTTCTTTCAAAATTAGCTTGTCTAATCAGAAACTGCTTTGGCTGGTAGTTCATTTCACATAAAAAGGAGGAATTCTTGTTTACTGAGAAAGTAATTGGATTATTATTTTGAAAAGAAAGAAATATGAATTGTAATAAATTATTTCATAAAAAATACATGGGAGCGTGAAAACTAGCAAACCCAAGACAAATTAAAAGCTCTAATGAATGAAAAGGCTATAAATAGAACATGAAAGTGGAAAGAATAATTCATCATTGTAACTTACCTACTCCTTGTTATTCTGTTGAAAAGAGCTGAATATCTAAGGAAAGAAGAAATAAAATATATTTACCGAATGATGGTCAAGCAAAAATTTATATTAGCTGCCACTTTTCTTCTAGCACTTCAGCTCTCATAAACATAATTAAACCTTTATTACAGAAAGAAAAACTATAATTTAACCACATTTGGGAGTCCATAACTCCATTTCAGTTAATTATCAAATTCTATTGTTAAGTTTGAATGACCATAGGTAGACTATATTAAAGTTGCATGTATGACTTTGTTGCCTGCATCTGCACATATTTAAGTGAAGGCAAGAGAATGCAGAAATCATATTCAAAACACTGACCAATATACTGGGGATATTTACAGAGCTGAGCCATCATGTATATTTTATTGCTTCTCAACATTTCAATTCACATCAAACTGTAGGACTTTTTTTTTCTTACCCCTTAAAAATATTTTGTCGCTTATCCTGCTTTTTTTCTGTATGTGTTTTAAAATTTCTTTTTACATAAACAAGTAAAACAGTGAGTATTAAACATATGAGAAATAATGCATATGAACTATGAAAATTGTCTAAAGGAAAATAAAACACACAGAAAAGAACATGCGAAATTGTTGTAAATAAGATTTTAGAAGTTAGAATATATATTACATCATATCATATCATATCATATTTCATTTCATATCAATTATATGATACTATTATATACTATATATATTATACTATTATATTATATAGTAGAAAAATTGAGTAATTGTTATAAAATTCTGAAGTCCTAGGAAAAACTTGACTCTCACCTGTTCAGCCGATTAACACCTTGAGCTCTTTCTGTTTGTAGACCTAACAAATCAAAACACAAAATTAAATTAAATACACTAAATTATGTGAGCAAAATTGTTATAGATTTACATTGATTTAGCCTGATTTTATTTATCTGAAAATCATTCAGGTTTTACTTGTTGTTGAATTGTGTTTATGGTACCAATTCAAGCTTTGATGTTAAATTACACTTTTGGGGCCTGAAGTAATAACAATTTGGGATTACAAGGATCCAGTTCTTATCTACATACCAAACAGGTTGTTTATAGTGCAGTTTGTTCAGTGAATATACTCAAATTTAGCACAGGGAGATTGATAAAGGTAATCAGCAAACACCGTATAGGCTTAGAATAAAGATGAAAGCAAAATACACCTGACTCAGTAAAGATAGGAGTTAAATGCCAGATTATCCACATAAGTGTGTCAGTAAGAGGAATTTCATGCATGACAGATGCTAGAATGGGCATTAAAATGGTCAGGACAAAAATCATTAAGTGTCCCAATAATGCACATTGGGCTAAAGCATATGCAGGGTGCCACATTCAAATTCCCTCCAACTTCAAAAGGTCTTTTTGCATGCTCAAAGTCAGGCTTATATGTGAATGAGATAAAAACATTTGGCAGTTTCTTAATACTCACTTGAGGTGTCTGCTCCACATTTAGAAAGCAAAACCTTATCATACTACCAACACCATGAAAGTCAAAAGGTGTCACAAAATGACTGGATGGAATTTTATTCCGTTCAAAGAAATATGTAGCTACAGAGGATGATAGCTATAACAGAGGTCCTACACAGGCCTTGCCCATCAAAGCCGCAAGGAAAGAAAGTTATTGATGTACTGAGAGGTACTGTTACTATCCCTGTGGTGACTGATGTGGTGCTTCACTGCAGAAAATAATATTGTAGAATCACAGAATGGTTTGGGTTGGAAGGGACTATTAAAGTTCATCTGGTCCAACTCCTTTGCAACGAGCAGAGACACCTTCAGCTAGATCAGGTTGCTCAGAGCCCAGTCCAACCTGGCCTTGAATGTTTCCAGGGATGGCATTATCTCACTTGAGAAACGAAGTTTTGATTAAACCTGAGCCAATGGCTACGTGGGAGGATATTTAATGCAGGGAATGAATAGCGTTTGGATATGAGCAACACAGAAAAATCACTGTTGTTCAGTCAATAAAAAAATATTTAAAGCAGAGAATTTCCATTCATTAATCTAAATACAAAGTAGCCTTGTACCTGCTCTCCAGCTTCAGATCACATGAGAAAGAAGTTTGACAGTGCTGTAGAGACTCTCAGGGTGCCTCAGTCATAGGCTTTAGGTTTCTGACTCAGGACAGGGAAAGTGTTATCCTACTTGAATATGCAGTCCATGAAAATCCTCAGCTAAACCTTGGTGATAGGAAGTCCCAAAATGCAGGCAAAAGAAACTGTGGCAAGTGTCACAAATGTTTGGAATTGTGCTGTTTGTGTTAAAGTGATCCAACCTGAATATGCTAAAAGCAAGGGCGAAACAACCAAGGATTTTATTAGTGAAAAGGTAATATTAACCTCAGAATTATTGGCATCTTTTTGTAGGCTGGTGGGTTTTTTATATTTTTGTGTTTAGGTATGCTTTGTTCTGGCTTGAAAAGCTCCCAAAATTAAATCTTCTGGTGTGGTGCCTATGACTTGTTTTCTTTATTAATTAAGTGAGCCACAAACCAAAAGTCCTTTTTCCCCCCTCACTGGCTGTTCATTTCATGTGTATCCATTTCTTGTCTTTCCCATTTGCTTGCTCTCTGTCTGCTGTGCCCTTTCAACTCTTGCAGGGTCCATTCCCTTCCTTGCCCGCCCACAAAGAACCAGGCTCTCAAAAGGGCTCTTCAATACCACCATAACGAAGGTTATGATAAGATAAATAAAGATATTTATTACCAAGATAAATGAAACCTCCACAAACCAACTGTGAACTGATTCCTGTGGTGCAGTCCCAGTCTTTGACTGATTCACATCAGAAATCAGATGAGAGCATAATTTACATATTTAAAAAATTTAAATTAGATCAATTTTGTTTTAAACCTGGATAATATGAGACTCTGAGGATTCCTTGAACAACAGCTCTACAAGAAATTGATCTGTCTGCCTACTACATACAAAAAATTGATTTTCTTTTCCTGAATGGAAAGCTTTCTTTGAAAAGAATGAATTCAATTTGTGACACACTCTGTGAGTGTTCTGCATGTGATGCTGAGGTTTTAGAATCTTTTAAATCAATCATAAAACCATTTTAGTTTGACTTAACTTTGTGGGGCATATATACTTGTAATTTTCAATGAATATGAGACAAGGAGGTTGTCCAGGACTAAGTCCTCTGAGTCACCTGACTTCTAGTTTGTCTGTTTTGGGCTTCCCAGTCTATCTGATCAGAAAATTCCTAGGTTTGAATCAACCTCCATAGTCCAGACAAACAGAGTCAGACTTTTGCTCCGAACTGTCTGAGGGCACCAGTCTGTGAAGAAAAATCATCATGTTATTATAAAACTGATACAGTCCAATAACAAATCCAGAGATTTAAACCTATAAAGCTTGGGGCTATAACCACTACCTCACCAGTGAGTTCTGTAATATCCCCATTCCCACTTCTCCTTCCTCAACAATCTATTCTTGCTCCAGGTAAGCTTTAAGAGATTCTTCAGCAGCACTAAAAGCTTCATGCAGTTCAGGGACATAACAGGTTAGCTAGTCTGGGCTACAGATATTCCAGTATAACCCCTTTGTGTTGGCACCTTATTTACTTATTGGTGCCTGAAATCCCTTTCCTTTCAAATAAGAGTTCCTTCACAACAACCTCATGCAGCACCAGTGGTAGGACAAGAGGACATGGCCTCAAGCTGCCACCAGGGGTGGTTCAGGTTGGACATCAGGAAGAGTTTCTTCACTGGAAGGGTTGTCAAGCACTGGAAAGGGTTGCCTTGGGAAGTTGTGGATTCACTATCTCCCTGGAAGTGTTCAAGAAACACCTCAACTTGACACTTAGTGCTATGGTTTAATTGACAGGGTGGTATTTGTTCAAAGGTTGGGCTTGATGATCTCAGAGATCTTTTCCAACCTTGATTCTATGATTCTTGATGCACTGTAACATCAGCATAGTGATGATAACTCCAGCTGAGATGATCTGGTTACTTTTGGCTATCAGAGTTCACTGTTTGAGAATCTTTATTCAATTTAGTCACTAAATTACATAATTCGCAGAATTACGGGGGAAAAATTAAGGTAGAAGGAACCTCTTGAAATAATCTTGTCCAGTGTTCACATGTTGCTCCTAGTAAATGAAGGTTCTTTGATAAACTTTCACAGAATTTGATTCTAAGTGCATTTGTCACCTCTTGTAAATGCAAATTAAAATGTGTTAAACTATCCCTATGGTGATTTAAGAGTATTTGCCTTGTTTTACAAGAGTGCAGCTTGCAGAAGGTCAGATTACAAGGGTCAGATGGCCAGAAGTGTTTCAGCCACGGGAAGTCGCTCTGGCACAGGCAGTCACATCAGCATGTGCACAGCCAGCACCCAGGGAGGCTGAGGATGAGTTCTCAGGCTGCACACAAGACATTTCGTACTGCTAATAATCCATAGCTGAAGGTTAAGGTTAAATGCTGAGCATTATCGTGATACAGTCCTTTATACTTCACTTAACTAATTGAATTTGGTTAATTAACAATTTACACACCTGGAGGGAAATATAAAATCCTTTGTGCTGTTTGGCATTGTGCTTAAACTGGAAATGGCCTATACATCCTCTAGTCCATGTTAAATGGGATTTACTTTGGACACAATTGCTGTTAACAATTATATAGGGATTTTTTTTTTGAGAGCTCCATTTTCTAGACTGGCACTTTGGTAAATTTTTTTATCCTTAGACCTGAAAACAAATGAAATCCAGAAAAGTAAGATTAAAGTATTTTTATTATTGATTTAAAACTGTGCTTCTCTGTGTATAACATAAATTGTCATTCAGATACAAAAGTGAGAGACAGAAACATGCCAGCCTATTTCATATTCAAAGCAGACACACCAGAGTCACAAAACCAGATTGTTTTGCCCAAAACTGGAAGGCTGAAGAGCAAAATCTCATTAATATTGGTGTATGGAAGGAGGTTTACAAGCCATGCATATCCATGAACAGGTTAGTGTAAATGCCTGAGAAATAGATGGCTTTTCAAATACGTGGCTGACAGTCATGGGTTCAGAAATACAAACTAACATGAACTCAGACTTGATACTCAGAAATAGATCTGTCTGGGAAATGGTGTTATGGAGAAATGAATCTGCATTCCAGGAAGACTGCTGCTTAAAACCATTTCTGATCTTCCCATGATTTGGCAACACACATTTATCCCTGGCATTCCGGTGGATTTGGGTCTTGATGCGTGTGTTCTCACATGGAACCTCTGAAAATCTGATTTGCTTGAAGTAATGCTTGCCTGAGGTATTTAAAAGATTTGTCAACAGGAGGAATATTACTGCTGAAGGAATATTCAAAAGGCTTAGGCTTTCATGCAGTGCACTCTGTAAAATCACACTTACGTGCTCATGAAAGTAAAGAACATCTTTCCAGTGGTTATTTGCAATAGCAACTAGTTGGTACCATTTTCTAATTTTGTTTGGTTATAATTGTCTGCTATATATATCTTATTTGCCCCTCTTGCTTTCCAAACCTTCTCAATGCCAGGTAACAGCATGCATGCAGAGGAGAGGAAGGAAATGGAAATTACTCTTGATGTTTTCTGCCAACTCTTAGGCTTCTTCTGAAACTTAGGAGGAAAAAACCCCAAGACAAGTTTCTAATGGCTTTGGTTTTATATTTTGGACTGGTATCTCATGGGTATTTACTCAATAATTTATCTGAAAAATGAAGAATTGCCTTATTGAGTGAATCTCTAAGCAGTTAATTGTTGGCCTGTATCCTCTGATAAGACCACATTGGCCTTGACTGGATAATAAAACCAGCATAGATGTATGAATTAATTTATTTAGTTATTAATTCAAGGTTAGAACAGTACTACAAAAGTCAACGCAAGCTATTGCTATGAAGGTATTAAACAATCAAAATATTCTGGTTTTATACTGAATCAGTTCCTAATACACAGCACACAGATTAAATACAGAAGAACAAAAGACACAAAATCATTGCAAATTAAGCCCATTTTTCATTAACTTTGTCACGTATGAACTCAGGTAGGTTTGAACTTTGCATTCATTGTAGGACATTCAAAAAATAACGATGCAAAAATTTCCATGACTTCAATAGAGTCTCTGTTGTATTAGTAAGTTAATTCTCCAGTGGCCAAAATAATATCTGTAAATGCCCGTGGATTTAACCCAAAATGTGGCAGCCTGGCATGATTAAAAGCTTTAGATTCTTGAAGAGCAACATGACTAAAGCAGGACTGTAGCCTTGAGTGGCACCTCACTGGTTTCATTTGCCAGTATTGTTATTTTCCAAGGTAATATTTGATTTACAAGAAAAATGCTTTTAAGTCCCACAGTAAGTCCTACAATGTATCCACAAGTATAAAACCCTCAAATTGCCTTCATTTGTCAAATGCTAAAGCCCTACCTGAGACTATTCAGTGGCAAAGTAGGAATCTAATGATGTCAGCAGGAAGGAGGGAGGTTAGATTTATAGAGGTTTTAGAGGCGATACCTCGTCTCTCCTCCCGTGTCCCCCTCCTGACTCCCTTTAATTCAGCACTTCGACCACAGTAACGCAGTTAAGCTTCAGTTTATGGCACAGATGCCTCATAAGTCCAGTCACCGTGATTTCATTGAAAGCTCTCTCACATTAGTAATTTGAATCGATTTTAAATTCCAAATTATTACTGAAGACATTGAAATATAGAGCTTTAATGTTAATCCAACTTTCTCCTTATGTTACACTTTCCCTCCCAAACTATCATGGTTTTTCCCCTGCTTACACCGTATTTGCCTCTATTTTGTGTTTTTCCTGGCTACAGCTAAGGTTCGAACAGAGAATGGAGGCAGTTTTGGATCGAAAGAATAATGAATGCAACCTGGATTTGAAATAAATTAGAAATGAATGTGAATGACACTATGGATAGGTGATTACCCAAAATAGAGTTTTCTATTTTTGTTTACTTAATATAAATCCAAGTTATCAAATGCTATCAGTGAAAAAAACTTAAGTGGTCATTCACAGAGTGTGGTCATGGGAGTATCCTAGCACAGGACTGTTTTAGTCAGTGTTGCCCGAGAGCTGTGGACTGCCAGGTGCAAAAATCTGACTCTCCTAAATAAGCCAAGTGTTGTTTTTAGTAGTTAACTTCATTTTGTAAAGATCCCAGCTCAAGTAGAGACAAGATTTTGTCTACCATTTGTTTCAAGAATCTGGATCAGATCCTTAAATCAGAGCCAAATGTGAATAAAAGCAGTAAATTCTTTGGCAATAAATCCTCAGTAATCTGCATTACTCAAAGACGGGACCTGCTGGAACATCTTCATAACATTCTTTTCCTTTCCTTCTCCTCATGTGCAGCATATTGCAGTAATCAATTAACATGATGGAATATTCGTCTGCTGAGACCTTCTTGTAACTCCCATATGGTCAGATGATAATCTTAATAGCTCTGGGGGTTTTTTTTTTTTTTTTTTTGTTTTTTTTTTTTTTTTTAAGAAGCTGAACTCATCCTGTGCATTAGTGATGACAGAAAATAAGCTTTCAGAGCAATTTATGGTTTTCAGCTTCAACCTGTTGGGGTTGGGTTTGAATATTTTGGAGAACTTAGGTACTAGGAGAGGACTGAGCATTGTTTATCTGCATGTAAACCACGAAAATGGGCAAGCAGAAATGGAGGTGCCCAGTTCCATCTCTTGCATTTGAAAATGGCCTTACTGTACCTCTTTAGAGCAAACATATAAGCAAAGTTGTTGATCTCTTGATTTTGTTTAAATAATTTGCTCTTGCCCATCTCAAGGCACCCTTTGTTCGCCTTTGTAACTCAAAAAACTGATTCCACTGTAACAAAGTAGGAAATTCTGGCTTATAACCTGAGTAATAACAAATAGACCTTGGTTCATACAAAAAAAGGACAGTCTTTCTGATTTTAAGGGTTCTCTAGAAGGGTTTAAAAATGTCGTAGAAAGTCATAACTGGAAGATTGTTTGAGTGCATTCATATTGATGACAAAGTTGAATCCCTAGAGGACCACAACTCTGCAACCAGTAACATCAAAGCTCCCCAACCAAATTCCAAGAAAATTCTTGCCATTACTTCCTCGGGAAGATTTCAAAGAGAAATTGAATTTAATGTACTTAGTATATGGTAATCCTGTAATAAAATTTATTACAAACAGATTCAGATTTCTTTTTTTAAGCATAATATCAAACTGGCCTTCCACATTCTTTAGGTTTTTCCTATATTGAACAAGAAAATACAATAGAATCCATACTGTTCTTTCTAAATAGGCATGGGGAGGTGGAGAAATTGCTTGGTCCATGTATATTCCAGCAGAGGGTGGCAGTACACTACCACACTCCCACAGTAAAGGAAAAGTTGTACAGTAATATTTATGCCTCTGTCTTCAAGGGAAGAATACGTCCTGCAGATGAATATGTTTTGGGAGTGAGATGGGAATTAGACTGGGAAAGTAATCCCCAAATCACTTCAGTGACCTTGCTCAATCCACTCAATCTCCATCTCTCTTTCATCTGAAATATTTTTCTTCCATAATTACCATCAGCTGATGGCTACGAACCGTTATAAAACTCCTGAGGATAATCGTCTACGAGAATGAATATGGATATCTGAAAATGGGAAGCTCTCCTGATTAACTGATGATACCAGAACCATTAACTTCATCACTAACAGCAGAATAGTCACCAACAGTGTTAAACAGGATAAACTCTAGAAGGCAAAAAGGGACCCTCTGTGGCAGGAAGAATTTCCATGGCACTATGAACATGCTAAAAGTGTCCTGCCTTTCCTCAGTCCAGTTTTACTACTTTGGTAGCAAGGTATTCTTCAGAATTTGAAATACCTCTTAATCTCTTCAGTAGAATGTGGATTTCTCTGATACTTTCTTAGACTTCCCTTCAGTTTTTATTTCCTTACATTCCCCCCCCCCCTTTCTTTTTTTAAAATAGAAGGTGGTTGGGAAGTTGTTCATAGGCCAGCAAAAGAGGCAGGGTGTATTTTTTTCCCTTTGGAATAATCTTCTGGTTGACAGAAAAAGTAGCAACTGGTGCAGCCTACTTTAAATTACTGCAGTAAAAATACTTTAACACATTGTCAAACTTCAGACCTTGGTGACTCGAGTCTATATTTTTTGGATGTGAAGAAATATTTCAGTGTAAGAAGAAAGCAGTGCATAATAGGAAGGAATACTCCTTCATTATGCAAATAATGAAAAATTATTTGTATACAGAGCATGATTTCTTTAATGCACTTTTATTTCCCCTCAAGAATTCAAACCAAAGGATTATGCAGGTCAAGAAGAACTTGAAGAACAAAAGCCATTCATGATCAAGCTCTCAATATGGACTTACATTAGTAAAAACATTTGAATAACATTTTTATAATAGTAATCTAAGTAGCTTATGTTAACTTCTCTAGTAACCAAAGCCAAGAATAATTTTCATGCATTCTTTCAGTAGACATTCATTATTTAAATATGTAAAATATGGAGGCAGTGTTCTGGAACTTCTTTTTATTAAGAGGAAAGAAGCTGGAAATTATGCCAGGAACTTTAGGTGAGGAATGACTTTCCCCTTCTCAAAAATAAGAGATTTTTTCAAAGAATTAAGTGGATTAAATATTTTCAGTCAAAACTGTTGTCAATAATATTCCTTACCTTGATCTAGCTTAGTAGATTTCAACGTGTTTGAGACATGTAAGAGTAACCTTCTCACCTGTGAGTAGCTTCCTCTATAACTCCTTGTAAGATCCCCACCTATTCTTACAGAAGGTGAAATGGTTTTCCACAGCGTTTTTATCTAGCAATTAACCAGCATGAAGTGATGAAATATGAAAAAAAAAAACCCAAACCAGGGTGATCAGAAGCTCCAAAACATTGCCTGGTTATCATTAAGATTATTTTATATGTCAGTTCAGGAGTCTTTGAGGGAGGGGGGAAAAAGTTGTGCAATGCTGGTGTGATGTAGTCCTGAATGGCCCCTCTACACTATTGAATCCTTCGTGGTTAATAGAAAACCTTGTAGCAAAATTTTATTGAAGAATAAACTGGGCTATAGCAGAAAAAGGAATTTTTTTGAAAATTCATTTTAATGAAATAAAAATAACTGAGAAAGACTGAGAGTTTCTTGAGAAGAACCGGCTTGTCTCAGAGCAGAAAAGATTAAAAACCTGTTTCACTGATATAACTCTGAAAATCCATGATTGAAAACTCTAGCCTTGAGAAACTACAATACATCATGAGAAAAAGGTGAGTCAATGTGTAATGTTTCAATTATAGGGTTCTCAAGAGTACACAGGTGGTGTAATAAGTAAGGTCATGGTCTTTCCATCAGCAGTATCCCTGGTATTTCTGCAGTTGCTATGAATGGGAAACAATAACATTTATGATTGTTAAAAGTGCAAAGTTTGGAGGAGATCAATCTGATATTCTGAAAGGTGAATAGTTCAAGAATTGTTATGTAATGAGTACTCATGGTATTTTACTGTCTGGTCTGTGTGGTGGTTGTCCAGACCATGGGGATATTCAATATATGCAATACTGGTTACCAGTGATATTTAAAATATCCCTCCACCATGCAATAGCATTATTACTTCAAACAAGTGGTTTTAAACCCAGAAATTCTTTTTATTTTTTTTTTTCCATTTTGTGACCTTCTTGTGGTAGATCAACGAATTGCATAGGTTCCCAATATGGCCACCCACCAAACCTGCTGGATTATGCCCTGAACTGGGAGTTTGTGGAGCTGATTCTATTCCTGGCTTTGTCATCATCTTTACTTGTTAGGCTATTCCCCTCATCTTTCCACATCTGTATTCCATCTCCACAGCTTTTGTTCCCCACTTTGATTTACCTGTTTAGACTAGAGCTCCTACAGGCTTGAACTACCTCGTCTTTCACTGCTGTTGTGGCTTTGGCCAGTTCAGAGTCCTGACAGCAGGTTTCCATTAGGAATTAAAAATGATTCTAAGTTCAGGTGATGCCTTGATTCCTTCAGCTCATGTACATCTGTTACTAATGACATGCTGACCAGCACAATGTAGTAACAAATGTGAAATTGTTACTGATGTGACATAGCATTTTCTGGCATGAAATGTATTCAAGACTGGACTGTGGTCCAATGGAATAGGAATGTGACTTTTAAGGGCCCTACAATAAAAGAATCAGCTAGGGAAAACATCTGCTTGACTAGAAAGGTGGGACTAAACTGAGAAAGGAAGTGTTAGGGAATCTTCATTTTCCATTCCTGTCTCAGATTTCTTTATTTCCTAGGCACTGAGGAAATTCCAAAAGGAAAATCACTGATAGCAGGGAAATAGCAAAACTATCACTGAAGGAGCACAAGTTCAGTTCAGGAGTAAGCAACCTAACAAGGAGCTCTGCACTGGTGGGTCAGGCAATGGGTCTGGAGCTCCCTTGTCCAAGGGATGCCAAGCAGGAGGGGCTCAGAGTGTCCATGACTATCCATCCACCATGGTGATCTATTTTATCATCCTTTTCTGGGGTCTTCTGCCTGTTAACTCTGATATTAAACTGGAAAATTCTTTGAAGTATTGCCCTCTACTTTCTTGTTGGTATTTCTGTAGAAGACTTTTGGAATGTGACTGCTCCAGTCCTGTAGTGGACATAACACATTGATAAACTACTCCCAGAAGCTTTGCAGTAGGATGTACAACAACTTCAAGGAAAAACCACAATGTCTTTTCAATTATTTAATTTTCAAAATGGTAAATACAAGACAGATAGGATTTTCGAACTCCCCATGCCTAATCCATTCTTAGCAAATATAGCTGGCACATTATTTTGAGGATATTTTCAACGTATTCAGATACATTTATCACTCAGGTTACTCATTGAATACACACAACTGATATGGATTATTTCTGAAGGAGCCTTATCTTTTTCATTTCCTGATCTTGTGGCCTTAAAATTTCCAATCTTAATCTTGCATTAATGCAATTATTTTTTTGCATTTTAAAATTTTATCTTAATTTAAAATGCGATTAAATAAGTCTTTGGGATTTATACAGTAAGCTAATAGTATTGATAGAGCCAGTGTCCTTTTACCTCTAAGGCTCTTGGCTACCGAGTTAGCAAATGAGAGGATGCTTTTAATCTCCTATTTAAAGCTAGGAGAGTATTCTGAGAGTTAATTGCTATTATATCATCATTCAGGACAAAGAAAAAAACAACATTATTTTGTAATCATTGATATTCTATATCACTAAATCCAAAACATTCTTAATTAGGCAGAAAACTACACATGGTTAATACAACTATGCAGCACTATCAGATTTTGCAGCTACTCTTCTCCTGCCTTGCCTGCTGCAGAAGGAGAGAAGGATCCTTTGTTCAATGAAAAATGCCCATCAAAACTCAGAGAAAGCCAATAGAGATAGTGTTGTCCAACTTTATCTACCTGTCATTAAGATTTTTGAAAAGAGACAAAAATGTTGAATTTCTTTTGACATATTCTAAATCATTACTGATTTGTTGACACTCACACGGTTGCTTTGGTGGCAATAGAGGAAAATTTTCAAAGTGGTTGTCAGACAAGAGGAAGATGTATTTGTGAGTGGAAAAGACAAAAGGGAAAATAGATTTACAGAATATACAGAAAGTTGCTTTCATTTATTTTTCCCCTTTGTGTGGTTTTTTTTTTTGAACTAAAGAAATGCCACATGCTCTAAAGAAATGCATGAGACAAATACAAGCGAACTGCTCATAAAATTCCATTTTTTCTATTTCTGTTCCAGGAACACCTTCCTCATCACAGGAGTGTTAATTTCATCTGGTTGACAGCTGTGGAAATAACCCATGTATTTAAGCAGCGAGAACAGAGATAGGAACATCCACACAATGAAATCTATTTTCTATTTGAATCTAAAATCTAAGTGCTGTCCCTTTAAAGGAGACCTTGCTATCTTGATAAAGAAAACTAATGAGGTGGCCTTTCTAGGGCTAGTCACATAATAGCCATGGTGACAAGGACCTCTATCACGGAATAAAGCAGAAGATAAATGAGATTTTTCTAATATCCATTTCACCCATTGTTCACAAGTGTCATGCGATACAGCTTCTATTTATCATGAGATAGTAGATACTGGGCACTATTTTGTAAAGAAAGCCTAAATTGCAACATTGTGTTATTAAAAGCCTATAAATACACTTTACTCCTTCTTATTCATTTTGTAATTGTGCCAAAACAAGTGGGTTTTGTTTTTTTATTATTTTTTGTTGTTTATTTAAAGGACCTGAAGGACATTACTTGTATTTATACTGGATGTCTACATTTTAGCTTTTAGCAATAAAATGGGAATATATGTTTCAGTCAGCTGGCCTGAAAACTAGTCCCACCTGCCCCAAGATGATGGGTATTTCACCCAGACTTCCTTCTCTCAGCTGTCTAGATCTCTTTACAGAAACATAGTCACAGAATGGGTCAGGTTGGAAGGGACCACAGTGGCTCATCTGGTCCCACCTCCCTGCTCAAGCAGGGTCATCCCAGAGCACATGGCACAGGATTGCACCCAGACAGTTCTGGAATATCTCCACTGAGGGAGACTCCACACCCTCTCTGGACAATCTGTTCCAGTGCTCGGTCACTGCACAGGACAGAAATTCTTCCTCATGTTCAGGTGGAACTTCCTGTGCATTAGTTTCTGCCCCTTGCCTCTTGTCCTACTGGGTGGCACCACGGAGAAGAGCCTGGTCCATCCTCTGACACCTCACTGCAGATACTGATAGTCATGGATGAGGCCCTCTCTCAGATGCCTCTTCCCGAGCTTGAGCAGTCCCAGCTCCCTCAGCCTTTCCTCATCAGAGAAATGCTCCAGTCCCTTCATCATCTTTGTCACTCTCCACTGGACCTCTTCCACGAGCTCCATGTCTCTCTTGTCCTGAGAAGCCCTGAACTGGACACAGCACTCCAGATGTGCCTCACCAGGGCTGAGTAGAGGGGCAGGATCATCTCCCTCAGCCTGCTGGCAATGCTTTTCCCAATGCACCTCAGGATACCATGGGCCTTCTTGGCCACAAGGGCTCCTGAACTGCTTGTTGCCACCAGGACCCCCAGGTCAGCCCCCAGCTTTTACTGGTGACCACCTGGAGTTCCTGGCTGAGATTCAATTACCTACTATATTTTTATGATCTCCAAGATCTAAGAATTTAGAGATAAAGTAAACTTCCATGCAAATCAAGCATATGAGCAGATTCCGTCTGCTGGGATTCGGACACATCAGCAGTCTGAAACAGTGAGTCAGAAATTTGAGCCCCCCAGTCTTAGCTTAATCTGTGGAAGTGAAGGAGCTATATTGATACTTCAGTATCAATGATACTATTCAGACATTGATTATTCTGGTGAACAGAATGGGGCTTGGCCCTCTATATTTCAAAGGGAGAACAGCACCAGGGAATGAAATGTGGAGGAAAAGAAGTTCAGAAACAAAGGATGTAGGGAGAAAGAGATGGTGAGGTGAAAGAGCAGCCAAGAGGAAAGGTTTGTAATGTGGTTATATCAGCAATTAAATTACGATTACTACACTCTGCCAGATTTGCTACTTGGTCAGAGTGACAGTGAAAGGAAGCTGCTGTGCAAAACAGGGATGATTTATACCCCAGTCTGTTGGGCCAGTTTCAAAATTTGATCTTCCCTCTCATCTGAATGGCCATGCTTTGTCCTTGGGATTTTTCCAAACCCCTGACACCTTGCAGCAGATACCAGATTTCTTTCTTGTTCACTTTCCATTCAAATAAGCAGTTGGAAAAGCTGTGTAAGATTCTGATTGCTGTTTCAAAGGATGAAAGGGTCTGTATAACTTACAATATGTGCAGCTTTATTCCTTTATGGTCACCTCTGGGGTGTCAGGCAGGCCAGCAAACTATCAGCAAACAGTTTTCTGCATAACTTGAGAGGAAGAGAAAAATTCTAGCCATGGATATTGGCACAAAACCACTCTCATGAAAACTCCCACTAAATCTTTAATGGCCAGGGAGAACACCTGAAAAAGCCTATGCTTAAAACCCTGACTTGCAAATTGGATCCTCGATTTAGCTACAAATTTCCATTGTGACCAAAGGAATTGTGTTTGATTTGTGTGTTTCTGCTTCTCTAGAAAGAGGATAAAGTCTTCTGTTTCCTGTTTGAAGCTGAAAGCTCTTGGCAGTTAGGGGTGGAAAATATTTTTCCCAAATAGAACACCTATAAAGATAACAGCAATAGCTGTCTCTCAGGCAATGCTTTTCATCTGCAGATATGAATGTAGCCTGCAAAGTATCATTATCTTAATTTATAAAAGCAGAAACTGAGGCACATGAAGGGAAAATTACATGTCCAAGGTCGTGACAGCAACATCAGTCTGATCTCCCAAGTCCCTCATTTCTGTGCTTTACTATGTCCCACAATGATTCTTTTCTGGGACACATGGAGTAATAGTGATGATAATGAGCACACAGATATCTCCTTTGAAAGGTCTCATCATATATCTGCCTGCATGCAACTCAATTTATACACCTTAGAATGATGAAGGGCTGAGTCAATATAGCATTAATGCAATACCCTGATGGCTGTTAGCTTCAAAGACATCTTTTTCATGAGAAACAAGGCTTTGAAAGCAGAGCAGTCACGATACACATAAGTGCCACCTTTTAAATTATGATCAAAGTTGAAAAGTGGTGTAAAGTTGTCAAGAGACCTATATATTGGTTTACAGACTGTATTTACTAGATCCATTGTTTCATGCATGGTGCTTCTAGCCTGCAAACTTGCGTGATAGGTTAGCAGAGGAGGAATTGTCTGGTTTTGCTCCTGAGACATGAAATGGAACAAAGGACAGTGATGCAGTTCAGATGCTATAATGAACAGAAGAGACTTAAGCAAGTTCCTAGGACTGACCTAGACTCACCAGCCTGTCAGTGGTGTGGGAGTCCTGGCTACTTTTTGGATCTGGGCCATAATATTGTAAGCCCAGGGTGCCTTGTTCTGTCCACTGCATCAGCTTCTGTCTCTAATAGCCTTTCGTATTTTGAACACTTCCCATATCGCCTTAAGATTCTGGGGTTTAGGTTAAGTAAACCTGAAAAAAATTTATACATTGCCATCATTAATCTTTGGGATCTTTCCAGAAGAACTAAAACCAGCCAAAGAACTGCAACTTGAGATTTTTGCAGGTATTGTGTTGTCTTTCAGAGTGGTTTCTGTCCCTCTGGGAGTTGTGTCATTTGTGGTTTTAGTAGATGTCTTTACTCCTTTGCTGAGGTTTTAATGGAGACTCCCAATACAATCTAAAGCGGAGCAGAACTCCCTGAAAACTCTTCTTGTTATCTCCCTCTAATTTGATAACAAGCTGCTGTTGATGAATAACTCACATGGTTTTGCCCCTTCCCTCTCCTAATTTTCCTTGTGAGAACATCACGGAAAGCATTGTCAGAAACAGTACAAAAAAGAGCAAGATCTGCTTTCAACTGCTTCCCCTCTGTCCCCAAACCTTCCCATTCCAGTGGGTGGCATCTAGATTTTTTTGACACAATTTCTGCTTGGTGAATTTATGCTGACATTTGTAAGTACCTAGATGAGTGTGTTTCCACTAAATAGTTCCTAGAGAATAATGATGTGGGGGATACTGTAGGTGTTGTCTGCAGCAGCTGGACCTTGGAGCTCCTTGAGATTGTTCAGAAGGAGAAACAAATAGGAAGGGTGAAGTCAGAGCACTGCTGAGTGACAGGGAAAAGAAGGATTAGCCACTTGGCCTGCATAAGGAAAAAGGATGATGGAAACCACACCTGGGGCTGCCTTAGGAGAAGAAATTAGGAACTTTTTAGCTTTTTTGAAGATCATTATTTAAAAGATAGTGACCAACAAAGTGCTACAAGAAAGACTGTAATTACTAATGATGGAGTAAGTCCGAAAACCTACAGTTGGGAGATGCATCAATTAGATGGAGGTTCATTACTGTTTAATATCTGAATCACAATCCCTCAGGAGCAAGAAACACTGTATGTTTCTTTGAACTTGCCCCAATAATGAAGATACCTTATAAATCATGTTTTCTGTGCATGCACACTGCAAAGCATTCTACTGCATATACCTGTAATTCTGAGAGGAGACTGAACACAAAACATGCAGAAAATTTTACTACTGCATTTGGGACTGGAAGCCTCTCAGATACTGTGTTAGATGTGGGGTGACAGATAGATGGAACTGGAGTTTTCCAAGTAAAACTTCTCAGGGAAAAAAATCACAACTAAAATTTTCTTCAGCTTTATCTAAGACATTTCGGAAGACCTTGCTGTAGTCAAAAATACAATGCCATGAATTGAAAATTATATTAGCCCTTAAAAGCAAATCAAGATGCTTAGGTGTTATATTTTGTTACCCAGTGAGACTTTCATAACTTTCATGCCAATCACCAAGAGACAATACAAAGAAAGTAATATTTGCTTCTAGACAATACATATTTTAGTGGTTTATGTCTAATTATAAACCCAGAAAGGTGCTGTATGTGACACTGTTGAAGTTTATTCATCATAACAATATCAGAGAAAGCAATTTCTGGAAATGTAGTTTGTTATTTGGTTTGTCTGGAGTTATAAAGTGGAATAGAGAACTATTTCAGACCCCCTTCAGTTTAAACAGATTTCTGCTGAACACAGAAGAAATATCATTATGATTTGCATGTTCAATATGGCCTGAAGAAGTTTCTTGGCAGGGCAAATGAGCTCCAGGCTACTGCTTTGGGGCTGTTATGGCATCCAAATGATCCATTTTAAAGCTACTTCTTCTATTCTAAGTAGGAGAAGGTTGTCCAGTTTCCTCTGTGGTCACAAGGTAGACAGGAGCCGTTGGTCTTCCAGAGTGCACTACTGGTGTTATAAAACACTGTACATTGATATTTCAAGGCAAAGAAACACTTGCAGAAGGCTGCCTGGAGAATATTTGGTGTTATCCGTGCGTGGTGCTTGTCTCCATAGGTGACTTACTGGGATCTGAACATAGGATGATCAGAACTGAGAGCACAAACTGCCCTGACAGGAGGTGTCAAGGCGCAGCTCTGTGTGTGCTGCAGCCACAGAATCACAGAGTGGCTGGGGTTGGAAGGGACCTTAAAGAAGATCTGGTTCCAGCTTCCCTGCTGTGGACACTCCTGTCTGTCCAGGGGGCATGGTGCAGGGCTTATTTACACACACTCAGTAAGTTAAAGAAATATGCACAGGAGGGGGAAAGAAATGAAACCAGCATTCAGATGGAATTTTTTTTTGAGTTCATCACAGGTAAATTCAAAGACACATTGTGAGATGCTTATTAGAGTGCAGTAAGAGTAAAAGAGCTCTTTCTGCACAGGATTTGAGCCCGAGTGTCTTTTCAGAACTGACAAGAGAAAATAATGTTGTGTTAAAGAGGTAAACAAACAACTCTGCTAACTCTCATGGTTTTATATCAGGTCTTGCAATATTTGATTTTTTTTTTTCCTAGCTTAATGACTCCAGTGACTTGAAAATAATATCTGTTTTCATTTCTTTATGGTTGTGGGAAAAATCTTTTCTCACCTCAAGAAACTTTAAAACTGTAATATCTCAAGAACTAGGAAGGGAGCAAAAAGCCTGCAGACAAAAAGACTATTAAAAGAACTTTTTGGAGTGAACTCATGATTTTTTATTGCTTGGATTCAGCAGCATGGGGAGATATTGTGTGCTTTTTCAGTGCGAAGGAACAGTTTCTCTCTGTACTGACCTGAGTGTTTTTTAAGCTGCTGTGTCTGAAGCTGCTCATAAAACATCATCCTCAAAAACCACGTTAACATGTTTTAAAACTCTGCTGCAATTACAGTCTCGGGGTTCAGCTTCTCTGAAAAATTCCTCTGGTTTTGTTTTGAAGGAGTTAGGTGGAAACCACAGCGGTTGGCAGAGCAGTGGCTGAGATGGAACTCGTGTCTGTGGTGCAAAAGGGTCTGAAGCCTCCCAGAGCAGCAGAGTGAGGGAGCCACTGTGGTCACAGGGAGAGCCCAGCAACCTGGAATCTGCTATGCATGGCTACATGGATGTTGTGAGGATTTAATTAACACTTGGAAAGCGTTCTGAGGTCCTCAGATGACAAGGTTTACAGAACTCCAAATGACTGTTATTATATCCCCTCTGTGTTTGTGGTGGCAGATAGCCAGCAAGAAGAAATGTTCAACCAAAACCAGGCATTTTTCCCAAAACCTTTGTTATTCTAGGCTACTGTTGGAAAAAAAGGTGGATCTGTATCCAATTTAGTGAGTGCAAATTACAAGTGGCTTTGTTGGGATTCCTCTGTACTTTTGAGCATGATACATGTAGCCAACACCAAGCTGTCTTGCTGCCTGAGTATATATTTATTACCCAGCTAAATCAGAGAACTGGGTGAAAACTCTAATATTTGAGTGAAACCCATCTATCTGTGACACTTCTTTGATAGAGAATACCACAAACAAATCATTTCCTCCATCTGCAACTTGGCTATTTTTGAAAACAGTGTTCATCTTGTCAGACCCCAGCATATATGCTGAAAACAAAACCCAAACAAAATAAAACCCTCTCAAAACAATGCATTGCATGTCACACTCGATTCTTCCCTAGGAGAAGTTGAACTATAAATAGCAGATCTTAATCAGGGGCCTTAAGGTTTGATATGAAACTACCCAGATATTGTGATAATAACATTAGAACATATCTATAATATATTCTTCTATTCCAGATGCATCTTCATGTATGTAATCCATGTGGATCTCTTGCAACTCAGGATATTCTGTGATTCTTTGAGTCTTTTCTATCTGCACAAAGAATGGACACAAAGACTTTTCTAGCAAAAGAGTCAGCAATAAAACTAACTTCACGGACTTAAGCCTTCTTTTCGAGTGGCACAACTGCATTCACTAACCACTGAGTTCCATAGGTAGCAGCTATTTTCAGTCCTGCCTTTTTGCAGAGTCTCAGGAGAACAACTCAGTTAATGCATATGCCATCAGTACACGTATGGGGAGAGCATTAAATCCTCCTTTCCAACAAAATTCCTCTCACAATTTATCCAGCTTAAATGATATTGATGTGACTCATACGTTTCTATTGTGTTTTTATGTTAAAAACATTTCTACAGTGTAAACACATACAATTATATTGCAGAAGACTGATTCATTGCTTTTTACCAAATTGATCTACACCATCATGAAAAGCTATGAACATAACCAAACTCTGGATCTGATTTTATTTGCAGAACTCAAAGCTGCTTAAAAAAAATAGATGCAGAAATGTTAATATATTCAGCAGAAGGTATTTTAAATAAATATCTGTCAGATAGTTAAATCTGGTGTCTGCCTAGTGTTAATTACGGAGCAATCAGAAGAGGACAGGGAAAAGAATATTTATTGCAGGTTGAAAAGCCAGTTATTAGGTCTGTATCACAGCAAGCCATGTGGACTTACCCTTAGTAACTGTCTTTCTGATGATGGATTGAGTTCTTTATAAATATTTTTCAACCCATATTTGAATTAAGGGTAGTGATAACTGGCAGGGAGCAATTCAAAAGCAATTAAAAGCCACGGAGAGACGAAATACTCATCTGGGGCAAAGAATGAAACCATTTGCTCAGCTTTAAAGACAAAAATAAAATCTTTCACAGTCAATGAGAACCCAATAACCTGAAAACTATACTTTCATACAGCCCAAACACGAGGCTTTTTGACAGCTAGTTCCCATTCACTTCCATGGAACTTATGATTCCAAAGACATGCATGGATCCTGGCTTGACACTTTGCAGGATCTAAAGTTACAAATGCGCTTGTTAGAATTGAAATTTTCATCTCTCCCTAGGGAATTTTGGAGCAAATATATCTGACTCCTCTCATTTTAGACCTACAGCTCAAATCTGCATGACCAGAACCAGAATTTGGAAATAAGCAAAATTAGCAAAATTAGCAAAGTGGCAAAGTCGTGATTCTCGTGAAGGGTTTGCAATGAACAAAATGGATAAAACTTCTCACCTGCTCAAACAGAACTGAATTGTTACCCATCAGAAGGAAGTTGTGTGCAGAGAAAGGTTCAGCATTTGCTGTCCCCAAAAGTCCTGCATGCTGCCTACTTCTCCTTGTGTGAGCTTGTTACCAAATGTCCTGAACTCAGCAGGAAATCTCTGGATCAAATCGGGTGAGACACAAAAAATAAACATTTCCGGCAGAAATTGCGGAAAAAAAGTACCAACGTACCATTTCATTTTTGGAGGTTCTGTGATTTGTAAGAAATCAAATATTAAAAATGAAGTTATTATAATTGCTGTCTTCCCAGTGCAGTCCTGGTTACAGTGAAAAGCAAAGTGCCACGTTCCTGCATGGTTGGAAAACCCACTGATATTAACAGGAAATGAAGTTCTTTTTGCATCCCAGCTCTCACCAGAAGAGAGATGTCACATGGCTACAGTGACAAATGCACCCTCCCACTCCTGCACATACATGTTTTTAAGACCAAAGGCATGCAGTGAAAAAGACCTCTTTTTGCTTTCCCATTTCCGTTACAGAAAAGTGTCCTTCTTGAGTATTCTGCAGCATAAAAGTCACAAAATTCAAAAGTACTGTATCCAAAACCATGAATATAATGCATAGTGATTTCACGGTGCATCCACACTCCAAAATGCAGTCTACTGATGCTGACAGAAAATACTACACATCTAGAAATGGACCAGACTATAGGGTGCCTGATAGCAGCAACAGCTGATGATTTTGGTCTTTCTGAGCACAACTTATCCCAGCTGATACACTGGTAAGAGCTTTTTACACTGATAATGGCAGTGTCTCTGTATTTCCTGCATAATTCCCTCTTCCCCAAGGTAGAGGTCACATTAAAATAAACATAGAGATTACTATCCAGGCTTACTGTTGTTTTCATGTGATTTTTCTCCATCATATATATCACAAGCTGCTGTTCACCCATCACGAGCTGGTGCTGAAGCTGGCTGCTGATGGACTTCTTTAGAACTCAAGGGCTAGCAAAGGTCTTTGTTTTAAAGACTCTTTTTAATAAGATTTTGCATTAGAAAACTGGCATGAGCATGCTTTTACGAAAAGTTTGATTCTCTCTCTTGGACAGAAAAGCAACTGCTAAGAAGATGCTTAGGCACTTGCATTTTAAAGGACATCTCATCTGATGTGTGACTCTTCTGTGCTTGGTTGAGTCTCTGTTGGTTTTTTTTTTGTCCCATTGAAGGCTCTTAGGAAATTCAGTTTTAAATGAGCATATCTTACCTATTGCTTTAAATTAACAGGTTTGTGGATTTTAAAACCGTAGGAGACCCTTACAGCTACGCAGTTCAAGCTCTGCCTACTCAGTTCTTGCATAACACAGGCCATACTTTGTCCAGGGATTTCTGGCTGAAGCCCAGCTATAAGTTGTTAAACTAAGATGTATGTTTTATAAGCACATCTGATCTTGATTTAAGGACTACAATAACACTTAGTAATTTGCCCCAGTAACATATCTCATTATACAGTTAAAAAATAAATGAGTTCCCCTTTATTTCTAGTTTGAAGTTTTTGATTTCAGTATGCAATTACTAGACCTTTTCCTGCCTCTGTCTGTTAGATTAAACCCCCTTCAAACTCAGCATAAGTACTTGTACAAATAGAGACTGTGATTTAAGTTACTTGGAAGTCTGTTCATTTGAGCAGCTAAACAGAAAATTCCTTTGCTGCCAGTATTTAACTGGTTTCTTTAGTGGTGTGGGTTTTTTTTTTTTCCTGAGGTGTTTTGCAGAGAAAATATTGTTTTACGGGACACAATATTTCTAATTTATCATTTTTTTTAAGGACAGTCAGATTAGTCCAGCAGCTTTCAGCAGAAGTGTCACAGTCACAGACAACCAAAAGAGGAACCCCTAAATTTTCTTATTCTCCCTTCTAACACTGATAATGAATGATGGTTCTAGCCATAGGCAGGGAAATCTGTCTCTAGGCCAGGTTGCTCCAAGCCCCATCCAGCCTGTCCCTGAACACTGGTAACTTAAAAGATCTGGGGCCTGTTGTAGGTTCTGCACCATCTCTGCCACCCCAAGGACACCAAAGGACATCTCAAGTGACCCTGAGTGTCTGTTCTAAGCAGCAGAATCCTACCAGGTGTATCTGAGAAGTGAGACCTGAGCTAGACAATACAGGTTCTTTCTGGAGACACCAGAGAGAAATGGGCCCCTCACAGGATAATCCCTTTGACCTGAAAAATTTGACCATTTTGGAGAAAATTACTGACTCTCAAGAAGCCATCCTTTCTTTCTGCAGACTGTGCAGGGAACACTCATGATTTAGAGAAGCAATTGTTAGATACCTAATTTAAGGAACATGAACTTTGTTCTCTGTGACCCTGATTTGTGCCCTTTGAGGTAAAATGACTTGCTTTACTTGGGAGCAGCCCTAAGCCATTTACAGAAGATTCTGTCCTTTCATGTAGTAAGTGGTCATAAGATTAAAAGACAAACACCAGGACAGATTACCATCCACATTTGACATACATTAAAAACTAACCTAATATTAATTTACAAGACAAAGCAGGCTATAATAGGCTGTCAATAAATTCAATTTAACATGTACAACATACGACCAATGAAAGACACCCAGGGGATTTTGCTGCCTGAATTCCTCAGTAAAATGGCAACCTTTAGATGTATTAAATATACATTCTGGGGGGAAAAAAAAGGTAAGAATGAAAATCTATAGCTGAGAGAAACACAAGCCCAGAGGGAAAATTCAAGATCTGTTTATGTGTAATTGGGTTTTTCTTTGTGAAAATCTTGACATCCAGAGAAGCTGCCTCACTTGCATGAGACTGTTAATCACATTCAGGGATCTACATGCTGCTAACTGCATATGAAATTCCTGAAGATTTACAACCTTTGCTCTGGTTTTACCTCATTTACACCACACATCACCCTATAGAAGTAGTTCACCGCATATGTGGGATTCAAATTTGAGAATTATCTCAGTATCTTAATGACTAATCCTGAATGATGAAACTGTAAGTCCAAGCACTGTTGCACACCATGAAGTAATTTGTGACAGTCTGTAATTCATACTGTAAATCAATGAAACTAGAGACATATTTTATAATTTGGCTTAGGCATATATGTATGCTGGATTAATAAAAATCAGTACAGACAGATGGAAATTTGCATTAACATGTTAGTTATAGTATAGCATAGTTTCATAATCAGTAGTTTACAAGTTAAGTTACAGCACATTTATAAAGAGAAGGCTGCAGCTTGAGCAGAAAATCAGCAGCACTCCTAAATATCAGCATATTATGATCCTGACTTAAGCAGCAAAAGAAAAAGAGAACATCAATGAGATATGGATTGGATACCAGTGGGCTTCTTCCTTTCAAAGTCTCTCTGACGTTCAAATTCTGTGCTGTTTGCATCTCTGTTGTCCTTTCCTATTAGCATTTCCTTGCCTGCTGAAAAGACCTTGCTCTCTCATCACTGCCCAATCTGATACTTTGTTCCTTAGAACACTCTAAACCTGAATAATTAGGGAGTTCTGTGGTGTAGGTTTGAACTCCCTCAGGCTGAGGCTATTTAATCATATTCTCCTTTTCAAAATTTCTACCCAAGGCTCATCCTTAAAAGCAGCTATTCCAAATCATTACATTAAGAGGTGTCAGCAGAAAAAAAAAAAAAAAAACCCAGATGACAGGACATGAGAATTGAGGGATACTTATTGTGAGCATTTCAGTGTCGAATATTAACATTGCCTTATGGAACGGTTGAGAATGTAAACCTTGGGAGAAAGGAAAGTGGAGAAGAGAGGAAAGAAAATCCACCTCAGTCTGTACCCAATAGGAATGATTAACAGGGAGAGATTGATGCCTCTTAAAATGTAGAGCCAAGTTCATCTTTAAATGCAAAATTCTTAGAGTTTGGGTGTTCTGAGTGAAAATATCTTGAAGATGAAGCACTTTATTCCTATTAGTGCAAGTCATGGGCCAGAAATCAGAGCTTATGAGGAAAGCCAGTGGAAAGTGGTCAGCCAAGGGATTTCCACCTTTTCTTGGGAGCTTTTATTCTTTTGTTCTTACAGTAATGTAAATGGAGCAATGGAAAGGCATCATTATCTGAAATGCTTCATGCCCTGACATCACGGAAAGCTGAGCAGCACACAAGTTATCCATTCCCAGCCTTGGAATTCAGGACCGTGCACATGATTGACAAAATCAGAATTTACAGCAAGGATGTCTTCCAACCCTGCACAGCAAGCATTTCTGAGCATATTTTGGCAATTAAAGTCAGGTACTGAGTAAGGAGATATCTGATGAATGTGGTCTTCTTTTCTGGTTTTCCTGGAAATGAGGAAGACTGGATCATTGAGTGGGACTTAGGTTTTTGAAGCCTTAGTTCCAATTTAGGTGGAACAGGGATTTAGGCATTCCATTTCACACTGTCTACTTAGACAGTAAGCTCCTCACAACAAGAGCGATCTTCAGATCCTAAGACATCTGTCAGCATTTAACAATTAAGTAGGAAGGTCTTGGTTAAAAAACAAGGGTAAGAATAAATCCAGGATTTCACTCTATATGAGAAAGAGACTTATAGGATGCTGGATGTGTATTCTGCCACACATCATCTGGCCAGCTTTAGAAATGTCACTTTTCTTTCTTATTGCTCAGCTTCTCTGTATTGACTGAAGGAAAAATTTCATTCTTGCAAGTGTCGTGTGTATGATATATGTATTATTCTTTAGAAATACCAACACACTAGAGAGAAGCAGCTAATACAAAACCTTGGATGAAAAGCTTTTATGCTAAACAGAACTTCAGATTAGCCTCTATGCTTAAATTTCTGAGTGTAAAAAATGGAGATAATACTCTTGCTTATAGTCTACAAGGGATTTTGAGGCCTGGAGAGGATGCCAGCTTATATAGGTATGATATATGTAACATAAACAGAGCTACGTAAGACTTATGCTACACACAGTAGGCTGACAGTGCCTTAATTTCCTTTTTTTGAATTTCACACCAAACTTTACAATTGGTACCAGTGCAGATTAAATTACTGTTTTCCTGAAGTCCATTAAAAGAAGTAATTAAAACCTGGAAAATACTTAGGTTGGACAATTCTTTAATGCAATCGGTTACCAAAATAAATGAAAAACCTGTAATTGTGATCAAGGTTTTCAGCAATCCCTTAGCTGTGTCTGATTTCATACAGTATTTACTTTATATCTCTGTTTAAAAAGGGGACACTGACATCAGAGCCTGTTGCAAGCAGGGTGGGCAGAGTCAAGGAGAATCCAGTCTACTGCCTAACCCAAGACTAAGAAGTAGAACAGTGTTGATTTAATAGTTGCAAGATCATATAAAATACCCAAATAAACAAACAAAGCCAAAATAACCCAATAAAAAAATACCAACCCACCCCCCACAACCAAACTAAATTTTTTATGGAACTCAGGTCTTTGAGCTCAGGAAAACAGTAAAACAAAGAATGAAGTCATAACAACTTGTCTGTACCGTGAAATAAGAGCAGCAGTTTCTACCTGAATTAGTATAGCAGGAGGAAAAATACCTCTGCTTAGGGTATTTTGTCCGTTATAGAGAGAATGGCAGGGTGCAAATATCTAATGAATATATAAATAGTGCACATTTGTTGTTAGCTCTTTAACACAATATACACTTAACATTCAAGATGTTTATATGTAGCTTTTTCTCCAAGTGAATACATCATAATTGTATTGAAAAATACCCCCAAAAATAAATGGTTAGGAAAACATGAAAAAAACAGAAGAAACTCCTGTGATGGGTTAAGAATTCTGCAGATATTTTAGGATAGTGTTAGGGAAGATTGTCTTCAAAATATATCTCCAAAAGATTAATGCCACCTCCATATAAGAGTTTAAATTAGTTATTTTGTTGAGGTGCTTGTTGCTGTCCATTGAATTCAAAGGGAGCCCTACAGTAACAATCTCTGTAAGTTTTAAAATTTGTGTGAACACCTGAAAGACTCACAGTCCATGCTCTGTTGTGTTAGATGTTTGATAAAGACACACAGGACACTGAGCACATCTTGGCTTCACCACAGAGCTTGGAGGGTGAAGCCACGTTAACTTGGGAGACATCCAGCTTCAAAACTGAGAACTGCAGAGTTGGTCAAGAATCTACCAAAAAAAAGTTTTCCAAGAAAACAAGAATTTGTGAAACACACAACAGATTTGATAGGAAATATGCTCTCACAAAGCAAGTAAAAGCAAATGTCACTCCAGAACTGTTAGTAATTGGGTGGCTAAGGAATGAATCTGAGTTATGAAAATTGAAGTTCAGATTCCTGATTAATATTATATATAGGGAAAAATTCCTTTTAACACCCTACTGGAGTACCCTATTACTGTCCTATGAGGACTGCCTCTATGTCTTTGAAAATCTTTACAGTCTTAGTTTAATTTTTGTTTGGAACACATAAATTTCTGGAAACTCATAACTTTTTTTCCCCAAGCACAACTCCTGCTTGCTGTAACCATAACTTATCAGGCAGCCAACGAGGAAAAAAAACCCAAACCACTATTAAATTCTGCTACATCTAGACAAGAAATATATCCTGGGACTGATCCAAAAGCCACTTAAAAGCATGAAACATTTTATGGGGTTGGATTGTGCACAGACAAATTTCACATATATGCATACAGTGCTTATAGATATACAATATGCAAGCTACACCAATTTTTTCCTGAATATTGAGATATATATCACTCTAACAGAACAGTTCAGAATAGAAATAATGCCTTTTATTTTAATATTTAAATATCTCTGCACACCTAAATACCATTCCAACAAGTAGAGATGACATGTTTATGTACAACTATTTATGAAAAGTAGATGTCATTTGTTTATGCCAATGAGAGACAGGGAGAAGTACATATATGAACAGGAATATAAATTCTTTAAATTGCTTTTTATGTGCACATCCTCGAACGTAAATTTGCAATTTGCCAATCCATCTTCTTCCAGACTCTCTCCAGTATTGCAGCAGTGGTGAGAAATCCAGAAATCATTATCCAGCCTTCAATCAGTAGCTTACAGGCTGGGGTAACTTGCTTTATCTTAATAGTAAGATAGTGACTGGCAAGAGCAATAACACTGAGATAAGACTGGATTCATATCGCTCCTTGTCAACATTCTTGGCACGCTACTCGTTTTTTATTCTTGAATGGAGACCCAATCAATCCCAACTTATAAAATTACTGGTGGCAATGCCTGGAATGTTGTAGAAGCTTTAATGATATCTCAGTTTTAGAGACGTTTGGCTCTCATAACTTTTTATAGAACAGTTTGCTGAAGGATAAGCTTATTTAATTCAGACAGAGAAACATATTTCATGAGGTGTTCTCACATCACTGAAGACGTGTGTGAAAAGCTGTTTGTCACTGCTGTCTTTGCTTAGTCCATAGTTAGGGTAGCACATCTGCCTTCTGTGAGATTCTGGTCTGGGGGGGAGTGAAGTACTTGTTAATAAAGGTTAAAGGTGGGTCTAAGCAGATGAGAACATTTGGTTCTTATCCTTCCAGCACCCAGCTGTGTAAGGATATAAAACATCTTCAGTAAACTATTCTGAAGTCTTGAAGCATTCCAGGGCTTTACCTGAATGCCACAGCAAGTCCCCAGCTCTGCCCCGTTCCCTGCACCAGGCTCTGCTGCAGCTGCTTCTGGATGTCCAAGGATAGAATTTACACCCTTGGAGAGGTCCTGAAAGAAGCCCAGTCCGTGGGTGCTGGCTGTGAACTTCCTTCAGGTACGTTGTTTTTTGGTTTTCTCTTTCCAAGGCACGCATTGCAGCCAACGTGATAGCAAACAAGTAAACATTAAAGGTGATGGGCACTTATTTGGCCAAATGCAAGGAAAGGAATAATTTCACTTGTTAAATAAATGACTCAAGGGGTGTCAAAATAGGGAAGAGAAATTACTCCCCTCAAATACAAAGCATACATATCGCAGTCATCATGCCTGGCTTTGTTTTTGCTAAAAATAAAAGGTACACCCAGTTCAATTTATTTCATCATCTTACACTGGTTTGGGATGTTGGAAATACATGCTACTAACCCCTAAAAACAAACACACTTCTCATACTTCTCCCAGGGATTTTAGGATGGTAGACTGCCCTGGAAATTTTTAGGATGATGTTTTGTTTTATAAATTCACCCTGTATTTGTTAATTAAACTTCTTTTTTATTTTTGAAAGAAAAACATCTTCATGACTCTTTGGTAGAAACCAGTATAAGTCTTTCATCATTTGAAAGGAGGGTAAAAGTATCTAGAAAAAAAAAATGGATACAAGAGTATCTTCCTAATTAAACACTATGACTGCAGTATAGAGTCTCACACCACATTGTAAATATGAAATTAGGGATCCTAGATGAAATGTCAGAAGCTTTTTCTTATGAGTTTATATCAGCAACTTGATTATCATATTGATTCTGCATATCAATGAGATAACATCCCACAGTGTTTATTCTTCACCCAATTGCTTTCTTGAACATAATAAAATTAAATCCAATATGATATTAAATGTAAACATACACTGATATTATATGTAAATATCCATTTAAATATCTCTCTGCTTATTGATATTCAAATTCTCTCTGCAAGTGTAACATTGCTAACTACAATAATATATTTTTCAACCTTCATCCAGGGACTGGAACTAAAAAGAGGATAATCTATTTCTATTCCTTTCCATAATAACATTGCATTATTTATGTAGAAGAAAATGAAAATAGTAAGTCTATTCTGCCTGAGCTACGCTTCTTAGTTGATCCCTCCTGATTGGTCTTGGAAAGCAGAATGGAAAAAAAGAATGTGATGCACATGCTAAACTGGTGCTGGCCAGACTGAGCAGACAATTTTTACCTTGCCCTCCACAATTCAAGAGCTATATTTAGACTGTAAACTCCTGACCCAGGCAACCCCTTTGTTCTGTGTTTGTACTGAGACCAATACTGTGGGGCCCCGTCCTTGTCACCGGCCTCTTGTGTAACAGAGCAAAACAACTAAAAACGACTTATTTTCTGTCCTGGAGAACCAGAGGCCTTGGTGTTGTGGGTTCCTTTTGTGCAGTGACATTGTGTGTTCTCGATACATTCAGCAGTGACTCAGAATCTGATCCTGTGCTGTTACAGCACTGTCATTACTGGTGCTATTTGTACCCACAGGTGGGAGCCTGAATCCCATTTTTTTCTGACCCTGTACATTTGTCCTGCTATTCCTCTGTGATGTTAAGTATTTGTGGTCACCAGCCCATGCCAACTCCCTACAAAACCTTGTCCTTTTTCCTTCCATGCTGCTTTGATTCAAATATCCACCCAGATCTTCCATTACTAAAATAAAGGTAAAAGCTTCATAGAATCACAGAATGGTTTCAGTTGGAAGGGACCTTAAGATCATTTGTTTCCACCCCCTTGCCATGGACAGGGACACCTTCCACTAGATCTGATTACTCCAACCTGGCCTTGAGCAATTCCAGCAGTGGGGCAGCCACAACTTAATGTTTTTAATAAAATATATATAAACCAATTGCAATTACCAAAATGTTAATTTTTCCAGGGAGTCAATAAAGGATAGATTTGATGTTGTATTACTCCAGTACAAAGTAAATAGGTTTCAGACAATTTTTATTTTGGAGCTTTTTTATTCAGCAAAGAGAACAGAATAAGGAACATTAAAATCTCTAACAAACTTTCACTTAATTCAAAATAACAGGTATGTAACTGTTTAGCCAAAATACTCAAAAGATCACTGGAAAATTGTTCCAAATAAAGCAACTTAAATCCCACTTGAAAGGACTGAATCTTCATTACTTGAATTTCTTTCTGTGTTTTCTTACTTGTTGCATGGGTAAGAGGAAAGCTGAATCAATCCATCAAAACTTTACAGTTCAAAACTAAGCAACTGAGCTGTTGAGAAAATTTTATTTCCATTCAGAATTGAACCCAGAGAACACTGGTGATTTAACAAGAACTAATCACACAGTTGGAAAAAAATAAAAGTTTCTTTTTTTTGTGTTGTTTTACGGCTTAATGTAATTACACATCTGAAATAAAAATTATGGCTGTGGACTCATGTTTGGTACTTTGCCTCTTAATACATGATATTACACTTGACTTCTCCTTTTGCAATTGTCAGTAGATAAGAACATAATTGCTTTCTTTTTCTAATCTTGCCTTTGTGCTCCAAGCTCTCCATTTTACATAATGTTCTCCATGTTGTAGTGGTCGATGTGTTGCAACTTTAACATCCCACACAGTTTACTGTCACTTTCTACTTCATAACTACTGAAAATAATTTCTCTCAAATGCTTTATTTGATTGGTTATCTTAATTAAATTCTGTGAAAATAATATATAATATGGATATTGTTGCTAACCCTGACACAGATTTTTTTTAGCCTGAGAGCAGTTCTTTTCTAAGTAAAACTTCCCTATTAGAAACACTTCCTTTTTTATAAACTGCTCCTTAAAAATACTTGATGTTTTGTTTTAAGAGATACCAACATATTTGTAAGTTCCTGGAAAATTGTAATGAGAACTTACTTACAGGTAATTGCCCAGCTCGTATATTATATAATAAAGAAACTTCTATAGAGAATCATTATTTGATGTTGCAGATTATGTAGTAAATGTTTGGTTGCTTTTTGGTGTCTATTAGAAGAATTTGAGTGGCAGAGGTAAATATATTTGCCCAACATATAATTAATGAAATGGGTGATGTTTGTTAGACACCAGATCTCTGAAACTTAAAAAAAAAAATAAAAAAGCTTCCAAATATTATTTACTTTTTGTTTACTACTTTTCCATATAATTATTGGGCAGTCAAGATTACCCAGATGAAAATGTATAATCCCTGAGGGTGATGAGTATACCTTAAATGACTGAGGGCAGCAAGAGAAAAGTACATCAGTACTGCATTGTGAACCATACAAGCATAAAATTAAAAAAATCTCATCTTCTATGTGCTAAATTTATGGTCTTATATACCTATCAAAGGGAACTTATAAAAAAGAATTGATCCTAAATACTTCGGCTATAAAGAAGAAGGTTTGGTTTCACATTTTGATTTCAGCAAACCACATAACCTCACCTGATCCCTCCGCTTTCTCTGAAGAAGTCCTGACTTCCCACGAAATTGTGAGCATTACAGAAGGATTGAAACTTGATAAGGTGTGGGGGCTGGGGGCCTGGAGTGCTTGTCTGAGGAATATTGTGTGCTTAGAGATTCAGCTCTCAGCGTGTTTGTGAGATGAGGATTACTCTAAGAAACAGCCGGAAGTTTTGTCTTCAAATCTCAACTCTTTGGACTTCTGAAAGGTTGTGAACTTTTATTTTCTCCAATCCTGTCTCAAAAGCAGAATATTTCCTGTTTATCAAACAGATGTGAATAGGCTGCTAGAACTGGCTAAACACTGATTACTAAAGCTCTACCAAAAATTAAAACTGTTTTCAATTGCACCCTTTTCCGTTTTAGGAGTAGTGATTAAAAATGTATTGAACTATTTGAGATCCAACAGGCACAATTTTAAAAGAAAAACTTGTGAATGTAGTAAGACCATTGAGGTCCTTAGGAATGTACAGATGAAAGAAAAATATGAGAGAGAACTTGTGAAAGTTGAAATACCGTTCCATATTTCAAGTTGGAAATCCAGATCACAGTAATTCCAGCACAGTGCAGGAATGTTAGGAATGGTTGTTGATTACTGATAATTCCTTCTGTCCCCAGTGCCTCTCTGGTGACTTCTCTACTGGTAACTCAAGACAGCATGAAAACAGATAGCACTTCGTGGCTCATTTCCACATGGATGAACTCTATCACCTTCTAAAAACATCCTGGTTGCACCTCAGGCTACCTCAGCACAACTCGGTGCCACATTTCTGTGGAAGAAGTGGAGTTGACAGCATAAAACTGTTTCAAAGCCATCCTGTATCTGAACTCAGGTGCTCCTTGTGCTCCACTGGGCCCTGGAAAGAATTCTTCCAAGGACAAATCCTCTCTGACTCTGAGAGTCCAGGCTTAGTTCTCCACCATTCAGTTCCTGCTGCATGGGTACTGTTTTGCCTGGAAAGCAGAGGGGTCACCTGAGAAAAGATACTTGTGGCACCTCAGAAAACTTGGCATCTAGAGACACAGGAAGTGTGATGTCCATATGATGCCTTTGCTTGGAACTGGACTGAAAAACCTCCTGAGCAGAGAAATTAAGCCCAAGGTCCAGATTTGAAAGCTAATACAGGTGCTCATTAGGCACAGCTTAGTGGCACAAGGCACAAGCTGCCCTCACTGACCTGTGGGATACAAAACACCACCAGGCAGCTCTTGCAACTGTGGCTTTCATCAGGGAAAACCCAGGTAGTTTAAGAAGGAGGTCAACCACATTCAGTTGATGGGAAAGCTGGGACTTGAGCTGTGTGGTACTAACTGGAGTGGTCATTTAAATGAAACCCTTTGCTTAGATTTAAAAAAAACCCAAAACAACCTCATGGAAAATAATTCTCCCTGCACGCTGTTGTCCTCTTTGTTCGTTTTTCACCTTTCGAAGCTGTACAAAAGCATCGTGGCATTTTCAATGTGATTAACACAGCCACAGAACGGATTCCAAGTCAGAGGGTAGCTTGGCCTAAGATTGCTTTTAAAGAATAACATGTATTGTTTTAAGGTGTCAGCCGTGCTGTGCATCGCGCTCTAAGCTCTCCCCTGTCTTCCTGTGTTTAAAGGGATTTCGGAACAGATATTTTAACTCCAGCTGCACAAGTCAGAGTTCACATGTACAGCAAAGCAATAACTTGTTGCAGGCTGGAAGAGAGCAAAATTTACAGGTAGATACTGTCAAAGAGGTTTTACTGGATCTTAACAGATTCAGTGGCTTTAATGGGTGAGGGTAGAGCAGTCACACTTGGCAGGGCTGGTTTAGGAGCACTTGGGTTTGGACTCTGTTTCTACTCTATGGCCCAGACCACAGTCACCTTCAATTTATGCCCATTCTCACCCGATGCCAAAACATCACCACAGCGGCTGAGTGTTTTTCATTATGATATTTTGAGAAAGACGATAAAATACTTGCTATTATATGTATTTCAGAGTGAAATTCCTACCCAGTTCTGCAGAATGATTTTGTATTATGCCATTTTTATGCCTTCCTTGAGTTTTATGGCAGGTCTCAGATGAAAGCCCTGGAAGTAATGATTTCTATTGTTACATCTTTATTATAAGTAGCATTGATAACTCCACTTTAAGACCGAGCAAACACAAATAAAAACTGAGAGAGAAAAAAAGATACATGGTTTTGCACTACAGACCATATAACACCAATAAATTAATGATTTTACATGTGATCTGTAGAACCTGCTTCACTCACCAGTAATAAAGGTTAGAGATTTGTTTTCATATTTCTAAAAATTGATTTGGTAAACATTTTATACAGAATTTCTAGGACATTAAGAGGTATGAAATTCCATATCATCTGAAAAAGCCCAAGAAAACTATTTTGTTGACATTACAGTCAATCAAGAAACCAAACGAATTTATCTGAACATTACAAATATAATATTTCCTCTCAGTTGTTTTTATTAAAATAACCTTTTGTGACTATTAATAGCTTTCACGTAACATCAGTTTCAGCAGCCTGACCTGACTCTAGACACAAAGCTAAATGTAAACTAATGAGCACTTAACTTTCCATTACATAAATGGACATTTATCAGATGACAAATTAAAACCAATAAGACACCAAGACAAATGTGCTGTCAACAGCATTAAGATGGGTCATTTTCACTACTCCCCTCAACTGCACATTAATAAGCATTCCCTATTGCAGTTTATTCAGGGCTTTGATATTGATTTTTACAGCAGTCCAACACAAGTCAAAGTTCCTCCACACAGCACGGTGTTGAGTCCCACAAGAAATATGGTAAATGTGAGTGTGGTTTTGAAGCCATGATGACTAGAGAAGTCAAATATGTATAAAAATTATTTCAGGAGAGCATACAAAAATGCAAGTTTTTTTTTTTCTGTACTTAGGCTAATTTTTAGGAATACATCTCCAGATATTTCAGCATTGTGAATACACTAAATATTCAGGCAGTGCAGCAGTGCAAAGGTTAGTCTTTGTGCTCTATTTAAAAAAAAAAAAGAATAAAAGAAAGTTTAAAGTAGTTTGCTTTAGTTGGCTTTACAGCTAATTGATTTAATACACTCACTTTAACTGCAAACTTAGGAAGTTTTCATTTTTGTTTGACAAAGCCTTTAATTTCTTCAAGAAGCAAATTTCTAACAGGAGACGATCAGTTTAGTCATGCCTCTGAACAACATTTTCACAGAATAAGGATGCAACTCCTACTGATGTTAACCCTTGCCTGAATCCTGGGAATAATATCTCAGCCTTAATGAGCAAATGCCACGTGTGATAAGAAGCCTCTGATGATGAGCTGCAAAATATAAGTGACTAGGTTATAATTGAGCAATGAGATCTAGCCGAGTGAAAGACATTTGTGGAGTGGATTGTGAATGCAGTTAATGATTCTTAGTGCTCACTGCCTGTGTTCATCATGCCATGAAGAGGCAGAGTTCACTGGCTGTCAGAAGCAGAGGATGGAGAATGGAGAGGTGTGGGATTTCTGCCACTGACTCACTAAGTGAACATGTGAAATCACTTAACCTATGATTAACAAGGCACCTGTATGAACAGCCATTGAAATTTGGTAAATTAGTGTCATAATTTAATGCAGGGAATTACATATAAATCTACATATTGGGGCTAGAAAAAATTGGAGAGAAGAAGGCTGAAATCAGCCAGTGTGATACTGAGGGATAGGGGCAATTTTGGTGCCTGGATGAAATCTAGGCACACTGAATAGATGAGACCTGAAAACACACAAGGGCTGGTGTATCCATAACCAGCTACTTTTGGCCCTGTTAAAGTGGGCAGGTTGAACTGTGTTTTTCCTTAGGACTAGAAAACCCTAACTGTGGGGAAACAGCATAAATTCTAATTTTTACAAGAGGGAAAAAAGCAATGCTTTTTTAATTTTAAAGATTAGAAATGCATTAATTTGTAGAGTCAGAAACTCAAAGTAGGATTGATCTGACAAAAGGTGAGTTTTTGTCTGAGCTCGTGCTTTGGAACATTGAGAATCTGGGCTCCATGAGAGTCAGTGGAGATTAGGGGCAAGGCTTATCTAATGAAATGTAGCTGTCTAAAATAGGATGAGACACTTGGATGTATTGACTGTCTCTCTCTACTAAGGGAGTTTGGAGTTACTTGGTGAAATGCTGAAACCAATTTGTCTGTGTACATCCAGCAACCTCTGTGTGGTTGGATGAATTCCACCTTGTGCAATTTACACACAGTAAAAAAAAAAAAAGCCCAATGTTTTACATTTCTTTTGTCTTATAGATAACCCTGAAAACACTTTCAGGAGCAGCTTGTACTTTTCAATTAGTATTTACTGTACTCAGCCTGAGACACTTCAGTGGGGTCCAATCACCAGTGGGTGGAGACCCACTGTCTGCTGAAAAAACAAGTTATTTTAAGGCAGATAGATGAAGACAGTCCAGATTCTACAAGTGCATTGTAGTTTTGCACGTAAACCCAGTTAAGAGCATAAACAGACCCTGGAATGAGTTGCTGGAGTTTGAAACTACTCCCAGGTTTGTGAAGCTGTCTGTATGAAAATCTTCCCTCTAATTTCAGTTCCACAAAACCAAAAACAGCTTTCCTTCTGTCTGAATTTTCATAGCAAGAGATTGGTTTAACCTTAAGGATAATGGAATGGGCATTCATAGAAAATAATTCCATCACTTGCAGTGCATTTTTAAGGACTCAGAGTCAGTGTTTGACGTGCGGATAGTGAGAAGTTTTGACTTTTTCTCTCTTAACCACGTGATGATAGGGAACGTAGGAAATATTTCCTGCTATCACCTCAATTCCTGTCAAACTTTAGCCTCTCCCAGGAATTGATTAAGAAAGTTTGTGTAATGAGCCCTTGCTTTATGACATGTTTTCAGAGGAGATGCTCAGGTGTCTGTTGTTGATGGTGCAATGTGGCACAGCAAGTACCTGGGTGGCTGTAGAGCAGTGGAGGCAGTGAGCAGTGTTTTCAGCATCAGGACTTTCGTGTTTGCCATTGTAACTCACTTTAAACTTTAATGTTAGTTGGTTCTTTAGGTGAAAAGATTTAAAAGGAACACTAGACTAAAATCTGGGGGGTTTTTTTCCCCAGATTTTCTTATCTGTAAAAAAAGAACTTCCTGATTGATACCTTCTGTGCTTGGTCACTCCAGAAAAAAATATGTGAGGATGCTAACAGGCTGAAATGTAACACATTAAAGTGAGTACTTTTTCCTTTACCTTATTTTGGAAATTTGCACAGTCTGCCTGAGTGTTCTGTTTGGAAAGGGAGTCAAATGTTTCTTTAAGGAAAACCTCATGGTAAGGAGATTCTTGTGCCTGTTTTACATTAGAGACTAATAAAGCTTTCTATCCTTTAACTATTCTTTAACTGTTTGGTTCCATCCTTTAAAGCAGGCTGCTCCTTTCCTACCTATTGTTACTCACTGGACTGGTTTGATGAACTTCTGAGTGTTCTTGGAAAGAGCTTGTAATATATCTTATTTTAAGCCAAACCAAAAACAGTGCTAGTGGCCTTGCTAGGGATGACATTCAACACTGGGAAACATGAAAAACCTTTCTGAGGAAGAAATATTTACCTTCCACTTAGGCTAGACAGTAATAGGAATCTGGTGTTTTTAAAGCTCCCCTGAGGGAAGTTTTTTGGGTGTGGTGACTTTGCAGAGCATTTCCATTTCAATGGACACACTGTATCCACATTTGTGACCAGGAGGAGCATAGAAATATCTCTGGGGAAGGCTGTGATCTCATGAAGCGATGTCTCAGAGAGGACTTCTGCATCCATGCAGAGAAGGGCAAAACCATCGAGGCTCTGCACATTCCCAGGAATGCCTGGCATGTCCCTGTTTGCCTATGGGGAGACCGGGGAAAACAAATACTTCCTTTGCCAGGATAAACAAACCATGGAGCCCAGTGGAGGTCGAAGGAACTTGGGCAGCTTTTTGCTACAATTACGGCAGAGCACTAGCGCGGGCAAGAATTTGCTGCCATGAAGTGAGAAAATTCCCCAGGTCCCATGTCCTGTACTGGGCTCTGTACAAGCTGGCAACACTTGGGCTGTGCTGTACAAGGAGCTCAAAACCTCCACTGTTTGCTCTTGAAGTACCTGCTTTCAGCAGCTTTTCCCTGAACTGTTTGCAAATGTACACAAGCTTTTCTTTGAAGGACACTGCAATTCCTCAGTTGGCTCAGAAAGGCTTTGGAATGAGTAGATGACCTTGCAGTCCTCTCAGCTTTCAGGGTTTTCTGCTCCTCTCTTCCTTCAGCCTCCTTTTGCCCCCAGTGAGATGTATCTGCTTTTTCCTAAGCTGTGCCACAGTCAAGAGGATCACCAGTACTGAAACCCCCTTTTTCTGGTAACATCTCTATTACTATAGAAATGTGGTGGTACATTTTAGACCTCACAGCCACATTCTCAGGGGCTATTTTGAGAGGTGATGGTGGCAATGCCTTGTCTCATTTCCACCATGAGTCCTCTCAGCACAGGATAATTGTGCTTTCCCACCTGGCCATAACTGAGCAGGATCTGAGATTATGGACCAGCCACTGCCCTTCTTTGGCTGTCTGTCTCACTCAGCAATTCTCCCCAATGGCTGTTTTAGCTGAAAGATTGATTTTGGTGATCCGAAGATCATCTCCATTCAGACACCAGTGATTCCTCAAACCACTCGAACAGGCAACACAACATCTTCATGAACCAGTAAATATTAGCATGAATCATCATGAATTCTCATTAACCACAAACTGTTAATTAGCCATGACCTCTATGTGGCATATGTACAGATATCTCTTTTCCAGACCTCTCTCCTAATAGTCACAGAATCATAGGATCACAGAATGGTTTGAGTTGGAAGGTCCCTCAAAGTTCATTGAGTTCCAACCCCCCTGACATGGGCAGGGACACCTTCCACTAGACCATGTTCCTCAGAGCCCCATCCAACCTGGCCTTGAACACTTCCAGGGATGAGGCAGTCACAGCTTCTCTGGACAACTTGTTCTCTGGACTTCCAGTGTCTCACCACCCTCTGAGTAAAGAATTTCTTTCTGATATCTAATCTAAATTTCTCCTCTGTTAATATAAACCCATTCCCCCTTGTCCTATCACTATATGTCCTGCTGATACTGCTTTGTGATGGAGCACCATTGATTTGTGGGGTGCCCAAATATCTCCAGGCTGGCAATGAACAACGTGTAAAAACCAGAAGGATAACTTGCCGTAACCACATATTTATCTGACCCTAAGCCTTTGCAGTTATCTTTGCTGTTTTTTTCTATTCTCCAAGAAAAGCTTCCTAAGGCAGGTGTGTCTGAAGGCAATGCAGCAGAAGGGAACAAAACCTTAATGGTTTGGGCTTAAATCTGTGTCATTTCATGGATGTTTTGAACTGGCCACCAAAATGATGTCATCTTGTATCTTGTCTTACCGAGACCGGCCCTTGACAGCTTCTGGCAGCACAGGAACAACCTCAGAGAGAAATGGAAAATGGGAGGTAATTTGTTTTCTCCCATACTCATTAATTTGCAAACAGATCTCCATTAGAGAAGCCCAAAGCTTAAGATCTCCTCAGCTTTCCCAAATATTGCTTACATTTGTTATTATTACTACCCTAGTTATTTTTGTTAGTTTAACACCATATCTAAACATCCCAAGTTAATTTTGAAGGGAGTGTGGATGGAAATGTGAGGGTTTATTTATTTTTAATAAGGATAAGCTCAGGCATTAGAAACCAACTCTGTTTTCCCAGTTTTCGTATCAGTCCCCAAGCATCCTTCTACCACCATCTTACAAACTCAGACTGACACCGAGCTGATAAATTGACAGAAAGTATCAAATGTCAGCTAGGGCTCTGATTCTCTCTTGAGGCTCTTGGGAACAAAGTATGAACAGATTGTTCATGCCAGGGTACCTCATTATTTTAAGCAAATTGACTTTCTTATTGACTACATTGAAAGGTTGTACACTACTTATAATTACCAGTTCTACTTAATTTTCTTTTATAAAAAGGTCTGTACTCTCTACTTGACAGTATTATTTTGATTAACCTACTTTTTGCCCCAAGAGGCCATTTAATATTTAAAAAAGAATGGCTTGATTGTACAGATGTATAGCACATGCACAAGATTATTGTTATAATCACCCATATCTAATCTGAATGGTGAAGTGCATTACACTAAATTTTGCAATGAACTATGAGATTTTGTAGTGCTGGTGAGGTTAACAGCAGTATACACATTAAAAATAAAAAAAAAAAAGTCCTGGAACTGCAGGAGCACAAAGAGCATTTTGTGCAATCTACCAGAAAATGCAGCAGTGTGATGTGAAGCAAGAAGATTAGAGGATTTGTTTCACACCCCTTGATTTTAGTTCGTGACTATTTTATGATCACTATATTTGGCTGATGTTTTATTGCTAATAATAATATGATATATTAATTTTTACATTCTCTCCAGTACTGCTCTCAAATCCAACTTTCTCCCACCTCTAGCTTCAAAATGAGAGAGTGATATGAACTGATTACAGTTTGGCCTGGTCAGATATGGTCAAGGTAATTGCTGGAAACAGCTTCTTGGCTTTTTGAGATATGAGAGAGGCATTGAAAAGAAGCTGCTGATGCAGAAACATCTACCTGGAATGAGGGCCAGTGAAATGTCACTTGCAATCCCATTAGAGTGATCCTGGTTGACTACCCCACATTGCCCTAAAGGAAGCATTTGCTCTCCACACTAGCTCATTGAAAAATAGGGGAAAAAATTATGACTGGTTCAATAAAAATGGTGCTGTCAAGGGTCTAAAGCCAAACATTGTACTCTCTTGTGTTCACAATTTTTTTTTTTTTCTTCTAGATTTTTCTCTCCTGGTATTCTCAGAATGCAGTGTGACTCCTTGCTGGCATTAGAGTCCAGTTCTGATGCTATTTCAAATTGATATTTCAAGCCAAGGAATTCAAACCCAAACTTTAATATCTTCCACATATCAATTTTCTCTTGACACATTAACAACACTCTGTGAAATGCTGTTATACTCTGACACATGGCCTCATAAAAGTGACCTCTTCCTATTCAGATATTGGCCCTTATTATGTTTATCCTGTTGACAGGAAAAAGTCTTGATATGATTAGAGGAATAAAGTCAAAAGTGAAGACCAAATTAGAATGTATTTTCATCATTAGAAAGGTAAAACTCTGCTTGCAGGATCTTTATTACTGGTAATGAGGCAAGAAGAAAGAAGAACCCTGCTTGGTTTTCAGATTGCAGTCTGTGTTTGCGAGAGGGGGAAGAGAAAATAAGCCTCTTTTCACTCATGAACTGAGAAAATTGGATCTGGAATCCATCGGGAAAAGATATATAGGAGCCTACAATGTCATTTTACTGTCACTTTTCAGACAACGAGCACTTTTGGGGAGCTCCAGCCAGAGTTTGAAGAAATGATCCAATAAACCACATGCACTCCTAGGGTAGTTGTGCTAGGGAGTGAGTGACTGCAATTAAAATGACCCTCAGATGCTTCAGAATAAGATGATTTCAGAGGTTTATAGTGAAAACACTTAAAAATGGTAGGTTCCTTTTCCTGCTGGAGAATGATTAGCTACCTCTAAAGAAATGAAGAAAGACATTGATATGCCCTGTAAAGCAAAGTATCAGCTGAAGACACGGGGCTGTCACTGAGGAGCCAGAGATCTGTAGCCATTGCACCAGCACAGATTTAAGAAACTCATTATTTATATGTAACTATTTTGCCACAAATTTCCAGGCTGAATTTAGGGAAATAATTGGCTCCTAGTGATTTTTCATGAAAATGATACAAGATGATAAGTACTGTACTTTCACACACTGTATGCATTTGATTTAACTTATGCAGTCAGCTAACAGAAAATCTGTGGAGATGATGCAAATCTTCTGGTATTTAGTTATAACACCACAAACATGGAGATTATATGGGCATGTTGGGCAAGATTCAAAGCAAGCTGTAGAAAACTAAATTGGGTTGTGGGTAAAATTCATGTTCTCGGATGCTGTACTTCAGTGACTGTCTAAATACCATTCTTTGCAGAAAGTTATTTTGCTGAGATGATTTCTCAATAGCTTGTAATTCTCCTTTTCATCCAGACCAGAAATACCATGCACAGTTGTTTGTGGGCTATCTGCTCTCTAAATTCCATGTAAGCTAATGGGACAATTTCTCAGCTCCTTGAGTAGCCCAGGTTGGTAGGTCCAAGAAGAGTGTATTTAACTCACTTTGACATAAAGGAATTCCTCATTAAAAAAGTTGCTGTGTACAGATAATTTCTTTAACTTGTTGAGGTTATTTTGCAACTTTTTTTACAATTTATTGATCCCCTATTCAATAGAGTTGAAAGAATCTGGGGAGAAATTCAGCTCACCTGAAAGTAGACAAAGACTAAGTTCCTTAAAAATAGGTTTCTAGTGCCACCTGATGCATCCTTGAGGATCTGAGTTGCACCAGGAGACTGGCATAAATGACACAAAATATAGGATCCCTGGAGCTTTCTGGAAGAGTGTCTGGAGGACAGGCTGGACGCCTGAGTCCTCCCCAGACAGCACCACCAAAGTGCCCTATTTGTGGGCACTGGGGTTGGATCCCACATCTCCAATGACTACAGAAGAAGCTGAGGCACCCAGCTACAGTCTTAATTGTAGATCTTGGCATTTAGGAGTCTTGATCTGAGCTGCCTTCCCAGGGTTGTGAAGCTCTGCAATTCCAAATGAAATGAGATGCTTATCTGGATCTTTTAAAGTTGTTTTTGGGGAGGGGAAGAGTTCAGTCACATCCATTTGGCTATGGCAACTCTGGTAGGAGCCTGGCATGTACCTGGTGGGGATTCTAAGTCTTGGAACAGGCAGCAACATGCAGTGCATGGAAAAGTCTGTGCTGAAAATGTCCAAAATCCTACCTGTTACTCGGAGTTTTACAGTGTGTCCACGAACTGGCTCTTTACTAGTGCTAAAATATATTCTGCAATTGCAGTTATGTTCTAAAAAATATATAACTATATAAAGTAAGTATATAAAAGCAAGTGTTCCTTATTGAATGTGCAAGAATTTATTGCCGTCTAGGGTGCCATACCACTTAGATATTGTATGTATCTCTATGCTGACCTACACATGAATATACAGGGGTGTGATTACATATCTAAAACCAGAGAGGTGCATGTGCAGTAGATATAACTGTACACAGGAATTATTACGAGTTATGAAAAACTAATGCAAAAAGAAGCATCTCTGCAGAATCATAATGGAGCAGTGATAAATCAGCTCAGAGCAACTCACTGTGCTTGTATGTTGTTTTTTCAGAGAGGCAGCTCTGCTCTTTGCGCTTAAAATGTTATCGGGGGAGCGAGGCTTTTACTACATCTGTGCTCCAAAAATGTGTGCACAGAGGCAGTTACATAACTCAGCAGCTCCAGGAGGGTCTGTGCATTCAAGCTCTAACAGATCTGTCTGTGCTTTCCTATCCTCGTGCCTGTGTTATGCCCACACCCATTACTTTCAGAGAGGTGAAGTCAACATGTTAGAAAACAGAGGAAGAAACATCGAGTTTGCAAAAAACCTGTTGAAAAGACTTATCAACCTAATTTCGTGTGCAAGAAAGATGGGGAGAGACTTTTTGTGAGGGCATGGAGGGATAGGACAAGGGGGAATGAGTTTAAACAGAAAGAGAGCACGTTCAGGTTAGATATCAGGAAGGAATACTTTAATGTGAGGGTGATGAGGCCCTGGAACAGATTGCCCAGAGAAGCTGTGGCTGCCCCATCCCTGGAAGCGTTAAAGACCAGACTGGTTTGGACTTTGAGCAGCCTGGTCTAGTGGAAAGTGTCCCTGCCCACCACAGGAGGGTTGGAAGTAGATGATCTTTAAGATCCCTTCCAACCCAAACCATTCTATGATTCTGTGAGTCCGTAATTCATATGAAATTTACATGGAATCTCTTTCACGAACATACAGCTGTACATAAATGCACTGTACATCCAGAAAATGGGATTCTTTTTCGCGTTTGTGTCTGACATTACTGACGGTAGAAGCTGGCAGGCTGCTGGCTTTTGGCATGTCAAATCCTCGCTGTGCTCTGCAAGCCACCTGTGTCTTACCATGTGCAGTTACCCACGCTGGCTTGTCAAAGCAGCTCAGCCTGCTTAGAAAGACATGGCCTCAACGGGAGAAAATTAAGGTCATTTCCATCATTGAGCATTGAGAGTGGTAGCAGGAATAACAGCAGAGAGTATACCTTGGTTCCTGGGATGTTGTTCTGCCTACAGGGATGTGGACTATTTAACTTACTTTCTGAAATGGCCAATAGACAGTAACAACTTGTGACTGACTCATAGCTCTTGAGGTCCAAGTATCAATTTATCCAGTGGTCTGGTTCCTCATGCATTCATAAAGATGGTATCTTATAAGTGATTAAAAAATACCTTAAATATATTTTAATTTTTTTTCCTTTCACTGGCAATAGTGTCTTTCCAGAGACAGAACATCCGGGGGCATTCCAGGATTTGGAAATGTAGCAATTCCCTTTGCATTCAAAGCATTTCACAGCACACAAAAAGCCTAATATGCCAAAATGGCATTTTATTATGTTTACTTTACCCATTGTACAAAAATTTTCTTGAGGACTCCCTTTGTACACCTATTTTTTGTCAAGTGCAACATCGTGACCTTGATTTCTGGAGCCAGCTCAGGAGGTGGACTGGGATAGTTGAATAAACTGTAGTCCACCAAAAGAAAAGTATATGGTGGAAAAATTCTCTTCAGGAGCTGTGTAACTGGGAGGTCTGGGTGAACTTGTCAGAGATAATTAGGCACAGAAATGGTGTGTTTCTGGTAGGAAACAAGATGCACTTCCACACTCTGATAAACTTTTCTAACTTAGGTTTTGTGGGCTCCTCCTTTCCGGCTCAGTAAATGAGGCATCTGATTTTCGCTTTGAAAACAAAAATTCCTAGATTCAAATTGCAGATGATCTGGTTCCATCACCGCTGTCATGGAGGCATTTAAATACCACATAGAAAAGTGCACTTTAAAATCCAGATGCTCCCTCTGCGTATTTTCAGGAGGTGCTTATGACCCTCGTGATTTCCAGGGCAAAGTTCCCCCAGAACCACACAGTATCTGACAGGCCTACTCCTGTCCTACACACCAGATATCTGTAATTAAGGGCTAGTCACATTCTCTGCCCCAGCCATTCCCAGCCTCTGCTTCAATTCTTGGGCTTGAGAAATATCCAGTATGCATTCTGAACTTGTTGTTTCACTCCTCCTTCTTTTTGTCATTTTATGCGATTCATCTGCTGGCTCAATCACAGATAAACTAGCACAAATCAATGAAAAAGATTTCGATCTTAATTGCCACTAATTTGTAATGGACTAATTAACTGAACATACTGTATCCTGCAAAGCTTCTGTCCTTTGTTCTGCGGTTTTACTGTGCCATATTTAATTGATTCTGGTAGCAGCTTATAATGGACTGCAAGAGCTCTCTTCATAAAATAATAAAATAAAAAGAAATTGTAAAAAGGACTGACTGAATTGCATATGAAAAAAGGCGCATTTCCAGCAGCTGGAAATGTAACATGTAAATTTTACCTTGGCTTGTAAAGCAAACACCTTTTACAGCAATCTGCTCTACCACCCCCTCCTCTACAAAGCCAGCAGATAAGATTTATTGGAGAGATGTAAGAAAGAGATAAGGATACATTTAAATTGCTCTGAACTAAACTGTGATCCTAATAGCAGTGGTATAAAAGGAGACAATTGCCTGAAAGACGTCCCGGCATCATCAAAGGTGCATAATGTTGCTGCCTGAGCATATGCCTGCTCCTGTTACAGAAAAACCTGAGGAATTATTCATTCTTCTGAACATTGCATCAGTAGAGGAATAAATGATGATATTTTATTAGGGCACTGTGATTTATTAGGGCATCCAGACTCTTCCACTGCTTTTTTTACAGATTTTAGACAGCTCACTAAACTCTGCCTATAACTGGGTAAAGTTAGTTGTCACTCAACGCTGCCTTTTCTTTTGCTATTTGGCTGATATTTCACCCTCCCTGGCTGAGGTTTCACAAGATCTTGACGATATTTTTCTTTTCTTTTCACCAGTGTACATGAAATGCTGTGCTCCAAACTCCTTATTTCTTCCCATGTGTCACATTTCTCTTTACACAACTGCAGAACTGTGTTGTGGAATTTTTTAAAAAAAAATATTTTATTTTTTAAAAACTCAGCTCACTTCAGAAATCTGAGATATGGTGCAAAAGCAGCACTGTAGCACTGAAGTATTGAATTATTCTTGCGAGACATGGGCTGGAGGTGCCCGGGGCATGATGGGGTAAGAAAATCTTATACAGGTTTTTCAGCTGGAGAAAATGTACCATGGAAAGACACAAATGAATCAGACAGAAAAAAAGATGATGAGCTATTAGGGCTGTTGAAAGGGAAATTCAATTGACTGTCATCTTTATACAAATTGTGAGAGTCAGGCTTGAAGTTACAGTGAAGAGGTCTGAGAGAGCAGAGATAATACTGCTAAAGTGCAGGGTTTTGGCTGCTTTTCAGCATAGCCTTGTCCCATGTGTTAAATTACAGCCCTGTCCTACTTTCCTATTGAACAGCACCACGGAGATGCATTTTCATTTACTTGTTCTTTTGTAGCATGTAACATCCACTTTGTACAGAGAGGCAAATAAATATGAAAAGTGCAGGGAAATAGTGAACCCGAATCTTTGTGCCTTGTTTTGAGCTGAGACCCTCTCCTTTCATGCTCTGCTCCTTTTCTCTGCATGCCTTCTACCTTGTCATATTCAGATCATGCCTCATTTAGCTGAATTACTCAGGTCACCTTAGATTAATTGTGCAGTTTGGCACTGATGCTGCTGATCTACCCCTATCTGAGTGCTGTGTCAAAGAAGTCATAATATAAGCAGGATTTCAGAAGAGATCTGCTAGCAAACACGAACACAGACTAGGAAATCTGGTATTTGCTATCACCTTGTTTTTTAGAATGAATTAGAGGATGTACTGAAGTAATAATCCTGTGCATGTGCAATTTTGCTCTACATTTTCCAAGCCCCATCCATTCAAATTCAAACTCGCATCTTCATTAATTTTCAGTGCGTGGTGCTGAGATTCAACTGAAAAGAGATCCCAAATATTTGCATAGAAAGCTATGCTGTCATAAAAAGGCTTTGAATAAGAGAAATAGATGGTATTTAAAATATTATCTTTTGTAGGCATTGCAAGTTAACCTGTCCCCAGAAACCCTAATCCAGCAATGCATTTAAGCATCTACTTGCTTTAATCAGCTGCAGCAGTGAACGGGATCCTTGAAATGCTTAAATTTTAGCATATGCTTAAGTTTCATGCTCAGTTAAATTCCTGGTGTATTATGTCAATGCTAAAGAGCGTCACAGCTTAGAAAATCACAATCACATTAAAGCTAGATTCTTTCCTTTGCTTGCCTTTTTATTGTATGTTTAATAAGTGACATTAATATTTATAAGCATATGGAAGGCATATTTACAAGCACTTCCCTGTAAATAAGATACTTGGAATTATTATAGCGTTTCTTGGTTTTATTTTTCTTCATTATTTTATGATGTCTTTTTCTGCTTTCATTATTTTTTTTCCTGAACTTTTCCACTTAAGGTTTACCATTCCTTTAATACACTGAAAGAAGCAGCATCATTATTTCTTTTCTTGTTTTGAGCTCTTTTCTCTGTTGGTTTCCATTGACTTATTTCACATTTTTTCTTTAGTCTTTTTAATTCAGTGTTTTCTACACCTTTGGCTTTTATTCAAGATTTCTTTTACTTTCTCTTTTTCATATCTTTCGTATTTTGTTTCTAGTTCTGTTGCTTTGCCTGGATTCTGATGTGCACCAATAGTGACAAATAATTGGCAAACAATGTGGCATTTTCTTTGCTGAAGACCACCAGGAGAAAGTCCATTCCTTCAGCATTTTTGACAGGGAGGGCTTAGAAAGTGGAATGCAAATAACAGTGTACTCAAAAGATACTTTTCAATGTCAGACCTGTAAATATCTGCATATCTAGAGGAGAAAGGATTTTAATTCCAAAGCGGAATCTTCACCCAAAAAGAAGCACAAAAATTACCTAGCAGTATATTTAATTTCTGGGGAATGCTTTGGAAGCATTAGAAACATGCATCCATTGGTCTTACCCTTTGCTGCCTGGAACTGAAGCTAGGAATTTTAAAAGTCTGAGCGTACCAATGATCCAAAAAGAGCCGAAAAAACACCCCGTGTGGTGAAGTTTATTGTCTCATTTAAAGCTCTAACACCTGAAGGCTATTTTATTAGTCTCTGAGGGAACAAGAACCTTTGTAAGGTGGTTTAATAGATGTTTTCACTGCTTATTCAGTTGTCCTCTTAAAACTGAGAAGAGGAAGAGGATTTTTACTATGCTTCATGCTAGTAGTGACTGGAAATATTTTGGAAAAAGTTAAAAGAAGGAAGTTAGATGTGTCAGTCCAGATGCAGCCCCCTGTGAGACACCTCTGGTGCTGGCTTAGCTGTGAGGCAGGATAGCACTTAAAGCCAGACACCGTGGAGATATGAGGTCCTCACTCCTGGGTGACTCTTCCTGGGTGATTTGCCCTAAAACCAGGGACTTTATGAAATCTCTGCTGCAGTCCTGTAAATCCGATATCCTTGTAGAAGTACATGTAGCCGGGCTGCCAATTTCAATGCCTCTCGAGAGCTTCTGCTCGGCAGAAAATTCTGGCATAAAACATTTTCAGACAGATTCAGTCTTCTTTCAAAAGAACAAGGATTTTCCCACAAATTGGAAGCACTGACTTTTGTCTAAATTGTCCTTAACACCACCCATTTGGAATCATATTAAAAAAATAATAGGAGCAGCAGATTGTTCTCAGGCTGTTCTTAAGTATGAGATGATAATTATGTATATTCCCAAGATAAAAAAAAAGCAAACCTCTTATGTTCCAGTCCTGACCCTCCCTTTAATACGTCACATTACCTAGATTAAATTGTGTAACCTCTCTGTCCCTTAGATTAGCCTTCTGCAAGAGTATGGAATACCATGCTTTGAAATATTTTTCATTAGTATTTGATGATGAAAGTATGATTTTAATGCTTAAAATTCGCTTTCTTTTTTTTTGAACAAGGACATGTGAGGAAGGTGGGGGAGGGATTTTTTAAAATTGGCATGGTAAGTCTTTCAGTGGAGTCCTCATCTGAAGTGCTGGTTCTCTAAAGGGATCCCTAGCTGCTGCAGCAAGCCTAATTAAAGCAAATATTGAATCAGACAAGTTTTACACAGACGTATAGTATATTGGTTTTTGATTATTCAACAAGAAGTTTGACTAACCTTGTTTTCACTGACCGGTAAGAAAGAAATGTGTTCCATTTAGGCTTACTATAGTGAAATCTCATAACTCCTCATTTCTACACACGAATACCCTCCTCTTCCCTGAGAAATCCTTGTAATTTGTGTAGAAAAAGGTGCCTTTTAAAGTTTGGGTTTAAATATACAAGAAATAAAAAAACCAAAAAACCCCTCTTACTTGAAAAATATCTTGGGTTCTAGATATGATTCTTCATGTGCCCAGGACAGCTATAAATGTTTTGACCACAAATTCAATGTAAACTATGTCTTGAGTTGAAAGTCAGTCTTGTGATAATACCTGGGACTTAGTCTGCCTGGCAGCTGAGGATAATCAAAGCCTTGCTTTGGATAGAATCAGAGAAACAATCTATATTTTGTCACTGATGCTTCAGTGCAAATAAGCAAGTAGGACATGGAGGCAATGCTATCTTTTCATTTTAGAGGGTCTGCTTTAGAGCTGCCTGACACATCATTTAACATCCATTCTGGAATGCAGCATTCTTTGCTTAACACTGAACATTCAATTCTGCCTGAATCTATCTGAATTCTTCCTTCAGCCAGAGACTAACCTGTATCCCATTGTACTGGGCAAATGCAGACTGCAGATGTCTCTCCCAAATGGACTCTTTCCTTCAGAGCCTCATGCACCACCAAACAAAATAATCAGTGTCAGAGGTACAAGGCAATCATTTTATCTAAAGCCACCCACTCCTCTTTTGTTTTCCTGAGAACATTGTGTGCTTTTTATTTTACATCCTCCTCTTCAAATCTGCAGATGTGAAACTTTAAATGCAGGGTATTAAAAAAAAACAACATGAAAATTACAGAGCTTTGCAGTCAAGCACTCTGTGTCTGCAATTCTACAAGAGAAGAGCAGAGATAATTTTACATGTTTCTTACAGACATCCATGTGATAAAAAGAAAAATAATAACCTTTTCTACAAAAAAAAATTCAAAGATTGCTATCTGCGTTTAATACCAAATACTAGAAAATGAAAAGTGCATTAGTTTCTATGAAATAGATAAGCCTTTAAAATGAAGCTCTAAAGGGACATTTCTATGAATAAAGCAAACTGTAAACAGAATATCAGAAAATGCTTCAGAGCTGTTAGATCCAGCATAGGTAGACACAGGAAATGACACAATGTGAACTCCAAACTTGTTAGAAATCAGTGCTGTATTGGAAAACCAGCCAGAGGAACAATCCATAGCAAAATCCTCTAAAACCTAAGAAGAGTCCCCTCTGTGTCTAATTCTACAGTTATCTGATAAAAAACCTGGTACATTGCACCCTGCTGTCACACCTTGCTCTTTTTGGGTTTAATAATAGATTGCAGTTAAAACTGTGCCTGCGAAACTCACTTTTTCTTCAATGGGCCAGAAATTCTCCCTCTGATACAAAAGTATTCCTGGTATAGGATATATTTGGCCTTATAGCTAACATACTCAGAAATAAAAATGACTAGCTTTTCTTTCTGTAAATGTCAGGTTTATTATAAGCTTAATATATTATTATTATTAATTGGTTTCCAATAGCACTCTGAAGTCCCAGCAGAGACTGAAACACAAAGAAAGAGATATTCTTTGTCCCAGAGATCTGAAAGGATAGAGATAAAAGGGAAACAAAGAGGTTTGTCTAAGACTGAAATCAGTGAATGGTGTTGGCTGGGGCCTTAGGTGTCCTGATCCCCACAGATTTTCTGCAAACCACCACTTCTTTTAGAAGTGTTTTATGCCACCAAACTGTGAAGCACAGACACTGGAGTGAGGCCTGGAGTTCTGGAGAATAAATTTATTCAGAGTTCAGGCAAAATAAGAATTACATTTTTATGCATTCAACGGCAGATGAAACAGAATTACATTTATTTAGACTCCCACGTTAATTTAGATTGAGATAAGACGTGAAATATACAACACCTCAGGAATAATTGACATCTTTACATGTATGTTTATCATGAAGAACAACTGATTGTGTAGCTTGTCCATGGAAAATAAACTGATTTACAGTCTCTCAAAATGGGCCAGTGCTACACTGGGTGGTGGGGCCCTGGCACAGGTTGCCCAGAGAAGCTGTGGATGCCCCATCCCTGGAATTGTTCAAGGCCAGGGTGGACAGGGCTCTGAAACCATTTGTGCCTGGAGTGCTGCTGATTTTAAGGAGGTGATGAGCTCTCTGGTGGGTATAAAAGGAGCCTATGGTGACTTTGCTGTAGGCAGCCACATCACAGAGACTGGAATGAATTTCCACTGAAGATGAAATACCACATTTTGCACGTGGGACTGAGTCAAGCTAGAGAACCTTCAGAGGAGCAAGGAAATAGGGTTTATGAGGAACAAATGAAGGAAATTAATACCCTGTTGTGGGAGCAGTAGTGGTCTTCAGATGCCAAAATAAGTCCTCCAGTGTGAAGGTGAGGAATCTATTCCTCAGGCCAGTTCTGGAAAGGATTAGAAATGAATTTCAATCAAAGCGAAGACATTAGGGGATAAAAATCCTAAACAAACCTTCTTTTGAGCTGTGCGTAGAGAAACATTGAGCAGACTGTCTGGGACACTGTGACGACTCCATCTCTGGAAATCTATAAGAAGACCTTAAACAAGCATCTGTCAGGACTAATACATCTGCTGTTGATGCCTCTTAGGGCAGGGGATAGATGAGATAGCCTCTGAGATCCCTCCCAACCATATGAAGCTATGACACAGAAATGAATAATTCACTTTTTATATTTGCAGAGATGTGGAAATAAATAATAACTGAAGTCTAATCTTAGCAAAACTCAGAAGACTGGGAAAACCACATATAAATCATTGGTAATAAAATAATTTATACTGCATTGCAAAGGTGCTCAGCACCTAGACAGTTAGGCAGCTTTTCATAATACCTCAACTACAATTCAAATGTCAAGTGAAAACAGACTTGCCAATTCTACCAACCAACAATTTTGAGATTTTCTAGGTGAATTGCTGTATGAATTTTGAAAAATAGAGCAAGTAAGGAGGAGAAATAGTCCCTTCTAACTTGTAAGGTGTCAGATCTTTGACTGTACATGATCCATCATTGTGACAAAGACAACATTAGGTTAATTTACAGTCAGTTTTATTGCTGAATCTACTTACTGCGTGGTCTATGCTATGATTTAGCAGAGCCAGGCACCCACACATAGGGAAGAAATGGGTGTTTGAAGTATCTCTCCCCCAAAATAGCCCATGTTAGTTACCAGCATCAGTACTATTTACTTTGGGAGCATGCACTTGAACAAAACAGGGCCTGCCTACAACAGATTAAAAACAGATTAAAAACATTTGTTTTAAAAAGGTTAAACAGCATATGAATAATTTATTCAGAATGTTCCATGTAATTAGCAATACAGGAATTATTTGGTAATAACTAAACCATTACTGTGCACTTTCTGCATGAGCATAACAGCCTCTACTGCCTGTCTGTGAAAGTGGTATAAGAACTCAGCAGCAATTTCTCAGATAACTGCTTTTGCATAAGCACTTTCGGTGCTACTGAAACTATTTTGGCTCGATTAACAGCACCAGGTGCCCTATATAAGAATATTATTTTTAATTGGTTTTAATGTTTCTTTCACTGATTGGTTCCAGTTCAAACCCTGTCCTGAAGGGTTTGAACTACAGTACTTGTGCCTAAAGCTTTACAGCTACCTTTCTTGGAGTGATGCCTAAATAATGCATTCCTTTTGCTGGCATATCCACATTTATCTCAGGTTCTGAAATGATTTTAGTCGTCATTTTAAAGCTTCTTTCTGTGATGGCCATCACCCTTAGGTTTCTAAGGCTTTCACTGTGGCACCCCATTAGAGGTATTGTTTGTTCTTTTATTCGCCTTCATTCAGTGCATATGTGGGTGAAGGGGCTGACACAGACATTTGGCTTGTTTTGAGTGCTCCCATCTGTGCTTCACAGAGTGTACTGAAGATCAGGGAGGTGAAGGAAGGGTAAGGACAAAGAACTGGTCTGAAATCTTGGACAGAAACTTCTCAAGAAACGCCAAGTGGCAAAAGCTGAACTAAAGTACAAGACAAATTTTTCCTGAAACATTTTCAAACAAAGCTTCTAATTTCAGAAGCACAGACCATCTTTGGTTCCTCAAATGTCACTGGGTGATGAATACAGAAATTTTCAGATCTTTCTTTCGTCTCCGGTTTAGGCTTCACCAAACTTCACTGAACCTGTTTGTCTCAACACTAACACCATATTTTGTTATTTGGATGCACATGGTGGGGCCTCAGGGAAAGTTTTCAGGATTCTAAATCTCAGATCTGTGGACATACATCAGTGCCTAACTCAGGATCTTGTACTTCAAAAGAATCTTGTTTGGTGTAAACTGTAGTTTGGAGATGTTGGAACAATGTCCAACAAGGCATTTAAAGCTCTCTGCTCTTTGGTGGAGAGGTCTAGAGCCTAAAATTGACCTGCCAAAGGGAGAAATCTGATTTGAGGGAGTGTGTGGGTGAAAGGGGAAGGCAGGAAAGGGATGATACAACGTGCAGCATAAAAAGAAGTGAGAGGTCCAGGGCAAACACCAGCCAGCTGAACACTGGACTTATGGCTGGAAATGAGCACAGGACAGAGAAGATACAGACAATGGAGTTTTACTGTCTAACTGTGGTAAAGCTACCTGGATGGCAAAGGCCAGGTTCTTAATAGCTTCTCTGATTTTGATGTAGTGTAGCATAGAGGATTAGGCATTGGGAGGAGATGCAGAAAAAAACCCCTTCCAAATCAGTCCAAATGGAGACCAAAACTTGACTTTTCAGTTTAGAATCATGGAATGGTCTGGACTGGAAAAGACCTTAAAGATCCTCTGGTTCCCCCTGTCGTGGGCAGGGACACCTTCCACCAGACCAGGTTGCTCCAAGCCCCATCCAACCAGGCCTTGGACACTTCCAGGGATGGGGCAGCCACAGCTTCTCTGAGCAACCTGTGTCAGGGCCTCACCACCCTCACAGGGAAGAATTTTTTCATAATATCCAGTCTAAACCTAATATCTTCCAGTTTGTATTAATTTCCCCTTTTCCTGTTACTCCATACACTTGTAAATAGTCTTTCTTCCTCTTTCTTGCAGGTTCCCTTCAGGTCACTCTTAGTTCTCTTTCCCAGTCTCAACAATCTTTCCAGCCCTTTAACAAAGATGTGATGACACCAACACAGGGATCAGTTATCTTCTAAGGTGCCATCAACTAAAAGTGTCCATACCGACACTTCTGAGCAGCTTTGAGCTATACTTCACTCTTCCATTGTCCGTAAATTGAACATTTTTGATCCTTGTTGCTTGCTTTTTTTACTTCTCCTAAAACTCAAGGAAAACTTAATGGGTACATCTCTGCTAAGATTTAGTGTCAATTAGATTGTGCATTTTGTTAAGTATTGTCAAAAAAATCTAAGCAAACTTATGTATGATCTTCTTTGCTATCACCCATTACTCACTGGCAAGAAAGCCTGAAGAAAACTTTGCAAATATCTGAGTTTTGCTGTTTGCACCCTAAGCTGAAACCATGGACCTAATTTTCCAAAGTAATGGGTACACAAGGACTGCTGATTCCAGGTGGTGGAAGAACTCTGTTGGTCTATGAAGGTGCAGGATATAATAAGCCAGAGAACATCCCAAAAAGAGGCACTGATGAACATCACTGAAATTGTCTTCGTTTTTCTCCTTCTTTCTAAAATTCATACCCGTGCTGATCCTCTTGAAGGGACACGTATTGATGGGCCTAAATTTGGAAATGTAAAGAACTGCAGACAGTTAAAATAAAGGAGGACCAAGGAAGATGCAGCAGACTTCTCCCTTGGAAACGTGCAATGTTGTTGTGCATTGTATCTCACTGTCAGCTTTACATTTCATAACTGAGCATGACACCTCAAGCATGCTCGCTAAACCAAATTTGAATAAAAATTCGTATTACAGCAGTTCTGCTACTGGGAAACTTCTATTAACGATGTCCAATTTTGCTCCAATGTACATCCCCCATGCTTAAGTGTGTTGCAGTTGGTGTTATTTCCCTGAGTGTCTGTAGGCCTGCTGAGATTTATAGTGTATAAGCATTCCATTGACACCACGTTGGAAAAGAAAGCTCTGCAAACGCAGTGAATGTACATAAAAATCTCTCCTGTAACAGAGCAGAAGAAATATCTTTTTATGCAATGTATTGTTAGTAAAGCAGATCCTGATGCTGCTTTGAATGTTTCATGGGGTTTTTGATAGCATCTAATTTGCCTGTACTATTTACAGCACCAATAAAAAGTGCTCTTCATTTTACAAATGAAAAAATATCAGGGAACTAAGTTGTATGTTTGAGATAGTGATGAATTCTGTAAGCTCAGTCTCTTTGGTACTTTCAGAGAGATGCAATGAGAAAAAAAACTTTAGAAAACAAATGTGTTCACAGACTACTTGTAATCACCTCTTCAGATCATCTTATCTTTTTGGCTTGTGAGGTACATACATTTAATGGAGACTTTTGGAAAGAACTTAGGCCTCATTTCCTCCTTATGGCCACTGCTGTCTGGGCTCTTGAGCATTTTTTCTATCTTGAGGGAACTCTGTCATGTGCTGAGCATCCTGTTGAGTTTAGCGGGAATAAAAAGCACATTTATAGCCTTTTGCAAAATTAGGTTCTTTACACTTGTTGCATCTGCATTAGAGATAGATTTCAGGGCCATGTCATAAATACAGTGATGTACGTGTACGTTTCTCCCTCAAAAAGCCTCATTATATGTCTCACCTCAGTACACCTCAGCTGGAATGTCTTTCTGCATTCTGTGTTAAAAAGAGTTTTTTTCAGACCATATATTCATTGTTACATGAGTAAAAGTTATAAGAGTTGATTGTAGAGAATTACCAGATTTAGTCTGTGGTTAAAATATTAGCTATTAAGTAATTTAAGAGTCCAGAAAAAAAAAAAAATTCAGTCCTTCCTGCTAAGTGTTCAGTATAAGAAAAATGAAAACTCGTCTAACACAAGTCATATATAAGCGATGTTAAAAGTCTGTCTACCGAGAAGCTGATCAGAAATACTAAGTGAAACTGTAATTTCTTCCACTTTAATTAACTTGATTCTCCAACAAGATGTCCTCGTCCGTTCAGCAACCCTTCCATTGTACTTCATTTAAGAAACTTATGTTTCCCAACTTTTGTCACATTATATTGATATGAAAGCACATTATATATATTTTCCTGTTTAAGAAGCAGCATGTTTGTCCAGTATAAAACTAATAAAATAATCTCTAGTTCAAGACTTGTAGCAAGATTTCAATGCCTAAGATCTGAGCTTTATGCTCAGAGCACAGAACTTCAAACCTAAGTGATAACGGATTGATTTCTGACAAGCATTCATTACCCTGTTCTAAATACTAAAGCACATCCAGTGACAAACCCCCCAGATTAAAATGCTTCATCATGCAAGAGCATCTCATTCTTTGCTTACACCTTCCCCTCATACCGTTAGTTTCCCTACTGTTCAAGCAGAGCCTCTGTTTTGGTAACAGCTTGTTGAGAGAACTCTGTGTTTTCCCAGTATGTACTTGAAGAAGATTAATGAGTCTTCCTAACATGCCAAGTCAATCTGTTCCCTGCTGTCAATCACCTCCCATAGAACAAGTATGTCTCTCTCACTGGCTATATTTTCATGCAGATACCCTACAAAAGTTTAATTAAAGCACTAACCACAACTGATCATAAAATACACTCCAGAACACTATTAAAGAAATAATTGGATATGTATTAGATAAGCCTTTTCATGAAGATCTTTTCCTCTAAAGGGTCAGTGAAGACAAAGGGATGAATAAACAATATGAATAATTTGACAGTGATTCTTATGATTTAATTTTGATTTCTGCTGTTGGATGGTTCAGCCTATTTTAAAAAGTGGTATCTACTTACAACATCCTACTTGACTATTGTCCGAGAATAAATCATTTACATTTAAAAAGAAGTACAATATTGCTCTTAGCTTGGCAGCTGGAAGAAGGGGATGGAGGAGAAGAAATTTTGTAAATAGGGAAAGCAGATAACAAGTTTTACAAGACTGACTTTTCATGGCAGTAAGCAATAAGGTATCAGCCTGTACTACTACATCTGTTTTCAAGAAAGAAAATTAAGCAGCAGTGTGGGAATTTCTCATTCTCTTGTATTCTAGTGTGTGCTATCACTGGTGCAAGTTAAAAACTGTGAGGTGGTACAGTGCTACCATTAACATTACCTAAAATCTGAAAAAGTGTAGCCTTCAGGTCTGAAACAGCCAAATTTACCATATTCCAGGTTAATTATGAGTGATGCAGAGCACAGATGAATTAAACAGCACAGTCAGAGCTGACACAGTAGAGGGAGCTGTCCTTTGAGAAGGCAGTAATGGGAGCCAGGGGAACCCCAAGGGGAAGTAAGTAATGTTTGGGGAAATAGTGAAGACGTGGATCAGAAGCAGAGAGAAAGAAGATGAAATTTCACTTTTGAAAGACTGAGGACCACTTACAGATGACAAATTACTGAAAGTCTGAAACCCCTTTCTACTTTCATTACTCAAGTTTTGCAGTGATTAAGTGCCATTCTCATAACATAAAATTAAAAAAAATTATGTAAGATGTAAAAATATGTAGAGATATATGTGTATACTTCTAGAACAGATTGTTAACAACAGCAATTTCTCTTGTCTTCTGGTGTAGGTCAGCTTCTAATTTATTCGCTTGTTAGCAAAGTGGTTCAAATGGCATGAAAATTCGGTAGGGTCCAGAAAAACATGAAGAGTTAAGGAACTGCAGACACTTTTAACACTGAAACACATTTATTTTTTTCAGAAACAGTAAATGTTGGTGAATTGGCCTAATATGAGAACATTAAGAACAAGGAAGGATTATAATTGCAGAGGTATTACATCATTGAGGGGAAAAAAAGCAGCAGTCATGTGGCCTGTTGCAGAGAACATACATGTTGTTCCCACACATCTCAGTCATTGGAAGAGGAGAAGGACTATCCCCATCTTTTGCAGTGGCTGGGGGCACAGCCCAAAATGTTGAAAAAGGCTTCAGTGGACAAAATTCCTGCAGGGTCATGGAACTTTGTCCCCTACCACAATGGCTGCTGGTAGTATCTCTGGGACTGTCCAGCACTTGCAAGTTTCTTTTCTGGCTATTTTTGTCCTAAATCTGTAGGCCAAGAACTTCTGATAGATCCAGGCTGTTTTCAGCTGACTTTATTTGGTTGATTCTCACAGTACTTTTGGTTGTAGGCTCTAACTTTAATCCACTAGTTGTCTTGCAGTTCATCTACTAGATCATCTGCTTTTGGTCTACTTGAGCAAGTCGAATTTGTTCGGCATTTGCACGATGATAATGTCCTGGATTAATGTCTCTCCTTTTTATAGATCTGTGAGAAAAAGAAAAAAGCAACCTTGCGATTCATTTGCATGATTAGGAGGACAGAAGATAATACACCACATCAATATGTAAACAGGGACTACTGAGGTGTTAAGTAGTTAATGGTCCTGAGCAAGTTGGGTGGGGGCATCAGTTCCTGAAGTGATCATGGGAAGTTTTAAGGCAAAAGGGAATATGCTTTTGTTGCAATAGTCATGCCCAGAGTGCCACATACGTCATATGGTCCCTTGGCAGGATCCATGTGCCCCTCACTCAAATGCCCCCTTCTTCTTGTCCCTTTCTCCGGAATGTACTCACCAAAGCCATCTCTTGGGCTTTGGAGGAGGCCTGGCTGTGCCTGGAGAGGTGTGGTAGGATCGTGTCTTGGACGATGCCGCCAGGTCTTTGTTTGGAAGTGGAATGAGCCAGAGGTGTGTTGAAAATCCCCTGATGAGGTGGCCCCGGGACTTCTGTTGGACACTCATCTCTGCTCTGCTGACAGGAGTCTGTGAACACTGAAACATTCCGTGGTCGTCAGCCCTGCTTGGCTCAGTCCTTTCTCTAAGAGTGAATCTTTCTTCACCTTCTGTTTTCGGACTGAGCACCGTTCTGTTGATAGAAGACTCAGCCTCAGTCTGGCTTCTCAAAGTAATGTTTAGTTCTCCAGAGAGTTTTTCCATTGGTCTTAGACAGGAATCCACTCCTTGGTTCCGTCTAAGGGCCAGCCTCACTCCTCCCCCGTGACCTGCTGCAGCAGTGAGTGCAGAGATCCTTCACAAGGGGTCTCTTGAAAGTAGCTATTCTTGGGACTGAGAGAGCAGGAGAAGTTGTGACAATGCTGATACATCGACAGGACATGTAAAGACAGAACCTGAGTGTAACGACCCCACCACGAAGATCTTTTCCTCCCAACTTGCCTACCTAGGACACTGTGGGCTCAAGATGGAAAATAAGCAACTTGGGAGTCTGGACTGCAGTGCAAACTGAAACCTAAGTGTGTGTGAAGGCTTTGACATGATTTATGTTACTTGAGAGCCTGGTGGCATTTAAACATGGGGAATAACTGAGGATTGTGTCCGTGGGGAATAAGAAAGAGCTGTCTCTTCAGATGTTCCGTGTATCAGGGATGTGGGGCAGGGGGGTACTGAGGGAAACTTTAGAAGAAGCTGCAGAGTCTGCAGCACTCTGCTGAATCCAGAAAGGGAGCAGTTTGTCTCCTCTGAGGTTCCCAGGACTTACTGGACTTGTCTCCAAGGTTATAGTTCCCTTTTCCCCTTTAATATTAGCAGCAAAAACTTCTCTTGTTGAGTGTAGAATGACATTTCAAGAGTTTGTAGAGTAAGTCTACGTATGCATTTCTTCCCTGAAATTTCAAGAGGGACATCCTGAGAGAAGATTTACAAATCACAGATTCACAAATTCACATAATATTCTGAGTTGGTCTTCTTTTTTTAGCATTTTTGATGCTTTGAGCTGGGGTTTTTACTGTCAAAACAGAAAATGTTCTTACTGATAACAGTGCCCAAGGCACAGATCATTGGAAATACCATATACATTAATGAGGTCTTTGATAATTTAACTTTAGTATTGAATAACTGCAGATGCCCAACACATGCCTATATATGCTACATGTTTGTGTTGCACAGTGTGGTTAGGATATGCCTGGATATCTGGTATGCAAGTTTAATGTATAAACTGCTCTTTAAATTGTTGATTATATCCTTAGGTAGGTTCTGGTGAATTAATAGGACTCTATTGGTAAAAAATAATCGTGAATCCAAGTTTGCATAGTGCTGTCAAGAATAAAGATTTGCCTTAAAGGTGGTAAGTTTTAAGTGAGCAAGTTAAAACACATAAAATGCAAAGTATAATATGAAAAAACCCAGCAAATTTGAATTATCATTAAAGGACTCCTCAAAAAATTAACCTACATTTATGGTCACGCTATTCAACAACAAGGGAAGGCGAGATGTTTCCTAGCCATACAACAGGTCATAAGAAGAAATATTCACCTCTCATTTCCAAACTGGTTCTCATTCTTCCTGGAAGACACTTTTTTATAATCAAGAGAGATCAATACCTTGATTTATCTGAATAACACGTTTAAGCAAGTCACAAACCTCTGCGATAGAAGTAAATCAGGACTGACTGTCCAGGAGATTTTCAACAATTCATTTTTCTTTAGTGAGGTGAGAAAGGTTCTGCTTAATTCCAGTTTTTTCCTCTCTGTCCAGTAACAGATCAAGTATATAAAATTGGCCCAGAATTACCCATTCTACTTAAAAAAACAAAAAAGAAAAGGGCAGAAAAACCCCCAGATATGTTCTCTATTTTCTTAGTGCCTGATAAACAAGACAAAAACAACTCAGATGTGCCAGGTGCAAACTTAGTACTGCTTTTCTGTGAAATTTGAAGACAAGACTTCAGTAAAGGCCATTCAATAAATTTCTGCTTTAGCTAATCAGAGCAATCTGAATGCTGGAACTAGCTTTGCATGTCTGCTATGGGACAAATCAGATACCTGCTTATAGCACTCCAGAGTTTCCAACACTTGGGCTCTAAAAGACATAATCAAAATGTTTCATGAGGTGTAACTTGCACAACTCTACTTCCTTAATAATTAAAGAAATGTCTCAGACTCCGTGCACGTGCTCCAGCAGGAATGGTGCCACTCAGAAATAAATTGCATGTCTGCTTGAGATTCTTCCCCGGCAGTATTAGAATCTGTCCAGTAAAATGATACAAACTTAATTTGCCATAGTACTAATTTACATTGCCATTAATGAGAACACAAGTTTTAAATCACAGACATGGAAGTACTATTGTGCATCCAGCTTATTCTGACTCCACTCAGGGTGATAAGGCATTCTCCAGACAATTGTAATTATGAGTAATTTGTAAAAGTAATAAGAACTGCTTTTTATTACAGGCAATAAAAATCAATTCTTCATTCAATTATCTTTCCTGGCTATGATATGATAGCTGCCCTGAGTGAGTGCAACAGGAAAAAAAAGCTGAGCTAAGTCCTAAGGAAAATAACTATTAAAGAAAAAGACACTAGCACTATTAAAAAAAAAAATCTAACAATATTTAATCTCCATTTCGGTTTCTTGTCATAAAGACATGATAGTAAATGCTTGATAATATTGCTAAAATCCTTTTTCTTTAAGACACCAAATTCACATATATTGATATTATTTTAAACATAGGACCAATTTCCTTGATTCAGTAGGATAATTCTCGTAGTTAAGATGCTGCGAAAATGTAAATCTTCATAGATTCAGGGTGACGGTAAAGAAAAGCATTTTAGATGTAATTAGTTTTCATACAGTAAAACTTGTTGAATTAGAAGTTAAACATTAGCTCCAATTTTAGCAGGAATTAGAGCTTAAAATCACAGATACCTTCTATTTAATGATACACAGGGTTTTACGCAGGAATGTTTTTCTCACAGGAGTGTATCTGGGGAAAAGTCCCTGGTTTTTAATTTGTATTTTTCTCTTTCATTTCAAACTTTTCTATTCAATTTGAGGGGTCTGGGAAAAAAATCAAATAAGTGCATCTGCATAAAAAGCCCATTTAATAAAATAATTTCATATCTTTTGAATCATTTTTTCATACATTTTTGGTTTCAGGGCAGTTGAAACAGAGGAAAAAGAGTGTTACATTTCCTTTTGAAGGTGGGACTTGATTTTTATTTATTGTAACTTCCTCATTTGCCAGAAGTGTGAGATTTTCATGGAAGTGCTAAATTGAGCCTCCAGTGCAGAAGGATTTGAGGATGGGTCACTTTACCCCAATAACTTTTCTCTTCCTTCTTAGTAAGGAAAAGACAAGGTACATTTGTTTGAATTTTGATCTGGAATATTAGAAATTAACAAGGACTGTTTAATGGGCAAACTGTTCAAGGATTAGATGAGTCAGAAAGGTTTTTGGGGAGGCCATTTTTTATAGCCTCTCTAGCATAACACATCTCTGCTAAGGCAGCAGTGGATGTCAGCTTTTGTCAGGAACCATTTCTGCAGCACATTATTAAAACAAATCCATATAAAACATATGCTCTGGGTCATCTTTTACTTAGCCTTTCTCAAGTCTTCAACTGCTTACTTGTAAGTACTGCTTACTTCTTCTTTTAAACTGTATTTTAAAAATTTACCTCCTTTTAAAAGTTTACCTTTAACTCCTCTTGAGTTCTCTATGTCACTTACATAGAAGGGATCAGTAAGAAATTTTCTGATTAATATTTGTAATAAGATTTCTTGTTTCTGAATATTTCTGAAGAGTGAGTTTTATGATGTCATGGTAACCTCAAGTTTGTCAAGTTTTCAGATCCTTCTCTGAAAGGAGCTCTGTTAATTGGCAACCTGTACCTATAGCAACAGAAATGCACATCCTTCGGTTACATTTTCCAACCAAGCTTTTTCTTGGGAAAAGCTTCTCAAAGCACTGCTTTTAGAGGAACATTCAGTTCACAACTAAAGAAGGAAATAAACTGGACTATAAATTTGCTGCCATCAGTAGATTGATCTTGCTTACCTTTAATCCTTCACGAAATTCTGATTTTAATTGGATAAATTTGGAATAAGAGACCCGCAAGACATCAACATGGAATATTTAGGCTTTTAGAAAAAAATCAGGGTAAGATGATATAGTGGATATACTATTTTCAGAGTATGATGTGTCCAGCTCTGGTGTCAACAGCAGGCCATGCTCTCCTGCCTTCAGAAGTGATTCTGAAGAGGACTGACATAACCTAACCCCAAAAACTCTCCAATGCAAATTTGCTGCCTCAAAAATGGGTGCTCATTATACTGGCAAGATCCAGTTTTAATATTGGCAGGTGTAATGAAATCTTCCTCTGCATCACACTTCCTGAGCTATGCCATCCTTGTTATTGCACTCCTGAAACTCTCTTAAGTAGAGAACTCAGCATTTGCATAAATTCCCTGAGGATCTATGAAGAAAATGTTCCAAGGCCCTCCGGGGCTAAGTGTGTCTGGTGAAGTATATGAATAAATCTGTCAGTTTTGAATCATTAGGAATGGATGGCTTTAGGGTTGATTTTAAATGGGTGCCAGTATATCTCAGGGTTTTACTAAAGACAGAGGATGGGCAGGAGAAGCTTATATTGTTGTCCTTGTTTTGATAAGGTTAATGAGAGTGTTACCAGGAATTGTGTGGGAGTTATGGAATCAGAGAATCACAGAATCATTTAGGCTTAAGAAAAAGACCCTTAAGGTCATCAAGTCCAACCATTAACCCAGCACTGCCAAGTCACCACTAAACCATGTTCCGAAGCATCACATCTATAAAGTAAGTAATTTGTAAATACAAGTTAATCGTATTGACACAGAAAAATAGGCACCCAAGCAGCGTCTGCTGAATGTCATACCATTTTTTCCTATTTTATGGCAAGTAGTCTAGGTGGCATAAATCAGTCCTGGCTCTGTTCGCATTTCTACTTTTTGCCTATGAATTAAAGGCAAATCATATGGGTAGATAGAAGGCAGCATTTTAAAGCACTTATATTTATAGGTATATATTATCTCTAGCGGATATATTTTGGTGTTGTTATTAGGAATATGGACTATTGGTAAAATTCTCAGGAAAGTAAATAATTTACCTCCTCTTAGAAGCCTGAACTTTCAGACTCAATTATGTAGATTATGGCCAAAATACCTCTCAGTCCCTAAGGTAAGGAAGGGTAGTACAAGACTATCCTAGCTATCAGTCTGAGCTTTGAATGTGCTATGCCTGTCTCTTCCTAAGGTTCTGTGCATGATCTCCTATACATTTAGGTGAAAAGCCTCAAAAGAGTCCACAAGACCCATTCATTAACACTTTAGGTCTGATAGGTTGACACACTGAGCACTTCAGTCTACACATTATTTGACCTGGAGTTAAAGTGAAAAACATTTCTGAAAGTCAAAGTTGCTTGACTGCTGCCGGGTTCACAAAACAAATGTAGCAAAAGGTCCCTCACGTGTGCTAGCTTAGCTGCCCCAAAATGCTTAAACCAGCAGAGCTGAACACAGAAATACAAGTACAGTGTGATCTGAAAGACAAAAGACTGGGGGCAAGGAAAAATTCCTTGTCTTCTCTGGATCTTACCAGCACTGAGGAAGACAAGTGCTGCACACTTGCTGATCCTTGCCATCAAAATCTTTGTCTTAGACTCAATATATTGGGGCAGCGATACTTAAATGAGGCTTTCCAGGAAATCATCTCCAGGATGTCCTCTCCAGGCTGCCCCAAAAGCACTGGTTTGCCACTGAGCTGTGCAGGGAGGTGAGGTGGTCCCCAGTGTGTCTAGCAATCCAGGGCATGTATTGTGAAGCTGCATTTTGTAATGGTGGGTGGCTCCTTGGATACGGTATCAAATACATGTATCTTTTTTTCACCTCAAACAAACAAGGTCTGAGCTTTAGAAACAAGGGAGAGCACAGAGATTGGCTGTGAAACTATATATTAGTATTTTGTATGAGCAAATAACACTGAGACCTTGTCCAAGCGTAAGTGTGGAGATCCTCTGTTGTGTAACAAAATGGTCAGATATTCCAGATTTTCTAGACTATTCCCCACCTGCTTGCATGCAGCAGTCAGACTCATCGACATGACCCACCTCGGTTTCTAAGACAAATCCCATCCTGCTGCACACAACCGGCTATTACAGTGATGTGTCCATTAAAACTGCTTCAGGGTGTTAATCCAGAGCAAACTTTTCCCTTGTGACAATTGTTAAGAAAGAAAAAGTACAATTCCTTGGTAACTACACAGATCTGCCGAAATCAGATATTTTCCTGTCCTATTACTACCACACTGAAGATTCTATTTTCTTTAGGGAAATCTCAAGAGGCAGTAATGTAGTTTTGAATTATTGCCATCACCTCTCTTAGCTACCTAGATAACACTGCAAACTGTGATATTTTTGTTGTTTAAAATACATTAAAAAATGATCAAAAAACCACAGGTGCAAGAAAACCAAGAACAATTTAGAGGTGACTGCAGTAGCATTAAATGCTCTGGGCTTATCCATTCTGGACTTTTCCTGAGGAACACAAATAGACACAACTGTGATAAGAAATTTTACAAGAATATTTTACGTATATTCTTTAATCTGTTTATTTGGGCTGTCATTTTGAATAAAGATAATTTATTATAAACTAATAATTTAATACAACCAAAATATCTGTGAGTTCCTCTCTCTATTTTTTTTTCTGCTATCCCATTAAATGGAGATTTCTATTAGACAGATAGTCTGCTAATTGTGCCCTGACATTTTGGTTTCATCCAGTTTTTCAAGTAGTTTGTTGCAGCTGTGTATTTCCAGGCAAAGCAGGCTCCGGTGGAAAAACGCCAATTCTTCTTAAATATGGCATTCTGACAAAATATCTCCTTTTCTTTCTTTTCCTTGAAATTATACTAGTGCAGGTTTCCATCAGAAATGAGCCTGGCCTCCTTCCAGATTATCTGAGAGAAGCTCAGATCATCTGTGGCTCTGGGAAACCTCAACACATCAAGGTGCTCGGACTTTTGGCATCCTCTGCTTCAGCACAGTTTGGGCACGTGGGCTGCTTTAGCAACAGGAAATGTGGAGTAACTCAAGGTTTTAAAAGGTTCTGCACTTCTGAGGAAAGGGGAGACAACTTAGAAATACTCCCCAAACAGCGTAAGGACTGTGAGGGGCAACAGATGAGAAGAAGGAAGGTAGTAAAGGATTCAGGAGGGTCAGAGATTTCATCTGACCCAGACATGACAGGATTCATGGACTTGTCTCATCCTCAGCTGGAAAGCTCTGAATTTTCCCTATTCTTTTATCTATTACAACACAGAGTGGTACCTTTCAGCTTTTCTGGAGTCCTGGAAATACCAAAGTGAGCCTCAAGGCCCTCAGCTCTGGGGCATCTCAGGCTCACAGAATCCCTCAGATTCTCCATATGGTTGTGCAGGAAAGCCTGGACACTCCTATTTCTAGTCCGTTGTTTGATCTTAGGCAAATATATACAGAGCCTACCTTTAGTTTTTAAGGATATTTCTCCTTAAAGTTAAAAAAAAAAAGAAAAAGGAAAAGGGAAATGGAAATGGAAAAACAAGCCAGGCACTGGTGACTGATTAATTTTCTTTTGACACATTGTTTTCCTAATGCTTTATTGGAATAGGATAACATTTGCATGAACAAGAAATCCACGAACATGGGCTTTTAATAATCAAACTGCTAACTTAAGTGTCATAGCAGTGTTTGGGTGATTAATGAAAGGTGTTTATAGCACCATTTATTCTGTTTCATTTCAGCAACTGTGCAAAACTCCTTACAGGGTGTATGACATATTGCTCCTTTTATAGAGCAGTATCCATATGTTCATTAAGGTGGAAAAAAATAAGGAAGCTAAATGCAGGTGTCAGCTGAAACCTGCAGAGGATCACTGCTTCATTGGTTTGTGCTTTCTTCTTTGATTTGCAATTAACATATTTCAGGACTTCAGACATGTTTTGCCTGTTGTCCCTGGGGTACCATCGCTCCCTTTGTGTGGTTCGATTTCTTTCTTCCTTTTTATTTTTGCTTTTTAAGTATTACATTTTTACTGACACAAAGAAAGATATCTGAGGGCAGAAAATATTCTGCTGCATCCAAATGCCACGGAATGGCATATTAGGATATTTGCTTCTTCCCTACTTTTTTGTTAAATCACACAGTTGTCTCAATGCTGAGGACCTTGAAATCTCTTGGGAAGACCATCTTAAATAAGGAATCAAAACAATTCAGGCTTCTCATCACAACCGTGAATTGAAAAGTAAGCACACACCATGTTCACTCCCCTAACAGAGAGACTTTCTGGAGCCTGTAGTTAATGATGAAATGCAGCAAGTTTTTATATTTGTATGGTAAGTAATGAGGTGCATTAAATGGGACTGAACTACTGCAGCCATCCCAAGAGAATCCAGTATGGCAAAGTTTCAGAAAATCTCTGACTGCACCTCCTCCCTCTTGCCTCTTGCCTTCTGTTGCCTCCTCCTCCTCTCTCAATCACCTCTGCTGTGTTCCAACAAAGGAATGAGCAATATTAATTTGGTGGGGCTTCTGCCCTGACTTGCAAGGTTAAGAACAGAGAAAAGAGAAAAGCAGAGAAAAGCAGCTTAAAAAACATGTTCTGTGGAGGACTCCAATTTCTTATCCTCATGAGAGTAGGTGGTGAGAAAAGCTGATGTCTGGGCAGAGCTACCGTAGGTCATACTTTCTGTCCTCAAGCTGGCCAGAAATACAGATGAGAAACTTCTTTTGCATGTTGGCAACTGTTGTGGTGTTATTTGAAAGGAGGGAGTTGTCATGCTTAGCATTTGCATGTTCAGAAGCTAGTGCTCCTACTCAGAGGGGAAAGTTAGTCATCCAAAATCCTGGGGAGAGGGGGGAAGCTAGTTTCATTTACAGGAGCCAATGTGCTAACCAGAAAACATGGAAACAGAGAGATATGGATGGGTGCCATGGGTGAGTGAAGACATTTTTTCAGGATTCAGTGTTATCTTGCAGACTTTCTACATCCTATGCTGTTTATGCCAGTAGAAATGTCAGTACAGTGAAAGGATGCATCATCCATTTCTTGGACATGATAATATCAGCAGCGCTCATTTCTGTGTGCTTCACATGGCTTCCTTTTGAAGGTGCCTGCCTCAGATTTTTAATATCAGCTTCATCTATAAATGTGGGACTGCATTACACACTCTCTTGTGTGTGTACATGTCCTTTAATTCTTTTACCATTCAGCTGAATTAATTGTTATGACCAAGGAAGGGAATCATAAGCATTGTCCTCCTGTTTTCACTCTCAGGCCATTTTCTTATCCAGTATAATCCTTATCTTCCTTAAAATATTAGAGAAACTGAAACTTGTTGGAGAAAGTATGAGCTACCCTTTTCTGAAACACTTTAGTCCTTCTCTGTCTCCTAACTGTAAGCTGATTTAAGCGCTGAAACTTCTAATGTGCAAAATTTGCCTCAATCCTTGCTGTTATTGCTGAGGAGGTAAGTATGTGAAAACATTTAAACAGAGGAAAACTTTAAAACTTTTTGTTTAAATAGAGCAACTTGCTATGTTTTAGGCAGCATGTAAATTGAACAAGTCGGGGATGAGCCATAGATGTTAGAATTCGGTATTCTTATGTTGAACCTGATTTGTGTTTATACAGGGCAACATTTTGCAGAAGTTTCATACTGTAAAAAAACTGCTGTGGCTGCCATGACGTGGGCATATAAGTGTGAGGATACTCATTATTCCAGCTGCTTTTTATATATGATGTATAAGATCCTCCCCAATAAAATTATTAGGCTCCTTATTATAGTTCAGGTAACAGATCTGCACGTTAAACAGCTGAGATTGCATTGGACGCGTGTATCTGTGCAGAGTTGCTCCTTGTCAAAGGGCCTAGGTATTAATTTCGGGAATTCTTCATCCAGAGACAGCCCAGCCCATGAAACAAAAAGTATTTGAGCCTGGGTAGTCTCTTCTTCTCAGCTTATCAGCAACAAACTTTGGAAATGATAGATGCATATATGACATAAAGCGCTAAAAAATGAACTGAGCTCATTTTCCTCTTGAGGATCTTTCAAGCCATGAACTTTGAGGATAGCGTGATGGAAATTTATATATTCTTCATTGCATCCTTAACAAGTTGCTGTCGCTCCAATTGTTGTTTCTGCCTATTTTCGTCTGATATCCCATTTGAAAACATTTGACTGATTCTGTGCTCAAATCTTTCCATTTTCTTCTTGTCTGGCTTGGTAAGGAAAGTGGGAATGGAAATGGAGATAAAAACCCTGCAAGTTTGTTTTTAGCCTATCTTTCCTTTGGGGCAGAACTTGTTGGTGAATGACAGCTGCAGTTCCAACAGCTTGAAAATACAGAACGTCTCTTTACTTAACAATACCTTATACAGATTTCAGAAATGATATTTGCAGGGAGTAGTGTAAGCCTGGGTGTGCTCAGCTGTCTGTATTACACTTTTCCTCTTTAAAACCAGTATTTGAGCACACAGTGGCCACAGTAATTTATGGAGCAAACCCTGAAAAATTCTAAATCAGGATTAGTGTCTATTAACTCTATTAAGTTCTATTTGGCAGTCAACCAAAGTGTCAACTGAACTCACATTCCTCTTTATCCGGTAACTCATACTGGAGAAGGCACATGTACAATATCAAGTGGAAAAAGGTTTCCGGGGTAATGCTACAACTATCAGGCCAAATTCTCTCCTGGCATAACTCACAGTATTTCCAAGCCAGATCTTTCAGAATAGCCCGTCTGTCTCGAATTAATTTTTCGTATTCACTTTTTAATAAGCAACTTTCCAAGCAATGAGGGTTTTTTAGCTGCATGACTCCTATTAAAGTCAATAGGAGTCATGTGGCTAAAACCCTATGTGATGCTTGAATTTATTGAAAATTGGCATCTGCTGCTGAGAGCACTTCTATTGTTTGGTCTTCCTGCCCAATCATCACTTTCTGCCTGGCCATGTAGCCCCTTGTGCTCCTACTTGCTGGAATCTCCATGCCTAACCTTTCTATTCCTTCCCCAATATCCTTTCACAGTAAAAATAAAAGAGCCTCCTCCGTAGAATCATTACTGCCTCATGCCCTTTTGTTTGGATTTTCTGTGTGCGGCCTCTTTGTTCAGCCTCAGCTGTTGCTGAACTTTGCTGTTGGCTGCACTGAATCGTTGCATTGTTCGTGCAATCACTTATGTTTGCACAATACTGCAGGAACTGGGGAGATGAAAGGTGCTCTGCGCACAAAAGCCTGGCTCCTTACGATTTCATTCTGAAATGATAGGGGTTAAAATACCATCAAGTGGGTCTGATGTCATTGTTTTAATAAAAAATGAGCTTCTAGCAGGTGTTATCTTTTATTACCTGGGAATTTCTTGCTTCCCCAAAATGTTACTCAACTGGAAATGTGTTCCACTGCAATTTCTCTGAGAAGTTTTAATCAGTGCGAATGCAGGCTGCAAAACCAACCCTTAGAGCAATGTTGTAGAATTTACTCACCAATAACTGAAAGGAGTGTATATTTTTGTTAAAAATACCAAAATAACTTTTTGCTTGGTTCCTTATACATTTTATAGGGACATGTATACGGACAGTTTTCTAATTTTTATATTTATCATCGAATCATAGAATGATTTGTGTTGGAAGGGACCCTAGAGATCATCCGGTTCCAATCCCCCTGCCATAGGCAGAGACACCTTCTACTAGACCCAAACCGGAGCCATTCTGTGATTCTGCTCTTCTATGATTCAGTGATGAAGATTTATTCTTCTCCCAAAACTGGCTGTGAACATCCGAGTTTCAAAAAAAAGTTTTATTTAATAGCAGTCTACTAGAGTTTACACACACACAGTTTTAAGAACACCATATAGGGAAATTGCTAATGATTGAGTCTGAGTATTGCACAGCTGTTTAATAAAGGGTAGAGGCTGTCCAGTATTCTGAAGAGAAAGTGTGATTCAGATTGCTTCAGGTACTATATATTTTTTTTTAAATAACCTTAGGATTGAAAATCAAATCCATCAGGCAGCACTAGTCAAGCAACTTACCAGCCAGCCTGACTAAAGTAAAATGAAGATTATCTTCAAGGAAGATCTTGAAGAGCAACAGAGCACTGAATGAATACAGAACTCTTTCTGGTACAGTTATTGTTGAAAACCTCATGTTTTAACATGGATGCACTACACAAGAAAACCCCCAGTGTTTCCCTGTAAGGAAATTTCACATTTATTCAGGCTATCATAGACTGAAAAAAGATCTTAAAAAAGATCTTATTTTTTATTCATTGAGTGGCTTTAATGCTTATCTAGGGGTGCCAGATCTTCAAAAGCTTATTTGTCTATCAGAGGTGCAGCACTTGTGGTGCAAATGTCAGTCCTTGAACATCCCTCTTTGCCCTGATTATTTGGGAGTGTGCTAAAATAAAAGGAGTCCTTTTCTCTTATGCCTCTTTCCTCCCCAATCTTGGTTCTCTTACAGCTGGAATAATGTGAGTTATTGGCAAGTGCCGTGACCATTTTCCAGGGTTTACCCCGAGAAAAATAGATTAATGTTCTTACTACATTTTCTTGGTAAGGCTGCTGCTGGCCAAGCAAAATTGCAAGTGTGTTTCCATTTGAAAGGGTTTGGAATGACCTTTGCTCATTTTCCACAGGATTTTCTGTGGAACATTTACTGTAGCCATGTTTATCAGAGTAGTATTTGTCAGATTTTCCACTTTTTTGAAGTCCAGTTTAGCCTGAGAAGTATTTTGTTAGTAAACAAAAGATACCAGAAACTATCAAAGGTAAAATGTGTAAGATGAGCACATGCAACAAAAGTGCTGATAGCAATATTAACATTTTGGAAAGGGAGAGTGGATAAGAGATGTGTTTTTGAAGAAAAAATTAAGAAACTTTTCCTTAAAAAAATAGTCTATCAGGCGTCAATCTGACCTGAGCTAAATTTGAATGGCCCTGGAGAAAGCAAAAAACTGTGCCACAGTGTGGAACATCCAAACTGAGCAATCCCCCAGATAAAAGATTTAGCACAAAGTTAGTTTTAAACTAAAGAAGACCAGCACTTTAATCTTATTGCTTGATTTCCCTTTCAAACACAGTCATCCATTTAGTTCCCTGCTGTCCTCATGAAGAATTTCCTTACGATGAAATCAGGGTTCAGAGATTTATTATGCAATGAGCAGAGCAGGTTCAAGCTGATAAAGGCTTCCTGGGTGAGTGAAGGATGCTTAATGCCAGGAAAGATACTCTTTTAATGTGAGGTTCTTGACCATTTATTACATAAAAATGTTAATCTGATAGTGTTTTTAATCTGCTTGTTATCAGCGGTGGCTGCTTGGTGTTAAAGACAAGATAAAAGGCAGAGCTGAAGAAGCAGATTTGGGGAGCACTCACTCAGTTAACATGCCGGATGCAACACACCTGCTTCCCATTTATCTGCTCTTCCAGAGTGAGGAGGAGAGGGATTACGGCTGCGATAAGGCACAGCTTGGTGGGCTGATTGGGCAGCGGAGTGCGCGCGCTGAAAGGACACTGCGCCAGAGATAAGCCGCGATAAAGGTTGGGACAGTCATTTCCCAGGAAGCTCCGCAGAGCGGAGGATTTGCTTTACATGCCATTTCGAGGGGTTCTCCAAAAGCGGAATATTTAATCCCTTCTCATCTGTCCACATCCCCCTCCCACCCTGCAAGCTGCTGTGTGACCTGCAGAATTCGTGGAGACAAACTTCCCGCAGATTTTGCATCCATGTTGTGCCCTGAGCTTGTTCCAGCTAATGTATGGGATGGTCCTTCCCGAGAAATCTTGGCAGCAAGAGACACTGTGATTAGTCCCGCCTTTTGTGCGTGCAAAACCAATTGCTGGTGTAAAATACAGAGTGGCTGTCAAACTGGGCTGAAGTGTCTCATGGACTCAGGAGTTATTGGTGGCCTGGAGGACAAGCGCTGTTATCACACAAGCCTTGTATTCTGAGAAGACCGAGATAAAAGTTATCTCTGTCTGCAAGACAAAAATACAAACTTTTTCTTGTGGGATTTGGCTCAGTAGTAAAGTTTTCAGATTTGAGTTGACACAAATATCTGCAATCAGTCAGGTAGTTGGATAGCAAACAGCTTGGCCATTTCAGAAAATGTGGGGGATTAAAATCGTTGACCTTAGGATGAAACCATGACCAGCCCAAGCTTTTCTTGCCTAAGGAGACATGAACTCATTTCCTGCACTGAATCCCCCATATTTCCCACAATCTAGTAGACTACCATAGCAACCAGCCACATTTTTACTTTGGGATGATCTGCTTTTTATCCAAAAGAGACATTTACAGTTATTATTTCTGTTGAAATCAATAAGAAAGTCTTCTTTGGCAATGTAAACTCACACTGCTGAGAAACTTCCAGTGATGTTGTGGGCTGACAGCAAGTTCACACAGCATTTGGACTGAATGGGTACAGCCTGTGCAGGAACAAGCATACTGTGTTATTGTGACTTCAGGAGGAGCCGTGGATGCACAAGCTGGGTGCATCTAGGAGCAAGCTGCACATTAGGCAAATAGAGCGTTTGAAATGACTCTGAAAGCCACTTTGAAGTGAAAGGGCTGAAGTCTGCACATGCTTTGGCGTAGTGTGGATGTGAACTGGTCAGTCACAGACAAATGGGTAGAGCTGGATGGGTGCTATGCAGGTGCTGTCCAGCATCTCCTACTCGATGAAACCAGTGGATTACCAGAAATACTGAATCACACCTTGAAGTCAAGAAGGATTTCTCTATCTTCACGTAGTCTTGTCTAGTGGAAATTGTCCCTGCCCATGGCAGGTGGGTTGGAACTACATGACATTTATACCCTGAGGTCCCTTCCAAACCAAACTGTTCTAGGATTCTATCCACATATGCTAAATCCAAGGGAGACACATATTTGCAATCCTACATCATAGGCATTTATGTTTATGAGGGAAACAATGGTTAGAATGAACAAAACTCCCAAAGGCAGAGCAAAACAAATGAAAAATCAAGTGCTTGTTCATTAGTCAGACATTCCCTTTCTGATCCACTTAACTGCATTAAAAAATGAGTGTGTGCTGGGAAGGTGTGTAACTAATATCCAGAACATCCAAAGTTCTACATTTGCCCCAAAAGCAATATTAGCAGAAGGGTTCACCAAAGGAACTGGGCAATACCTTGGTGTAAAGACTGTTTAAATTAGGGTTTTCTCTTGAATTCATATCTGGAAGCTCCTTGCTCAAGCACCAAGATAGAGAAGCCTCCATAGATGCTGCTTTCAGGTACAGAACTTCAATCTTTTCACCACACCAGCTGGGGAACCATGTGTCTAGACAGGATGTGGTCACTGCTAAACTGAATTCCAGCTGATCTGAAGACCTGAAGTCCTCTCATCATAATTTAACCTTGGGGGAAAAAAAAAAAATCTATCTAGTGATTACAGCACCAAGCTTCCCAAAGTGCAAGGAGTGTTTGGACAATGCTCTCAGGCACGTGGTGTGATTCTTGGGCTTGTCTTATGCAGGGTCAGGAGCTGGACTGATGATCCTTGTGGGTCCCTTCCAACTCAGGATATTCTATGATTCTTTCATTCTACCATGGCTACAAATCTCTGGTCTTAGACAGAGGAATAAGAAGATTGATGATTGCAAAACAAACTGGAAAATGTCCAATAATGACATCCTATGGATGATCTCAACTAAGCCTATATTCTCTGCCCCGGCAGTCATCTGAATTAACAGACTCAACCAGGCTCCAAATGGGTTAAAATTGCTGGGGCAGCAGAAATACTTTATATGATAGAAACTTTGGTCCCTCTGAGTTAATGGAGGCTGTTAGCAGATGGATCCCAACTGATCTCTAGTGGCAGGACACAGGGAGGAGCGAAGAAGCAGAAAAGCAGTCACAGACACAAAACCCACGGCTTTATACATCAAGTCCTACATCCAAAAGCAAATTGGAAGTCAGTGCCAGCTGCAGTGAATTGGTGTAACGTGCATTGTCGGCCAGTTCTGCTAAGTAAGCAATCAATATATTTACTCCCTGGATAGAATAAAATTTTGCTGTTCTGACAGTGCTACTTCTACTACTCTGTGAAGAAAAATGACTCAATGGAGTCTGTGATCTGTATCTGGTCAGAGCCTCCACTCTTTGGAAGATAATTTTAAAGACAACCGAAAATCATAAAGAACATTTGCAGTGCACCAAAGCCAAGAAATCCAGACGCACAATAGAATTCAATGGCGAGTGATTAGCCCAATCTATTTTACTGAGATACTGCCAAATTATCCGGATGGTTTCAGCAGCATGCATCACTTCTGCAACCCTTGCATGTAGCAGACAGAGTTTCCGGTGGATTCAGATGAAATTCAGCTGAATTTTGCTTCATGTGGTCTTTAAAGGAAAATCTGATCTTGTCAGGGGGTTGTTTATCAATTTGTTTGTTTTTATTTTTGCTGTTCATGCTTATTCAGGTATCTGGCTTTATTTGAATATTCTGAATGCAAATTTATCTACTCACAGAGCTCAGGCTAATCAGCAGATAGCAGTCACAAGATAGTCTTCTATCTCAGTAGCAATGGAGAAGGGAAAGAGGAAAGGAAGGTGGGAGTCATGAGGAATGGACACTGACTTACAGCTAGAAGTGAAAAGAAATCATGGTGATGAGACATGTGTTTGAAAACCTACATCTTGGATAGGATTTTTCTGCATCCCCTATAGGATACTATGGGAAGATGAGAGAAAGAGAGAATCTCTTTGCTGGGAATATCTTTAAGGACTTTGCAAAATCATGGCAAAATCAGCCTAAAGGAATAGTCTACTTTTTTTGACCATTTCAGTTTGTTATTGGGAGATTAATGAGAAGAGTTTGAAGTAGAAGATTAATGTGGTCTATTCTTATAACCTGCTGCCCTCCTCATAAATCTCCCATTATTACATATGCACTAAGAAACATGTTGCTTCACCTTCTCTGAGACACAAGTCTACCAACAACTCTCTTTCATTTGTTCCCCTGTACTTCCCAGAGGTCAATACTCTACTTAAATAATATCTACACCTCTCCCAATTGATATCCTCTTCTCCTCTGGCAATGCCTCACCACCACCAGTGAGCAAAGAGACCAAGAAAGGAAAAAATTTAGACTTATGGAAATATCCTTTTTGGATCAACTCTTGATCCAAGAGTACAGATATTTAAACACAGTGTGGAAATCAACTGAAATTGTGCAAAATTAATAAGAGTTTGGTTTTTGCTTCTCTCTCACTGGTAAGTTTTGTACTTTGTTGTCTCCTTTTTGTCTTGGGAGGGACAGATACACTGTTCTTTCATTCTCACTCTCTTGCTCTAAAGAAGTCCATGAGTTAATGTCACAGATGGCCACCACCACCTCAGCTGTCAAAGGGAAAGGTCCCATAAGCAAAAGTGCTGACAGCCCGGGTGGACTCTTGTGCTTCAACTTCAGGCAGCATTGCAATTATAGCCCAAATACAGAGGAGAACAGACACAGCTCTCTAAACACCTCATCTCTGCGTTCCCACAGCGTGCCTGGAAGAAGAAGAAATCATAGCTGCATTTTGATGTTATACAAAGATAAAGAACGAGCCAGATGACATGATTTATTTAGGGTCACTCAGAACATCTCTAGTTGAATCAGAAACAGAGCTTCAGTACCTGGAGCCCTGTTCCAGTTAACAGTCGTATCTGCCCAGGTGACAGACTACACTTTCACTCCACAGAATAACAAAATCAACTCTCCTGAATACACCCTGTTAGAAATGTTGTCCCCTGTAGCAAGATTGCAAGAGATTCACAAGCCTCCTACGTGCCCAGAGACCAGAACAACCCTGACAAATGCTGTCCTAAATTATTCTTGTGTAAAATTCATTGGGTACGAAACAGGAATAGTAGAAAAGGCGGAAGGAGATGAGGTGTTCTTGAAAGTTTTTTCTTATTATGCAAACACAGAGTCCAAAGATTTTCCAGGGAATTGTTGTGTTAAATAGCCACAGTTGTAAATGGTGAATTCATAAATGAATACAAATGTGTAGCTGTCATAACTGGCAGATGACACTTCCTGAAGGATAAGCTTGTACTCTTCCCCAGCGAAGGCGACATGCAAGAGTTTCATCTCCTGAGACTTCTAATGTACAAATTCTTTGGCAATTCTTCCTAAGGCGGAACTGTTTTTAATTTAGAAGACGTCAACCTACTTGTACTAGTGGGAGAAATTAATAAGCTAAGGATGCAGGTTGGCTGTACTGTAATACTGAGTAGATATGTCTCCATTAATTGCAGGATTGCCTGTGTTCACTTAAAAGCTGTTCTGTCTCAGCGCTTGATCGTGTTGCCTGTGCTGAGATAAAATTCCCTTGAGCTTCTAACACCTTTTCTGCTGCTGACCCCTCAGGGGTGGGTTTGTTTCATGTCTGCATGCTTCACATGCTGAACCATATATTTCTTCTCTCTGTATGGCACAGATATGAATATAGATAACCATATGTCCTCTAATACTAAGCTGTGTTTGCTCTAATCTGTCCTAGACATTTAGAAAGGCAATTAAAGCGAAGAGAATCTAAAAGCCTCATTCAAGTGACCTGGGTAATAAACAGGTCTTTGGATCTATATTTTTGCCTGCTTGCTATAACCAGCCCCTACATGAGGCATCATTAAAACCAACTTTCTCCTCTGGCCAGACATGGGCACTTCATGTTGCCTGAATATAGCCTTGATAAATGGGGCAGAGTCAGTNCTTTGAACAAAAAAAAAAAAAAAAAAGGAAAGAAAGAGATGTTTAAATTCACACTTCAACTCTCAGACTGGTACTTTTCTACCAACTTTTATCACCTTTCTCTACCTGAACTCATTCAAAGGCCCTGTGCTAGAGAGAGGGGTCATTTACTGGAGTTATCAACTCATCCTTCAAGCTGGAGGAAAACCTTGGTCTAAAGGACTGGATGCAGTGTTTAAGCTTGCAGATATTCTGGCAAGATTTACAATGTGTGCATGTACACGAGGATAACCAAAGTCCTTCAGTTTTCCCTATCCACTTCTCTGCAATCTCTGGAATGATTATTCCACCCCAGTAAGCAATCTATTATCTGCTGGACTGACTTATTCCCCACATTTAGTAACTCTATTCATGCTATTAAGTGAATGATGCTCTCTAAATACCAGACATATATTATGTGCAATTAACTTCCTAAATATGTTAGGGTAACAAAAACTTGCCAGAATTAATGCTGTGCTCTCTATACATAACCTATGTAAATGTTTCTAAATGAAATCAAATTAAAAAATAAAAAGAAAAGATAAAAAGCAGATGCTTTCATTCTTCAGTTAAATTCTGTACAGTTTAACACGCTCCCAGGCAGTTGGTATTTTTTGCATTGATTGCTTTTTTTTTCTGAATAGGGATGAAGTCGTCCTTTGTGTACAAAAGGAGAAGTTACTAAATTTTGGATGGTGCTGCATTTAGGAACAGAAGGTGCACTAACATCACAAATTCACCAAGGGGTTTTGTTTAGGAGGTGAGCTTCTACTAACCTAAGTATTCTCAGGAATAGTTTAAGCAAATGGAAAACACATTATATTGAGTTGCAATCAGCTCATTTAGTATTATTTGAATATTTGTTTTAACTGAGGTTGATTTGAGATTTCTAATCTGGTTTTAATCTTAAGTAGCTTAAAATGCAGTCATCTAAACTACCCCAGATTCTCACTGACACCAATAAAATAAATTTTCACTTTTTTGGTTGTTTTTTTCTTCTGGCCATTGGAATACTCTGCATAAATGCTGGCAGCTTTTCGTGGGGAACAGTGTTGTAGAGTAACCTTCCACATATTACTAAAAAACCCAAACCTTTATAGAACTTCTTTTTTCATGCTATAAGCCGTCTAAAGGATGTGCAATTGATACTTTGTGAAAATGATCCGTATTCTCTTTAAAAAAAAGGACTAACCTTTCAGGTCTGCAATTATTTGAGTAATGGAGGGAATTTCACACCCGTAAGCAGGAGCTTGCCATTGACTTACAATTATATCCTTTTATAAGCCAAAAGCATAGTGTGGTCTGGTATTTGAGATGACACCAGACCAAGACTCAGATGTTTCACTGAATTACTTATGACCTGGGACAGATACACCTGCTCACCCTGCCTTTCTCACTTCCCACTCTTTGTATGTCACTCTTTTTCAATGGGACCTGTTTAGGTAGAGATTTCTTTCTTTATGTGCAACACCAAGCACCAAAGGCCCTGGCTTTAAGCAGAAACTCTAAAAAATGAATATCAACAATAAACAACATCCACAACACAGCACAAATGGCTGCAAAATAGTACATAGAAAAACAATGTGGAAAAAATTAATTTGAGATATTTAAGGTTCAGAAAATTTGATGATTCAGTCTAATTGGGTGCATTAAACAAACTATATTCAAGGGATATGCTCCTGGCATGCTGTAAAAGCCTTCTTTTCCCCTTTTTAAAATGAGAAATCTGGTTAATTAAATTTACTTACTACACAGCTTGTATTACAACAGTAGAAAATGACAGATGTCTTTCATAAAATAAGTCATATTGTGGTAATTTTCCCTTCTCCCCCAAACATTGTGCGATTATGGACATATTTTCTCCTGTTAAAAAGCTATCTGTCATAATTGGTAATGAGTTCCATGCAAAAATGTTCTGAAAGAAAAGGTGTTCTGTGTGAGATGTAGAAAAGTTTTCCTGTGACAGATTTCTCATTGCCACTTTATTCTGCAGGCTGCTAGCTGCTTGCAGAAAACTGCATAATTTTAAAGGCTTATACTTATAAAGGGCAATCATGTATTAATTCATTTGGTATTCATTGAGAGACCTTTAATCATGATGGATTAATTTATTATAAATGTGGATATAATATGTTATTTCATAATATCACTACTGTAATTTAGCAATTAAACAGTCTGTTATTATTTCAATCACTGCCCAGATCTGTATCATGATACAATGTTTTGCTCCACGGTGAATTATTTTATATTATGTATAGGACAATGGATTTTTTTGGAGAGTAAACCTTTGGGGAAGCAGAAATTTATAAGATAATACTTGGCTCTGATATTCTGCTTTGTCTCTGAGATGATTCATCCTAAATACTTAGAGCCAGCAAGTCAGAAGCTTGCAGTGATTACAGGTCTGATCCAAAGCTGGCTGAAGTCAATGATGCACTCAGCAACTCGGACCCTTTTGTGAGTGAGAGAGGTGTAAATACTTACCAGGAAAAGGATGTGGAGAGGGCAAAAATCAGGCAGCTGCACCAATTAAATGCAATCTGAGATAACGAGCAGAAATGCTCGGATACTGGAAAATTTAACCTGTTGTTTGAAAATTTAACCTGTTGTTTTTTGAAAGCTGAGCAAGTGCTGACCTGTATTCCTGTTCCACTGACAGACAGATACAGAGCTTCCCAAAGGACCTGGGATGAGGCCATTTTACCTCCATTCTTAAACTGCATTCTTTCACAGTTCTTATGCCTTCTGATGCTTTCAACTCAGAAGAAGAATCGGTGCACATTTATGCTGATCCAGTTTTACCAATGTCAGATGTTCAAATGTTACCGTGACCCACATGGAAAGGCCCTGGGGAGAATCTGGATCAGAAGAATAATTTCCTTATTACAGATGTGCAAACTGTGGTGCTTGGAAAAGAGGTACCTTGCTTTGGTACCTGCAGTAAGTGTGGAAACATAAGAGGTAGAATCTCTGGAAAATGATACTCAACCATTTCCCTTTGTTCTAACAATTTGTCCTCATCTCTTTGTCCAGCATCTGCTATTGCCATGTTGGAGTTGACATCACAGCAGCATACAACTGCACCAACTGCCACAAATTCTAAAGATTTTTTTTTTTTTTTGAGAGGGTGGAAAAGGTGGTGGAAGTTGCCAAGTCTGTATCTCTGGCTGGACCCTGGAGAACAGATTGATCTGTTACTTTGAGCTAATTTTTAAACCTCCCTTTATTGACATTTAAGTAACTGATTCTTCTCCATCATTGTTAGCTGTCTTTTTACCTGCCTGTCAAGAGCTTGCTAAATTAAGATTCACAGCCCAGGATAGTTTTCATATGAACTCAAAAGAAGTCAATATGTTTACTTAGATAAATGGTTATTTTACAAGGTAGTGTAAAATGCATAATTTTCTGAGGTACATAAAGCCATGAACCACAATCCATCATGAGTGACTCATTTAATCTCTGATGTATCAATGGATGCCTTCTTCAAAGAGCGATCTGGAATAAGTGGTTCACATTAGGAGATCTGGAAAGAAGCTGCACAGGGAACAAGTGAAGGGACCAGAATGAAAATGATGGTAATGTATCCTCAATCATATGACAGAGATCACAAAATCCCGTTAAACCCACCAGTGTATCACCCTCCCTTTCCAGGATTCATGCCCTCAAAAGCATTTTCTGCTGCTTTTCCTTCTCACATTTGGACTGGATAACAGAGCTATCTGCAACCGGAGATGAGGAGCATTTTTACAGGCTAACAAATCTACTAGAACCAATGGTTTTAATCTCTCCTTGGCTACAGAATCAAAGCCAAGTTCTCTGCAGGTGCAAATGGGATCTGCTCCACTGCCTTAGGTGGAGTTTCACTCATTTACACCATTAAAGAATTTGGCACTGAGGATGTTGAGATCAAAAGGTTCCAGTTGGCAAGGAGATGTGCAGAAGAGAATCTGTCTGGGGAAATATTCTGAGAAGACTTATCTATCCTGTGAAAAGAGGACTTACCTCTCCCCAGAGGAGACTGGTACTGATAAATCCAAATGATACTAAATTTTGGGACCTCTCCTCTGACCCTGCTAATTCTAAACTGGACAATTTGGAAAGCCTTCCAAAACCCTGCAGAAGGAAAGCACATTGGTGTGCTCCTGTATTTTCCTTTTCACATTACATCATATCATATCATATCATATGCATATTTTATGTTTTTATTTTCCCCTGACATAACAATTACTGGTGGTCTGTATTGTTCTTTTAATAAAACCAGGTTTGGAACATATCCTGCCGTAGTTGCTTGCACAACACACACCAAAAGAAGTATCATTATGAGTAAATCTGTCTGCATGATTTCACTACTCCATTGCCAGAAGCAATTTCACCTAATTTGGAGTTCCTGCATATGCAACAAAGCCTTTGCCATCATTGTTTCAGAGACAACTAAGAAAGATCTCTTTATTTGTTAATAATTTTGTGAAATACAGGAAACAGTGAAATATCAAGACTAATTTAGAAAAATTATCAAAACTAACATTTTAAGTCAGTAGAATAACACAACCCCCAGTCCCTCACCCCCTCTTTCCCTGGTAAAACTATGCAGATGACTTTTCTAAAAGGACAGCATCAGTATATTTACACTTTTATATCTTTGGATGCTTGTTCAGGATCCAATTTGCTCCTGGACAAGGACATATTGATGAGTACCTGGAGTGTTTATTTGGATGGACGTGCTTGGTCTGAAAGCCAGCTCCACTCCAGCAGCCCTTACCCATTCTCAACAGATTCGTACCAACAGTCAGCCTTCTTTCCTCTAAGGAAGGCATAATTCTTGCCTGTGCCCACACTCTTTCAAGTAGCAGGAGGATTCTGCACCAAGTTGGATGAAGTGTTTGTCCAAGTCACTGTCCTGTGTCCATCAGTGGAACTTAGTGGGTGCCTAGAGCAGGTTGTAAGAGCAAACCAAGCTTACAGTACCTTCCCTTCTTCCAAAACTTCCTGGTTCAGGGATACTCTCTGGATACATCGACACACTGAGTTTTTATTACACAAGTCAGGATATACTTTTATATTTGAAAACATCCTACTTAATCTGCACAGACACCTGCTGGCAATTATTCCTTCCCATCTCTTCTTTTCAGGTCCCCTCTAAGAGGGTTGGTAATCTCTGAAACTGCACCTGGCTGAAGATGAAATCGGAGTCTGTCAGTACTCTGGGGAGGACTTTCCCTTTGATCTGTGTTTCTACAAATTGTGTCTACACTAATATGAAGATCCAGACCAGGGACATGGTTTAGGTACCATTGCCTGACCATTCACAGACCTTGAGTCGATGCCTGCTCCCTCGCAGAGCTTTGGGTTGTGCCAAATGACACTCTCCAAAACATTCCAGGTTTTGGGCTGGGGGACAGCAGGTACCACAGACAGGCTGGATGCTGGTAGTTCTGCCTGGGGCTGGAGGAGTGTGTGTGGATGGACAGGAGCTGCACCAGTTCAACAGCACGTGGGGCTACAGGGTGGTCCTTGGCTGTTTTATTCCCAAGACTGACAGAACCTTAGAGAGTTGTCCCCAACAGATTCACCACCAGCAGCATGAACCACTACTACCACCAGGACTTTCAAAACCAGTTCTATCACCTTCCTGAGAACAAGTTTTCTCAGTCTGGAAAATTAATTTTAAGACAATGAATGAAGCTGTATAAAGAAGTGGAGGCACGGAGAGTCTTTCAAGATGGTCCCCAAACTAGTTTTACAGCATGTGAAAATTAGTTCCTTTTCAAGTGTTTCCTGTCCTGCTTCAATGTCATTTATTCTGTCCTAATGCATTTTGTGAAAGTTAAGCAGAGAAATACATTTATATAAGACAAACCACTAGTAAGGGTCATAGACTTCCATTTTTATTTTAATAAAATCTTTGAAGACTAACTCATACAATTTGTGAATCACACTTCATGAGAAAGACTTGCCAGAGGTTTTTAATAATTTGAGGTATGGAGCTGATTGGAAATAACAGAAAAAAGAACTGCTTCTGTCTCCTCACCATTGTATTCAACCAAAGATAAGTAGCTACATCACAAAAGTATATTCTTATACTGATGAGAGAGAAGAACATAAAGAAAATTAAACTACGACAATATTTTTCTAGTTTATGGTGCTCAGATTGTCTTCATATACATAAGGGGTTGATTATCCTTGTCTAAATTATAGAGATTTTTCTTAGATAAACACATCAGCTGACGATATTTCTATCTTTTTGCAAAAGGAGATATCTGTGCAGTAAATTAGGAAACGTCCTGAAAGGCAAGAAAAATGTATCTGAAGAAAAGGAGTACAAGGACAGAGTATTGCCTTCCAGAAAATCACTTTATTGGCTTATTTGAAATCAGAACTTTCAATTCTGCTGCACAGAAGCAGCAGCTGGATCACTGCATGTCATGGGGAATGTCTCATACAGAAGCACAGTATAGAACACTATAGATGTCTAAATGCTCATATTCTTTATTATGTCTCTTACTACCTGTCTGCACAAAACTTTGAACTACTGCATCCTTGTAAGCAAGTTTTAAATCTTTTAAACCAAACCAGGTTGCTTTGCTGCAAGAACGCAGTTAACCTATATTACAGCCTTACAGAATTTGGTTGTCCCTAGTGTAGGAATTCCTGCCTGAAATTATTTGGTCTGTGTGGTGTTAAAAAATTGTACGTGCTGGATCAGTAACTTCTATCATCCTTAAAGATTAGTGGGGCTCTAGAGGCTATTATTTGCCATTCTGGGGCAGATGCTGAGCAGACTTCAAGGGATCACTCTGATTTATATCAGCAGAAGGTCTGGCATGCTTATGTGAGTGGAACTGAAGTTGTTCTCAAGAAAACGGAAAATGAGCACTAATGTAAAAAAACCCCACATTTTTAATACAGTTCTGTTGTGGGTATAAGTACACTTGTGTGCCCAAAACAAGACAGTTGCTGGGTTTATTAAAGTGTGCCTATTTTTCCTGTGTTTATTCATAATTAATTTGCTAATAAAGATTTCAGCTGTGGTGGAGTCTTTATCCTAACATAACAGGAGCTCCTGGCTTCATAACTTCACTGGAGCAACCCACATGATGAATATGAGCTGAAGAATGGAAGCCAAATCCTTCTAGGCTCTGTATATTTGTGCTTGCCAGAAAAATTATGGCCAGTCGAAGGAGCAGGAGATGGAAAGTAGCCACCTCTACTTTGGCACTTCTCAGAGTCCACTGAGGCCACTGTGCAAGCCTTTATACTTGGGCCTACATAAGTACCTTCTGCAGCTGGATACTGGAATTGGGGGGCAGCAGGGACCGCTTATTTATGAGTTACTTAGCAGTCCCTGATGCAGCGGTTGCCATAAGGCATAGCCTCAATGCAGCTTATTCACACTCCTGGCAAAAGTTATCCTCCTGGGAAGCTGTGTTGCTGGCCAGAAAACAAGAATACTTTACTGCTTCTCTCACAGAGTGTGAGTATATTCACTCTGGGGGCAGTTTTAGCATTTGGCCCTATGCCTGGACATCATTACTATTGGGCACTTGAACTGCACACAGCCACGCTGACCAGAGCCTGGGCTGAAAAGATTACACTCTCCCAAACCAATATTTTCAATCTGGCCCTCATGCTTCTGACAGCAGGAAACTTTTGGAAGCACCATAGGATGTTTTTGCTGTAAACAGCATTACCTGAAAAAATCCCAGTGAATATCGAGAGGTTTCATGAAAACAAGAGGATGCAGAAATGCAGTCCCCTCTAGTGAGGTAGGATGAGCTGAAGTGAAGCAGTTAAACAGCATGAGCTTCACATGGCACAAAACCGCAAACTACATTTAAGCAGCTCTTCTAAAAAAGCACCTGGTTAAAGAATTTAGGGTAAGCCACCAGAACTCACTTTAAATACAGAGAAGAATGTTTTCCTGCTTATCCTGAAGCTTTACTTTTCATAAATTTAAAAACATCATCTTACCTAGAAATAGGACTGACAGCAGACAGCAGCACCACGTGTGAGCCTACCCTGAATCTAAAAGGGGAGGGAGATTTGAGTTTCAAGATGCAAGTGTTCCTATTCATGTCACAACTGCAGTAAAGTGTTTTGCTATATCTGGGCATAAAGAAATATAAAGCAGCTAAAAAAAAAAGAGTACAAATCTGAATATCACTGCATTTATGGCATCTCATGGTGTCGGATTTCTAGAAACTGTATTTGTTAGTTTTCTTGGCAGAGGCAACTGACTGGAAAAAAATATGATGATACTTCAGCAAGAAAACATTTTCTTACTTGCTGAGCCTAAAACATTTCTGTGTTTGCAGTGGCTTCTATGGGACTATTCCCATACCATAATCTTAAGCACATAATTAAGGGCTTTACTGGATCAGTGCCTGAAAAACCAATGCTGGTTTCTATTGAATGCACATTATGTTAGGGACCATTTGTAAGCTCATTAAAATGAACAGAAAGGATCCAGCAGATGCTGGGCCAAGCCTTGTCTCAGGACTTTCATCAGAGAAACAACGTTGTCTCTTGTTTACACTTTCACAGGTCACTGAGTTCCCAGACTTTGAGTCATTGATTACATTGTATTATCAATTAAGTTAGAGATTTGCCATCAACTTAAATGGGTACAGGATAGGACATGAGGAAATAAACAGCAGAATCATGTTCAATTTGTGATTCTGGGTATTGCGTACTTAAAAACAAACAGAAAAATCAGGCGTGCTCATGCATTCATGGACACAGAACAGCCTCTGCTTTAGTGCACTGTGTGTGCCATGCAATGCGTTGGGGAATGGTCATTGCATTTCTTTGGAAAAACACTGGACTTTCACCCTTCCTCCCCTTCCCTCAATGCCCAGACTAATAAATCCTCCATTTGTCTCACCTGTAGCTACAATAAAGCTGTTCTCAACCTTATAAACATCTGCCACGGTCATTCTTGTGGGGTGAGAAAGGCAGAACATTTTCTTTGCTCGTTCATTTGTGAACACTAGTTAAGTAAAGCTGTCACTTGTGTCCAGTTATGGGTGAGTATTTTATAGCGCAGTCTCCTTCCTAAAACTAAACTGACATGGCCAAGCCTCATTTTTATAAGCATTCTTAAATTCTTCCAAGTCATATTTAAAATCCTTATGCTCAGACATGGCAGGTGCCATGTGTTTTCACAGCTACATTAACAAATGCAATTTTGTGGCAACTTGACCATGCCAGTGAAGCAGTAAATTTCTGTAATCTCTGTGGTTAAGAATTTCACACAGGGCTTTGCTGGGAATGTGTAAAGCCCATTAGTACAGGAGCACGATGAAGATAAAATTAAAATACCTTTACAGTAAAAGCTGAAAAAAAGAGTGAAGACTGAGGATTTTTTTTTTTTTTTTTTGCTGCTAGAGCAATGAAACGTGTCAGAGAAAAATGCTGAAAGAGAAAAAAGTAGCTTCACTGAGCTCACCCAGCCTACTCTCCTTCTCAAATGACTGCCACCAATTTAGGTGAGAAGAGGTAATTTGGCTTACACAAATGCTAACACAGGCTTATCCTAAAGCATAACTGGGATGCAAAACTTTATAAATATCTTTTCCAAACCCTTGCTCCCTGTTGCAGTACACATATTGTCCTCATAAATGTTTTTGCAGGCTTAGGAAGATGATAGCCATAACCTCCCTAGTCCCTAGCATGTGCAGGATGCAATGGTGCGTCTGCACACCAGGGCAGCTCACTCACAGAATCTGCATTTTCCAGCATGAGCTCTGTTATTGGAGCTGAGACACCTTGGTGCTACTCAGGGCAGCCCAAGACAACCCCCCCCAGCTCCAGCACCTCAGCCCCTGTGAGGGTTCAAGCCTAATTTACCAGTCCCAGAACCAGAGGGTCTGTACAGCATCATTGGATCTTTGACTTCACCTGCTTTGGAAAGGGATCCATGCTGAAAAATGGGGCTAATACCACTTTCCGTTCTCTTGAAATCTTCACCAAACTCCTCAGGACTCCACGATGAGTCTGAGGGATGCCACTGCCAGAGCAGAGTTTTATACACCGAGACAGAGCCAGGATTAGGTTTCTGGTCTCCAACAGATCCTGAGACAGATGTTAGATTTTGCAAGAAGGTATCTCAATTACCAGTAGAAAGCAGATGAAAAGCAGCAGTTGAATCCCGCACAAATTCATATACTATTTTTTTCTGACCTGTAAGTCATTTCAGCAGATATTTCCCAGATTTCCTATAAAATCATGTGAGCTATAGATTTTTTTTCTTTAAAAGAAAGGATGCGATTCCAGCATAATCACCTCACTCCAGGGATTGGATCTCTTGGAAAGTAAAGAAAACAAACTGCTCAGAATGCAATGCTAGCCAGGGAGGGAATTGCATTATGGATTACTCACAGACTTCTTCAGCAGGTTTTACCACAGGGTTTGGGCAAAACTCATAAAGATCACAGATCAAACAAGAAAATATCTTTGAACGCTTATAGTTTGTTGTGAGACAGAAGTGCTCTGAAAGATACACTTAGCAGCTCACTCAGTCTCTTAAGGCTTCACACAAGCACACAGGGTTGGGGAGATCAGCTCACACACTTCTGCACACTGTGTGGCTGCACTGAAACCAAAAAGGCTATTCACAAAGTGGCCCTTTGAAGTCAGTGGACTTTTGTCATTGATTTTGGGAGGCCCAGGATTTCATTCACAGTGTGCAAGGTTAAGCATGTGTGTAAGTCCTTGCAGGATCAAGGCTTAAATGTGTAAACCTGTTCAGCAAGAGCACCCAGCCTTTAATGTCCTGTGAATGTGGCCTCTCTTACTTTGTGACACTGGATAGGCAGCCTTTGCTCTTCACTTAAGTGCAAAAGCTTCATTTAGCATCCACGTCCTTCATAATTCAGGGACTTAGGGTGCAGAAAAAGAAAGGTGTTGGTAGAGCAGCGAACTGCTTGTTAATGGAGTGCCTACAGAAAATTTTGACTTCATCAGATTGATTAAGAGCCACTATTAATCTGTACTTCTGTCCCTTGTTATCCAAAATGCAGTCCATGGGCCTTCTGGATTGCTCGCTGTGTTAGTGGCTGGTACAGAGTTTATACATTAATCACTGGAAACAGCAAAGCTGTAAGAGATCCAATCCCGTGTTCAGAGCTCTGTTATTTCACGAGCAGTTTGAGTGTATGGTAACACATTTTCTGCTGGCTTCAAAATCTGGCTCTTTGTCTGAATAAATACTATTTCTGCAAAACATTGCAGAGCTCAGGTTCAGAATAGAGCTACATCAACCATGTGTGATGACTGTAAAATCATTATGGTTGGAAAAGACCTCCACGATCATCAGGTTCAACCTGCCTTGACTGAATACCACCATGCCCACTAAACTATACTGAGAGGTGGATCAACAACTGAGTGAATGGTAATGAATGGTAAAATCCAGTTTCTCTGACTTAAACCAAACCTATGCCTGATATTCAGGATGCTGAAGGTTACCTAAGGGAAGAGAGGAATGAATCCTAAGGGAGAGCATGTTTGTCTGACGGCAGAATGTGTTCCTATTGCTCAATGTCTCACCTGTCGAGTGGGGTTTTGTGTGTCTGACAGCCATTAGTGTGTGTTTATATACATATTAATATATATTTATGTGCTGACATGTTTGCCTTTTAAATTAATCAAATTTTCCTTGAATATAAACCTGACTGTGATGTTGGCTATGGTCATCCTTAGGTATCACTTCCTCTAGACCTTACAAGCAAGGCTGCTCTGATGCTGCCTCCCTCAGACCCCTTCCACCCTCTGTTCAGGTGGGCTGTGACCCATCAGCATCACCCACAGCCCTTCATGCCACATGCCATGGACTTGGGCCTGAAAACAATTTCCTGGGGTGAAACACAGGGCCAAGAGGAAACAAAAAGCCCCTCCCCAGATGGCCAGGTGACATGCAGGTGTGAGGTACCTTTGGGAGATGGGGATGGCTCTGCAGAATACACTTTTTGCACTCTTAATGTGGCTTTAGCTGTAAAAATTTAGGGAGCCAAATTATCAGTCTGAAAGCTTTCAAATGCATGAACCTTCCTCTGGATAAGACAATTTACATCAGGAGCATCAACTTATTGTAATACTGCCTAAATTAGGTAGACTTCACACTCATGGAGTTTCCTAAGTTTGGAAATTTTTTTACAGCATTACAGCATGACTTTTAAATGCCGCTGATCTACTAAGTAGAACAAATAAACCAATCACAGCAGCTCCTTTCACTAGATCAGTTCAGCCTAATAAAATTAACCATGAGGAACAAGATTAATTGGACGTTAAACACATTGCCTGGAATGCACTTGTGACAGCTTCCCTCCAGCAGCACCGGAGGACTAGTGATATACATGAGTGACATTATGTCAGGGATATATGGGTGTGCCTGTGCAATCCAGTCCTAAATTCACTAGGATTAGCCCTGTTTTATGCCCACTACCAGGTGTATGAGGCTTGGCAAGTCAATAGTTTTTCAAGGTATGTAATTTACAGAGTTTTAAGTCCTCTGTCATCAGGAAGTAGTTACAAGAGATGTTTAAATTAAGCAAGACAGCAGTATGGTTAGCTGAGAAAATTTGAGGAGGAGAGCAGCTTAAATGGTCTGAGTTTTGAATATGATGTTTTTCTGTGGGATCGCAAGAAAACAGATGTTTAAAAAGCGCCTGGTTGTTTTCTCTGACTGTAATGAGAGCCAGAGGTGGCTGAGTCACACATAGGTACCTAAATCTGGGTGAGATGAATCCTACCTCGCCCAAATGCCATGGACAGAGAACAATCACCTATATGGGTAACACAGAGGCAGTTGGAGGTTCCAGACTGAGAAAGCAAATTAAATAAAGATATATGCAGAGCTTTTGGGTTGCTCCCACTTTGTTACCATCCCCAAGGAAGATAACAACGCTTGTCTTTAACAATGTAAGTAGGAAAGATGTGGCTTCAAGAGCTCTCAGGGCACATCAGGGCAGCAGATGAGTTATCAGTATCCACAGGCCATGGGACGTGCAAAACACCCAAAGGAAACCAAAAGACATAAGCTCTCTGGGCCTCTGGGTTCTCTTTTCACATTGTTTCCTTCTTGCTCTTATTTTACTGTTTACCTTATTAGATAAAATATTTATTTATATTCTTAATTAATATCTAGTGATCTGATAAATACTGTGAGTTGCCTTTGGGGTGATGAGAGTCATTAAGAGGTTTTATATTAGTTTCAGGGTTCTCTATACCCTAAACAGGCTTAGGAGCCCCAAGGACCCTGCAGCGATCCATGTGCACAAGGAGATGAAGGACGTGTGACTGGCTGCCAGACTTGTGGGAGAAGTGTGTTTTGGCAAGTGTTAGCCCAATATGCTATCAATCAGGTAGTGGGGGAGGATCAGAGACTTGGGGTCGCTCTGAGCCCGTGCTCTTGCAAGAGTGGTTCTGGCTGAAAGAAGACCATGGATAATATGTTAAATCAAATGGAAACACAGCAAGCCCCTTACAATGACATAAATAAGTTGCTGTTAGAAGAGAAATGTAAGAGTCTCTCACTACTAGAATGAAATGAAATAATCTGCAGTAGTTAAAATCTAAGAATTTAGCCAAGATTCTATCAAACTTGAATTTAGTTGACCAGAAATGTAATGCTAATAAATAATCCTGTTCAGGGAAGGAGGTGCTCTGACATATTCTTTAGTAATTCTTCAGAGTCCTGAGAAAAATCTGGGAATCTGGCTTCTTCCAGGTGAAAGCAACTGATGAAATCCCATCATTATTGCCCATGGCAAGTCTGTGATTTACCTTAATTTTACCTGCTGCGTGCGACTCAGACTTGCAGTGACTTTTTATGGAATGTTAGAGATGTGGAAGAAATACAGAATTTTGCCAGCTTTTTGCTGTAAAGGAAATTCATAGTTATGTTATCAAAGTTTCTAATTATAAAATTTCTTTAATATTTTATTAGTAGGAGGGGAGGGAAGATGCCAAAACTTATGGTATTTCGCAATTATGGGTTGATTTCTGATTGGTTGACAGGACCCTAATAAAAAACCTCATAATTTTATACTGCATTCCTCCAGTGATGATAGAAATTCTTTGTGCATAATAGCACCATTTCTATTCAGGAATCTTGTTAACAGTTGTAAACTCAGATTATCATTTTTATTAGCCCAGTGTTTTCTTATTTCTCTGTTACTGACAGGAAATTACAGCAAGTTTTCTGGCTTGCTTTTCTTTTTTTGTTACAATGAAAGCATTTGCATTCAACTAGAAATTTCCAAGCACTGAATAGAGGACAGTATTGCTAGAAGCCAACACCAATTTAGAGTGCACAGATTAATTAAAAATAAATATATTTAAAGGCTAAATTTGAAAAGGATGTAGACTGGCAGATTGGGTTAGGGTGGTTGGTTTTTTAGTTAAATGTACAGATGTTGGCTTTTTTGTGCTTTAAGAATTTAGGAATCCATTCTTGCCACAAAACTCAGCATCTAAACTCAGCTCTACCATGTTTTCATATTGCCTCATAACAGTAATTTTGACACTAGCTCTGTGACCAAAGACTCCTGCCTAAACTCAGGCTCTCCTCCTTGCAGCCTCATCCAAGGCTGAGATGCCCACTATGGACAGTGGGAACCAACCACCATGGACTTCTCATGACTTGGGTGATGAGGAAGCTCAGATGAGAGTATTGGTGGTTGTTTCACCCCATTAGGCCACTTGAGCATTGTAAAAGCACTGTTTCTAGGAGAATGTGAGACCATAAATGCATAATTTACCGACAACAGCCTACAGTTTATTCATATTACATCAGATACGCTTCTAACTGTCAGTTGATACTGAGTGAATAAAAACTTATTTCCATAACAAGAACACTGAATTCAACCCTTTTCTTCTCTGGTTATAAATGGATGGGAGTTTAGGATTACAAGGGACAAAGCCTAATTTTCTGGGCCTTGCAGACCTTGGTGTTGGTGTGGGGGAAGGCAAGTTTTCAGGGCAAAAGCAAGATGTGGGAGTTCCTACGACCTCATTTCACAAGACACCAGCATTTCCTGCACAAGCAAAGTAAACCTTCAGAAAAGTATTGCAGTGCTTGAAACCAAGACTGAAATAGGGAGTGATGAACTTCTGCAAGTGCAGCACCCTTAACCCTCTGCCCTAACGAAGCTGCTGTGAAAGGATATGATACTCCATATGGCACTGGCACGTCGTCCTCTCCTCCTCTCCAGGGACATGGAGAGGACTCTGTGTTCAATCTCACTGCTCCTCATCTCCACTCTCCTTGCACAACTTCTCTCATGATATCACATTATGCGTTTGGCAAAACAGACCTTTGAGTCTGGAAAGTCTGGTGTATCAATATGCAGATTATTGGTTTCAGGACACCTCTTAAAAAAAGAAAAAAGGAAAAGAGCTTTCAAGGAGTTAGAGGACTAAATCACACTGGTTTTCTAACTCTATTCAATTTCTCCTAAAAACCCCATCCTATGTTTAAAAAGTTTTCATCAGCGTGACCACAAACCAGCAACTAAGTGTAAGAATAGTGTTTATTCTTTATACTGCAGTAAAAGCTACAGGATCCAGTCTAAAGTGCAACAAGAATTATTTGCAGTTGGGAAAAGAGAGATAGTTCAGCAATAATAAGATCCAGTCCTGCCAGTACTCAGCAATTTCTTCTTAAATACAAGACAAGCTCAGCCTTCCTGTTGATTTCATTAGGTGTTGTAGCATTTAATGCTTGGCAGAACTACATTCAGAAAGCCTGAGAAAAACACGTCACCTTATAAGTTTTGTACGCGTAAACACAAAGCAAAAGCAAAACACGTCTCATTTGCTAAAAAACCAAAATGATAATGTGCTAGTATCAGAAAAAGACTAGAAAGGAGACCTTGGAAATCAGGGGACTTGCAACTCAGGAATGCAATGTGTGTAATACAGATCTGATTGTATGTGGCAAGCTGGTATTCATAGGAGGCGATCCACAGCATCACACTCGTTCTTTACAAAAGCAGCGCCTGGTATTTCATCTCAAAGTTTGTCAGCTTCTTGCAATTAGCTACTACAATGGTATGACAAGGTATGGAGTGGAACATCCCTTCCCCCCTTCTCCGGAGGGAAAATGCAGGGGACAGCAAGAACTTTACCCAGCACTGGACAACAATAAATCCTGGATACACTGACCCCACTTGATGCAAGCAGAAAAATATTTATTTATTTTAAAAAAAAGTTTCAGTGTTGCACTTCCCTACCTAGTAAACAGCTGAACAGGCAGGATGATACCCAAGACCATCTCCTCCACCCCCATCTCCACCCCTCTGTCGTATCAGTGCTTCAGGCAACGTTCAGAGGGAAAAAAAATCACAAACACAAACCCCCCAACTCAAGTATCTGTTCTGATAGGAGCATGGAACAGTAACCAAAAAACAATCAAGTCCTCATTGTCATAGTGCGACAATCACAGCATCTCTTCTGTTGAGCAAATAGTCAATTCATAGAGAGAAAAGCATGGTGAGGACAGGCATGAAAGCTGTTATTACCCATTTTAAGTAATAGGAGAAGGTCACATATCAAGCCGTTACACCTTTTCATTGCATCCTAACCCTCCACAGCAGGAGAACCACACTTATGACTGCGTTAGATATACAAAAGCTTTCAGCTCCAAAAAAGGAAAAGAAAAGATGAGGAAAGGAAAAGAAATAAATTAAATTCATCTTACCAGCACGTTACAGCACCAACTTGCTTGAAGGAACGCTGCCTTTACAGGTTTCTCTTTTAATTATCCTGGAAGCAGAAGGGGAAAAAAAAAGAAGACGACGAAGCAGGGTTGTTAAATTAGTGTGTTCTCGAATCTTTTCAGTTTGTCGCAGAGTAGAAAAATACCAAAAAAAAAGAGGAAAAAAAAAAGAAAGGGCACTCAAAGAAAGAAAAAAAGCAAAAGAAAGCTCAGTAATTTAAATTTGCTGTCAGTTCAGTCAGCATCGCTCTGTCCCGCCCCTCTTCCCACTGGGTTCTACTACCTGCAGGGCTGCAACTGACAGCTACTGTGCAAACAAAAAAAAAGGCAAAAAGCATGCTGGGACCATGCTGTCTGCTGTCTGAGTCTCTCTCCACTTCTGATGACTGAAAATCATTAGTGAAAAGGTTCTGTTGTTGTTTGCTGAGATTTTTAAGTTAGGTTCTTTGCATGAAATTTAATTTATTTTTAATTGATGTGGCGTGGCACGTGACAGAAACTGGTGGTTGTGTTTCTCAGCTCTCCTCAGAATGGAAACTAACCTGAACAGATTGATTTTAATAGTATGGTATATGGAGACTATACACAGACATTTACTGTGCTGCACTTTGCAGGGATGCAGTCAACCCACAACACCTTGTACAAAAAATTATCATTTGAATGGAAAGTCAGGAAAATATTTCAACAGAAAGCAGTTAAAACTCTGGCACTTAAAAAAAAGTTGCCAGTATTGTTTTTGCTCTGCTTTCAAGTTTTCCTTCTAAACTTTTTCAAATCATTTTTGAGAACAAAAAGTAACAGAAGTCAGAGGCATAATGAGCAACCGGCACAACACTTGTGTGAAAAGGACGAACTAATAATCCCAGTACATAAAAAGCTGGTTTTAACCAGATGTTTGAGACCATTTTTGACAGTCTGTGCTGGTGACTATTAGCAGGCTGCATACATCATGTGAGTGTGAAATATTTGATGAAAACTAACAAGAAAAACAAGTACAAAAGCGATAAATGCCATTTTTTTTCATAGCTATTTTAATTGTTGCTAACAGGCTTGTAGCAACAGGGCTAAAATCGTCCTCTCAAAACAAAGATAAGCATAATACATAACTTCTAAATATAAATGTATTCACCAAAATATGGTCTCCCTAGTTATAAAATAAAATTAAAAGCACGAAATGATGCTTTTCCTTAATACTTTAGGAGTAATTGCTTGGATCACGCCACAGTAAATATGTAACTTTTGTATTCCATTATTGCTCTACTTATGTGTGTAACCATAAAATATAAAAGCTGAAATGTTTAAACTTAATTGAATTAATCTCAGTTTTTACTCGGAGTTTGTACTGGAAGAGACACATGCATGCTGAACATGCCTACCATAGACAATTGGCTTCTAAATAGATTTTTAAAAACCTGCAGAAACTTCCCTTCTGCAGCCTTTACTCATCAAAGTAGATCCAATGAGGTGATTCCTACAACCAGGAGTGGCACAACAGGGCTCAAGGTGTAGGGTTTGCCCTACAGCCCTCTAAGGCTCCTGCTCATGAGCATCCAGCCATGATAAACTGGTACCACAGTCAAATTTAAAGTTGTTTTTCTTCTCTTTTAAAGCCTCCAGACCCTTTTAACAGGGAACGACCTGAAGCCATTTCCAGTGTTGGCAGAAATCTCCTGCCATTCCAGACATGAGGAATAAATTGTCATGGCCAAGAACCATCTGTTTGCAAAGTTTACCAAGATCTCGTAGCAGATTTGGGTTGTCTGCAAAGACTTTTGCCATCCCCTGTGGATTCAGTACCAGCACAGAGGAAAAAGACAGCATAGAGAGTTATCTTCAAAATTTAAATAAAAATACATAAGGAGAGTGAATGCAATTCAGAAGAGGGGCAACGGTAGATTCCCCAAGTAGAAACAGCAAAAGTGCAGCGTTTTTTCCACTAAACTTTGATCTCATTTACACTTGTGTGGCTTTAAAACCCTATTTTTGTGCTTGTAAACTGTTTTACTGTAAGTTTTCATCCAACTTCAGCGTCTCCTAGCTCCCTGTCCTTTGTTTCGACTGCAAAAAATTCCTTCTTTTTGTTCCTTTTCAAGAAATAAAAATGGCAAAAAACCCCCAAGTGTTCTTGATGATTTGACAGCATTTAATCCTTATTTGGGTATCTTCATGCACATGTACACACACACAGTCAATTTCAAAATTCCGTTAAATCCAAGTAACTTGTTATCCTTCTATGTCTCTCTGCAAAAGTCAAGGGAAGACTGTTTTTAATGCACTTGGCATTTTAAGCAAGGCACTCAGACCTTCAAAAGAGAAATAATTGAACTTTGCCTTTAAAGGAATACAGTAGGGCACTAAATAACAAAAACCAAAAGAGCTGGATTTAGCAAGGAGATGCCTTCAAGGAAGAAATTTGACTAATTGGTTGAGAAAACTCACAAAAGCTCATAAATTCAAGCATTTATAGAAACACCTTACTTGTGATATTAAGTTGAAATAAAAATAGTGGTAAAGAAAGCCATTATTATCAACCTTTTCTCCTATAATGTAGGACATGAGGAAACACAGGAACAAATGCTGAGGTGTTTAGAAGTTGGTGGAAGTTTCATTCATTTTAGGGTTTTAGCCATGCTGTGTGTCAAAATCAACCATCCAATGTCTCTGTTAATCTCTAATTTTGATTAAGGGTCATAGGCTTTGGACTATAGAAGTAAATTAGGTATTATGCAGAAAAACAGGCACCCAGAGAGCACAATGCTTAGAACCTGGAATAGTTTGTGTTGGAATGGGAAAGATAATTATTTTTTTTAATTTGTGGTTCTATAGTCAGTTTTTAACAAATCAGTCATGTTAAAGAAGCAGTAATTAACAGAGGTTTCCTGATATATAATGCAATAGAAAGTATCTAATTAACCTTCGTATCCTCTACAAAACACCATCAAATGAAGCATTTTCTGCTGTTTTAGTAAGGAACATTTTTCCCTTTAACTTCAGTGCAGTTATTGGAGGTTTGGTTTTTTGTTTTGTTTTGTTGTTGTTTGTTTTTTCCTTTTTTTTTTCTACAAGTTTTGATGTCATTGATCATCAAAGATTAGCTCCTAAAAACACAGAAACCATTTTATAAATTTCAATTACTTCTAAAAACCCAACATCCGAAACCAAACAACACACCAAACCTTTGAACCCCTTTTTTGCACTATGGCTAAAAGAACTGTGCTATGCTGTGATGGGGAAAGGGTTGAAGAAGAGGTTTTAGTATGAGATTAGCTCCAGTATTAAAAACAAGACTTGTAAATTAAAAATACCAAACAAGACCGAAAAGATCCCTTTCCTCCTCTCGTAAAGTCTCTCTTTGTAGCCAGATCTATGCGAGTGGCCTCACTTAAATGAATAAGCCCCTGTGTCTTCCTGCTCACTCAGCTCTACTGAAACCCTTCACCTCTGTAAAGGGAATTTAGAGAAGGTGTGAATTGTACAGCCGAGAGAGATAAATGTAATTTTGTGTAAACTCGGTTGTTAGAGGGAGACTTGGAAATAAACACGGGCCGTACAGCCAGCTATGGCTTTCAGCTTGGGGGAGGTGCACATCTAAGATTTACAACATGTATTAATTATGTCAAAGTAATACCCAGCCTGCACTGACTTAACATACCGTATTTCTTTGTGTACAAGCTAAGCCTTCTTTCACACTAATTGCTTTCTCCTGCAGCTTTAAATTGAGGGTGCTTTTCTCATACATTTAATTGCTTTCTTCTGCAACTCGCAAGGAAAAGGTAGTTGAAGGTGGCTTCTAAACAAGGATATACTGTAATTAAAAGCTCTTTTAAAGAGAGCTTTTCTGTACAGCACCTGCTGTTAATGGAGTACTTTGTGTACAGTTCTGTGGGGTCTTTGAATCCAGTGCATTATTTCAGAAGTAGTGTGTTGTTGGAGGATTTCTACATCTGATGTGGTGACCTATATATGTTAATCACTGATGCTGGGGAGAGAAAAAAAAGGAGACTTCTCCCTTCCCCCAGACAAATCCAGCTCATAAAATGGTTTGGTAAAGTGGAAACTATAGTTTTAAACTTCTGATTGCCTTGTGGATAGCAATCACTCAATTTTATTTTTTTCCCCAGCTGAAAAAACCAGCTTGGTACAATTTCCATTAAAAGATCATGATTTTACAGCACGTAGTTTTGCTTACCAAAATTTCTCCTCAAGGAAGAAAAAAATTCTGCAGTTTATGTGATTTAATAAATGACAGTTACACATCTTAGTCCTTCCCTGTTGCCTTGCCTGTGGTTGAATTCATTTTTCATACCTGTGTTTCTGTCCCCTCGGTACATCATGTTGTCTTGCAATCAATGGCGGCTGACTTAAAAAATAAAATCTCTATGGAATTTAACACTTTGATAAATTAATCCATCCTTGTGTGTTAGCCTTCCAAATGCTCATTTCTTTAGAATAGTTTGTGGTGTGAAAGTAAAGCCCTACGACAAGAAAGACAGACAGATGCTGTGTATAAATTCCTGCTCTTTTCATGGAAGAAATAATGTGCAAAATAAGGGTGCCAACTTATTCATAATGTGTTTTGGGGTTTGCTTTGATGTTTGGTTTCATTCAATGGGTGGTAACTGATGATTCAATGGAAATAATAGCTAAGCAGAGAAAGAAAATTGCTCAGCAATTTTGTAATGTTGCAATAACAGCCTTGGCTCCAAGGTGAAAGGGGATGTTTTCCACAGTGGTGTAAATAGGAAAAGGAGAGAAGATAACCACACTCCCATTACCAACATTAAGTTCAGGTGTTCATAACTGACTCCTGTATTTTCTTCTCTACAGCCTCTGAACAGAAAGAGACTCATTAAAGGAGTTATTTGGATATTTCTCATTGCTATAGACTGGGTAAAAACAATGAAAAAGGCATCTGCTATGGCCATACTGAGATGGCCAACACCAAAACGTTACAGGAGCTGCTTATCTTGTGTTTAGGAAATGCCACAATGAATCAGACAGCAAAGGGCCTTAATTATTTTAACAAAGGTCACCACAAATGCATATTTTAAATTTTTTTCTGAAACGTATCTCCACATACCTCCAGCATGTTGTCCCCAGAAGAAAAACTTCCAGACTCACTCAGGTGTATTTTCACAATACACACTGATTAATAATTCATTTTTGCACCAGCACTGACCTATTGTTATTTACTGAGACTGCAAAAAATGGCTCCCCAATGTGCAGAGTCTGATGCCTTCTGATGCCAATCTATTTATAGCTCCTTCCATTGAAAGAACTTGTCAGTTTGGAGACTACCTGTTGCCTAAATACACTTTTCTCCAAGGTTCAAACAACCTGTTAACAAATAAGCAGCACCTGCTTTAACCACACCTTTACTAGGCTGTAATCTCGGGGTCTCTAACCCTTTAGGATTATGAAGCTTGTTCCCTGGCAAACATCACTCCATCCTCTCAGACACTAAATTAATGTCCAAGAATGTGATCACTTTGATGGGACCAGCTGTTTCTTCTGCTGCCAAAGCATTCCAAACGCTTTGGCAGCTTCCTTAAATGTGCTCAGCAAATCCTGACATGAGCCATAGGAGTGCCTGCTCTGCAGAAAGGCACCCGTGTGTGTGGCGCTGACCCTCACATCTGACTTGAGTGCACCTTATTGCACAGGTCTGGGAGCAATCCAAGAGGAATTCGGGAAGTGGAAGTTGTCAGCTCCTGAACGAGCACTTTTTAGCTTTTGAGCTTAAAACTTAAGAGGTGAGAAATATGCAAATATGCAGACAAAGACAAGCTTTGGTATTTGTTGAGCCTGCCTGTAAAATCTTCTTTATCTTTTGCAATCTTTGCAAGAGGATCAAGGAATATCAGACCAGTCAAAGAGGTATTATTAGCAGGGCTAGGAGCAGTGCTTGTCAAAGTTTCATGATGTTTCCTTTTATACAGCCCTGTTTTCAGCTGCTTATGACTTTTTATCACACTACGTTCTGGGATTAAATTTTTCTCTTTTTCGGGTCTGCCTTTGATTGCTGGGAATCTTCTGTCAAATCAGCCAAGTTTTAGTCGAGAGCCAGGCTGGGGCAAAAGCATCCTGAGATGACAATTGTTTTTTCTTTCAGGAGGTCTGTAAAGATTGTGTTTCTGACAAGATTCAAGCAGGGACTTGAAATTTGTCCATGGGGTGACAATTATGTCAGGGACAGCAAAAAAATACATCCATAAAATTATACAAATGAGGTCACTTCTGGAGAAGTTAGCAATAAACACAAGATGTACAAGCTATATCTCACATGATGCGGCATGACAGGAATGACATGATACCCCCTGATTTTGGGAGTTCAGGAAAGAAGGTTTAGGCACAGAGAAGCTGTGGGTGCCCCATCCCTGGAAGTGTTCAAGGCCGGGCTGGACGGGGCTTTGAGTAACCTGGTCTGGTGGAAGGTGTCCCTACCTGTAGCCCCTATCAGGGCTGGAACGGGGGGATCTTTAAGATCCCTTCCAAGCCAAACTGTTCTATGATTCTGTGATTCTCTGATATGGATTTTTGCAATGTCCCTTGGCCTCAGGACTGACACCCATGTCATTCACCACCATGGACGTGGCCATGAGCACTTAAACTGTTCTTAGAAAGGCTCTGAAACTAAAGACAAAAGAAGCAAGAATGGAACGGAGGCAATACATTTGAAGAGAAAATCTGGGCATGTATTCAGGTGGCCAGAAGGAGATAGGAAAAAAAATGCCAGAAAAAAGAGAACTAAAACTGAGATGCTTCTGGAGTGGACAATGGGTTGCTTATGTAGGACTTCTTGCCTGGGAGTAAGATGTGAGAAGTCAGTCAGAGGGATTGGTTCAGACATGGAGCTGCACTGTCAGAAATAGGCTGGAATGTTAAAGAGGAGTTGTGTAATGAGGACATGTGATTATGTAGCACTGGACATGACAGTTTCGGAGGAAGGAATGAATCGCTACAGTGATCCTAACTGTAGTTTCTCTTAACTTTTTGAAGTGCTCAGTTTCTATAAACAGTTATGTTCTTGGACAGCATTTTTCTTTGCTGGGAACTTTACAGATTCTTAATGTTGTCCCTTGTTTGAGGTCCTTGGTGTTATTGAAAATATGAATTAATTATAATGAAAGAAAACATAATAATCAGCCAAATCCCATTAAACTCTTAGCTAGTTTCTGTGCCTGCTACTTACTTGGTCCTCTGTGTCTCTTCTGACAGCAGAGCTTTGCCTTGAAGGGTAAGAACATTCCATCTGTTGAGCTCTGAGGGTGTAAATGCTCTTAAAAAGGAAAATATTTGTCTCTTTGGTGTGTATGAGAGGCTAGAAGACCCAGCGTTGCCTGCACTGGAAATGGATAATCTCCATCTCCCTCATGGCTAACTGTGCACAAATTGTGTCATCTCGTACACAAAGGGCAGATCCGATTGGGGCATATGTTATCATATAGCTGCAGTCACACAGAGGCCCTCAACATGAATACTATTAAAATGTGAAATGCTCATAGATTATTTTAGGCTTCACAGAGAGCCATAACAGCTACTGCAATAAATTAGAGCAGTTGCCAGGCACTTGTGTATCAGTGCACCCTAGCTGTCACTTTCCAGGCTGCAGTGTGTCTCTGCTGCGCTGCCGTGCCGTGTGCCATCGGCACGTTCCTGGGGCCAGAGCTCACACGTGGGGCTCCGTGCAGGAATTGCCTTCCAGAGGTGTTCCCATGGTCTCCTGCACAGGATCTGAGAGACACACAGGGGGCAAAATATGTGCCAAATCCCAACTGCCTGTCTGAACAACCCATCTTTTTAAACCTCACAGGATTCCAGCCTAACTCCTTTCCCAGATCCCTTCTCTGTCTAATGAGGCAGGGGCAGAATGGGATTTTCCTGATGGCAAATGTGAGAACCAGTGATCAATTTACCTCATGCCTGCACCACCAGAAATCCCTGCCCCTTTTATGCAACATTAAATGACCATTTGTCATGAAGCAGAAAGAAAAAAGACCTTCAGCAGAGACATTTCCAGGTAAAACTGCACTACTGCTCTAAAGTTCATTTTTTACATCACCTGTGCAAGATTAGGGATTTCTATGTTACATTTAACGTAAGTAGTGAAGCAGCAAGTCATTTTGACTTTAACTGTATTTGTTTCAATTCAATTGAGTTTAGATAACTCAGTGGAACTAGTTATTAGTTATTACAGCACTGAGGGTGGATTTTCTAAAGATTTGGCCTTACAAATGAAAGTCAGTAATCATTCTTAAGTGCTGTACGTAAAATAGAAACCTCTCACTGAAATGGTAGAACCTGGATTTGTCAGAGGGGGGAAAAACCCCAGCACGTAAATTAGGTGCAAATTTGGATCAACCTGAAAATTGTTATTTACTGGGAAAGTCTTCTGGACTAGGAAATATTTAATTTAAAAAATTGTCAATTCAAAATAAAGATCATTTGGAAAACAATATCACATTAACTAAGCAAAATAATATATAAAAGTTAAAATGCAATATCAGTATGTACATAATATTTCATGATATAAAAACTCTCTCTCCAATACAGAAGATTTCACACATTAACAGCAGTTCTTGTAAATGTGTAGTACTATGTCTGTGTTATCAATGTGTAAGGAAAGTTTTAAAGATATTAAATAACTTTTCTGTAGAGGCAAAGAAAGTCAGGGACAGGAAAAAGGATGGATCTCTGAACACAAAGCACATTCCTTTGGAATGCTCTACTACTGTTTTATTTCCAAAGCTGTACAGGTGAAGCTGTAAATAACAAATTACTAGGGCTGATTTTCAGTCATATTAATTAGACTAATGTGACCTGACCAAAAAACTCCCTATCCTAATGAAAACATTGGAGGGATTCCCTCCAGGAGACTGGATGAGTTTGAAACAAAACTTTCCTAGAAACCATGTTTTATCTAATGGGAAAGCTCAAGTCAGTAGGAAATAGCAGAAGAGACAAGTGTGGAAGATCTGCTGTACTATCTAGTTTTCTTTCCAATTTTACCGAAGTTTATTACTGCACATCTCTAAAATTGCCTGCTCCTTCCTTCAAATGCCTGAAGTGCTAAAGATTATGTTTTCTCTACATGTAGCTGCTACACTGGCTACTAGATCTTGATTCTGATCTCTCTAAATTAATCTTATTCTCTTTGGCCGACTGCAATGGAAATATTAGCAAAAGAGGAAAATACTTGTTTCTGCAGGACGTGCCCACTTTCACATCACTTATTCAAGCTCTCTTTTACAAGACTTATTTAAGAACTTCTTTATTTTGTCCTTAGAAAACAATTATCCCTGAAGGGAAGACAAAAAATGTCTTCTCTCCTTGTACTTTGCCCTCTGGTACGGAGTTGCTTTCATTTAGAGATGCTCCGCCAGATATTGCCACGCACGAAGCTCCAGCATTTCATCTTGTTTTATGACACTTGTAAATTTTGCCTAAGTCTTTAACTCAACAATATATTTTCTTTCTGCTTCGCACTAAATGTTTATCTCTAACTTAAAAGTTTTCTCTCACCTCAGATCTCTTTCAATAACTCTGCATTTCAGGCTCTTTTTACCTTCCTCCCTTTGCTACTCAACATTAATTATTTTTTCTCTGGTGGGATTAGCTTGCAATTTTCTAGGCTAAACACAATTTTGCTTTAAGCCCACATTCCTAACCTATTCAGGTCCTCTTGCATTATTTCACTGAGGTTGATAACCTTTGCTGATTCTAGTGCCATCTGCAACTTTCATTAGCATTCTGTTTACTCTTTTCCCCTGGACCAAAATGAAGACATTGAGGCCTGACCTGACTCCTGCAGTATCTGCTAGATACCTCCCAGCAACTTTCAACTTTGTTTTTCACTACCCATCATTTAGAAACCTGTAGACAGATTTCAATGTGAGTGACAAGAAAAAGATGGGTGGGCGGAGAAACAGTAAGGGCCTTCACTCTGTGTAAGTCCTGCCCAACAATAACAAAAACATCCCTGAATTATCAACACTGTTTTCAGCACAAACCCAAATCATATCCCCATGCCAGCTACTATGAAGAAACTAATTCTGCTAAACTCAGCACAGTTCTTATTAAATTGCTCTGAAAAGTCTTATACTCCTGCTTATTTACAGTATCTTTAAGTATTATTTTAGTAGACAACAATAGTTGAAGGCTCATTTACCTTTCTCTGTTGTAGAATTAGTTCTGGTAGTGCCTGGACATCCATCTTTGAAGGAACTTAAATTAGAAGGGAGTTGCTGAATGCTTCTTGAGGAGCTGGGTCTTCTTCCGTGAGGCAGGGCAAGAAATTCCCGGTGGTCCATGATCTATTGCCCTTTGGCTGTGCATACAATGTCTCAAGTGCCGTGACAGGACAAGGAGTGAGGCATGTAGGGAGTACATTTGAGCTGTGGTGCACTGTAATGTGAAATCCTCAAAGGAATTCCCAACATTTCTGTAAGTCTTTTCATCGGTCCTGTGCTCCTGTGGATCTGCATATTCCCCAAAATTACTGGGAGGCCCAACTCTTCCATTTTAGGAAGTTTGTCGATGCTCACACATGAGGACGGAGGGTATACACACATTTCCCTTATGCCAGGGACAAATCCCAGGCAAGGTGGATTACCTAAAGCTCTAGATCAGACCAGCATGTTCTGGAAGCTTGCTGCTGCTGCTGAAGGTTACCTTCCAGCTTTCCAGACATCTCTTTGCTTCTCAGCACACCCTCATGTTGCACTGTCAGGACCCTGCAGCAAAGATGAAATGGCTCAGGGATCCTTTCAGTCCATATGTCCCACACAGAAACCTACTTCGGAAATGGTACAAAGCCATCTGTATTGGCTTGGGCTGGAATGTTCAGATTTCTGTCGTGGAGAAGATGAAAGGTTAGCCTCAGTCTCTACCACAGCCTAGGCTGGCTTAACATTTTAGATGTTTGAGTTGGTGTGAAACAAGAAGTTTCCCTCTCAAAACAGGGCTTTCATCTGAAAGGTAGTTTTGGTGGTCTAGTTGGGTACAGGAAGGGCTAATAGACCATGGCATCAGCCTCCTGCTGAGAATTCCTCTTCATGCTCCCCATAATACTAGACCAGCTGGACCATGCTGCTGACTCTCTCAAGAGCAGCTTTAGTGGAAAGGGGATATTAAATGCTAAACCCACTGTCTAATGGATGTTATCTCACTGATCCCTGTGCAGGAATACAGTTTAGAATCTCTGTAGCACCAGCTTCAGTCCAGCCTTGCTATTTGTAAAAAGTCAGAGTGCAGGTGGCTCTTGCAGAGATGGAGAAAGCAGTTAATCTACTTAGAAACTTCCCTGTGTTACTGGCTGCTTGACTAATAGCCAGAATTGCTTTTTAATGTCACGTTGGGATGTGCATCTGGTGGCTGTACAGAGTAAAGAAATAGGGTAGTCTCTACATTGCTGTAAGTGTTGAAGTAGGAGAGGCTTCTTCTTCTATCTCATGCAGGGACACCACTGATCCATGACTTGACTTGATGGACCTGTGAGGCACCTGCCCATTAAGCCACCTGGAGCATTTCCGTACCCTGGTATCCTAAACTTGGGTGTCTGTATTTCAGAGCCATCCTGGATAGATGAGGAAACTGTCTTTGCAGGTAGAAGAGTCTTGGTGGGCTTCTGGGTGACCCAAGGCCACAAGTGTGGAGTTGCTGCCCTCTGAGAGCTGGCTGAAGACAGAGCAAGTTCACTGTTCACGGTCTCTGTGAGTGAGGGGTGCTCCTCTTATAAAATGGAAATATCTTCCTATATGTGTCAGAAATTGTGTATGGGATACACAATGAAGCACATCCTTTCCCCTGCTCAGAACAGACTCTTGTCCTAAATCCCACCTCTCGCTTTTCAAAGGAGAAAGTCAGAAGGAATTCCCCTACTCAAACTAGGAATTTCATACTAGGCACTCTTGCTGTTTCCCTGGCTACAAGTGAACTCCAAGTCAAAGGCTTTCTGGGGTATGCTTGCCTTGGGTTGACCCTTTTTGAGACTGTCATCCAAAATGAAGTCAAATCAAGCCTTACACTGATAGCTTAGAGACTTTGTACCAAGGGAAAAACCCAAACAAACCCAACCAAAAAACCCCCTCTGCAATGTTAATAAACAACAGCATTGACTGATCTCTCTCAGAAAAATATAGAATTGCAATACTACCAGTAGTTTTATAAATATTAATTAGAAAAAGGTGGTGAAGTCCAAAAGCAAAATTTCCTTAAATAATGAGTGGTTTGTTTAAAACAGAACTTATTAAAAGACGAGCTGAACAATCTGTTATTAACACACCTCTTAACCTATTTATTAATTTACCTATTTCCTAAATGAAACTAAAAGACTTTCACAGCTTCCATTTTTAAATTACTCACTTTAAACACTCACTTTGACTTATTTCTGGATGTATAACTAAGTCTCTTCTGAAGACTCAAGGAGACTGAGAACAAATGTGGCATAATGTTTTAGCCACAAGTTCTTCACCAGCAAAAAGCAATACAAAAATCTGAAACATTTGTGGTAAGAGTAGCTTGGTTGGTGCAGGATAGGAGGAGGGACACAGGAATTGTCAGATGGCCAGACCATCTCTCCTATGAGGAAAAGCTGAAAAAGCTGGGTTTGTTCAGCCTGGAGAAGAAAAATTTCCAGAAGACTTTGTTGCAGCCTTTCAGTATTTCAAGGGGGCTTATAAAAGAGATGGTGACAAACCTTTTAGCAAGGCCTGTAGTGAAAGGGCAAGGGATAATGGTGTTAAACTTGAAGAGGGTAGATTCAGACTAGATATGAGGAAGAAATTGGTTACAAGGAGGGTGATAACACGGGGGCACAGGTCACCCAGAGAAGCTGTGGCTGCCCCATCCCTGGAAATGTCCAAGGCCAGGTTGGATGGGGCTCTGGGCAACCTGGGGTAGTGGAAGGTGTTCCTTTAATGGTTGCTTCCAACCCCAACTCTTCTATGATTCTATAATGTAGTCCTTTACCTCAAAAAAGGAGCTCTTACAGTAATGTGGGAGTTTTCTTTTGTAAATAATCATTTTGATCAGTTTCCAAAAATCGACAGTTTAAAGAGACTCTACTAGTTCTTTTTTCAGGAGTCTATCCCTAAGCATGCCAAAGTTAAATTTATCACCATTGTAACCCAGTGTGACTGGGAGAATTATGCTGGAGCATGATCAGGATCCTGTGCATTTAACAGCATTTTGAGAAACTGCACTATGCCCTGGGGGTTTTTACATGTGTGTCTTTTTTTTTTTTTTTTAATTTCTCTCTCTTCTTTACATTGTGGAAATGATGAGGAAATTGCTTCTGTGCTATTATGCAAAACCTTATTTGTCAATCTCTTCAAAAAATCAGGACATATTTTAGAAAGTTGGGGAGGAAGTTCATACCAGCTTTAGCTAATCTGCAGAAAATCCAGCCTACATGACTCCCGTGTCACTGCTGCTCCTTTCATCTATTCTTTATAAGGAATCTATTGAACTTTAATTAATATGAAAAATTCAGGTTTTCATCTGATTTAAATGTGACTGACTTCATGCTGCTACTAAAAGTGGAACAAAGTCCAAGTGTGGTGAAAACAATGCTGAATATCTGGATTCAAGAGAGAATCTCGGAGCCCACAGAAAGTGTAATCTTGCAGATCTGTAATGCTGTGTAACAGATAAGTAGGGGAATGCCAGAAAGTCATTTATATAGATCTCTGTGATAAGGATAAGAGAGTGACACATGAAATATCTATATTATCCTTAGCCTGGGAAGTTTTCTGAAAGCTAATCTCACTCTTTCTAGTCAGGTTGCAGCTTGTTGGAGGCCAGGATATGAATTAATGCTGTCTGAGTTCAAAATAGAGAAGAGACATTCCATGAAATACAATGAAATACCTCTATCCTCCATTGAGGATGAGCATCATGGGGCCTCTTTAGGGTCTGAGGTGTAGGAAGAATAAAATATCGGTGCCTGTGTTTCAAAGTGCTGCAGAATCTATATTTTGATTTAACTCATTTGCAAAGCAAACCCCAAATTTTGGAGTTATATACATAAGCCATGTAACAATCAGACTGATCCACAGGAAAACACTGAAAAATAGAATGATCTCTTTAGAAATTAGTTATTTTAATCAGGCCTGCAGTCATGTGTCGGTGACTCCACAGAGACCCTGATTGAAAATCAGAACTGATAAATGCTGTCCTGTTCTTTTTTTCCCCAGATGGATAAGCACCTCAGATTTTATTCCCTCTCCAATGTGTAAGGATTTGAATCTTTGTCTAAAAGTGACCTCTTTCAAAAATGTTCAGCAACAGAAAAACACACCCAAAACTCTCATGTGATGACATTTTACACAGACTTCTCCAAGTGAGCTTTAGCCTGAGACTGTGGAGCTCAGGAGGCACAGCTCCCCACCAGCTTACACATCCCATGTCTGGCAGGACTGTGCATCTCACAGGAAGTCCTTGCTACCAGGGAGACACAGCTGGAGTGATGTTAATTTGAATATATCTACCCAGGATAGCCACCCACTTCCAGATTGCAGTGGAGAGAGAAACATGTGCATCAAAAGGCAGAATTATTTGCTTGGATACCTGTTGGTTTCTTCCTGTATTAAGTTCCATATATCTGTTTCTACAAGGCCAGCTGCTGTTATGGTTGGCTGAAGCCAGGGAGAAATGTGTGGAAAAATAAGTGTAAAAGTAATAAATAAAGACTGGTGCTTAAAGTGAGTAACTGAAATCTACATCTAAGCATTCCTTGAACTCCACAGCTGTTTATAATTCTGGTGGAAATAGAATAGTGCTAGGATCAAATGAACTGAATCCTCAAAGTGTATTTCTCTCTATTGACTGTATGAACCTCTGGAGTGATTTACACAGTTTAGTGGTGGACTTGGCAGTGCTGGATCAATGGTTAAACTTAATGACTTTAAATTTTTATCCAACTTAAATGATGCTATAATTCTAATCGGTCTTGTGATTTTGGGGGTGGCTGCTGTAGCACTGTGATATTTTCTTCTTGAGCTGCAGGACTTGTTTCCCTCAAATGAAGCATGTAAAAACAAAAGAAAAAAAGGTTTGCTTCCTTGATCTTCTTTACTTGCTAAATTCTTCAGTCATATTAGGAGCCGTTAAATCAGCATCTTCAGTCTATTTCCAATACCGAGTCCTAATTCTCGATATGAATACTCAGATCCACTGTTAATGCTTTATAGACAAATGCCATCGCTTCAGTGGGGTCTGAGCATATTTTAAACAAAATACCTTCTGGCATGTGCTTTCCTAGAGATTTTCAGATTGAAACAAGGCTGAAACCTTCTCCCATAGCTCTCAGATTTCAGCAGTGAGGGAAAGGTTATTAATTTTCACTTAGATCTAAGGCTCAGCTTTAGTCCAGTTTCATGCTAAAGCCAAGAGATTTTTGGGCTCAGCAATTTATCCTGTGACTGCCCACTTGGAGCAACATGTTAAGAGGCATTGGCCTTTCCTTTGTAGTAAAATCAACACTAAAGCTCCCTCATATTTGAATTTGAGCTGAGTTTGACCAAGAATTCTAAAAAAATCTCATGCTGAATTAAAAATACAGAAATATATATACATAGTAATACCAGCCCCCTGATACAGGATGGCAAATAGAATAATGAAAGCCTTGGTCTGTTACTGAGCAGTTTCAGGAAAAGTTTTCTGAACAGAAAGAATCTAAAATTTTGATGAGAAAATATCAGTGTCTCAGGGTTTATCATACTTGATTAATCCCTGCCATTTTTTTCAAATATTATTTTATATGTTTTAAATATTTTTCTTTCCATATTTCGAATTAATTCTGAATTTTTTGCTCTACTTTTACTTGTGCCTCAAACTCTGCCTATAGGGCAAGAACCATCCTGATAAAGAAGGTCTTTCTCTCCAATACCTGACACAAAGAAAAATGTGTTTACATAGTGGCTGACATGGTGGAAATAGATTTAGTTTTTACAGTTTTGTAGGTTTTTTTTCCTCAACAAAAAGGGAAATTTCAAGGTGGACTTACTGACTAATTAATTTGCAATACTTATTAAATACATTCCCAAAATTGAGCAAAGCTATCATTTTGTTACTCTCAGGTAGGCATTAAAAAAGCCTTTAAAACTATTATTGGAATTAAATAAGACATTTAGGCATAAAATACTTTTTTTAAGTGTCCCACAAAAACTCTCAGCATTAAAAAAATCCAAGTAAGCATACACACACACATCCAAGTCTTAACTAAGATCTTTCCTCTAAGCCTTTTCATTGTGGAAGGGAAATATCTATTCCAGTTAGAACTATTTCAAAAATCTGTAGTGCAGACACCTCTCTTTTTTAGTGTCATGGAGCAAAATTTTTCTTTTCTACAGCAGCTTAAATGCAGTATTATAAAATATTTTACAACCAATGGAACTACATTGAATTTGACTAGACCAAAGAAAATCACTCTTCTACTTGAAATTGAAACCATGCAGGCAAAATCAAAGATGTTCTCATGCAGGTGTTGCTTTTGGTGGAATTAGGATTTTATTCATGCCACTTTTATAAGAGGAGATGCAGGAAACTTCTTTCCATATTTTCCTGCTGGACGAAAAGGAATAGGCATTTTGAAATTATATTAGTGTAAAGGGGAAGGCAGGATGTTCAACTGAAACCAGCTGAAATTCTGGGAGAGGTGAGATGGTTGTGGGTGTTATGACAGAAGGTGACAGTGGCAGAGATGATACTTTGCAGACTTGTGAATTATGCACTTATAGATTGAGGATGCTCTATGGAAAAGCTCTCCCAGATAAATCACCTACAGGCTGTCTGTGGTGGGTATCAGGTTTGGGTATAGAACAACTCAAAAACATCCTGTGGACAACGTAAGGAGGCAGACCCAGTTCTTCAGTGCACCTTCATGGTCCTCCTGAAAAACAATGCAAAGCGAGATAAGTGATCCTGTTAGCCTCCATTTATAAAGTTATTAAATTGTCCTTCTCTCTGCTTGTTTAGAAATTCAAGGAGCTGCAGGTCTCCTTAAAGAATCACAGGTCACGTGTGACAGATCCTACAGTACAGGGAGGGTGGTGGTCAATTGGCAAGAGCAGGATGCCTTCACATTACATGAGAACCATGGGTGGGAAATAAGTGCTAACTGAGGAATTTGAAAGTATTTGAGACGAAACTTCATTGTGTTAGCATTGCATTGCTCCCAGGTATCATCTTATTTCCATGCTCCATGTTGCTGGTCCCACAGCACACAATAATGTCCCTCTGGTTTCATCAAGAGTGTGAAAAACGGTGTATGAATTTCTGGTGTCAGATTATTGTCCACCTCAGTATTATACTGAAACGCTCTTGCCAAAGGTGATGCCCCACACAGTAAGCAAAGAGAGATCTCAGCATAAATTCACAAGATGGATTGGAAGGTGCAATACTGCCTGCCAGGCCTGCAGGAGAGCAAGGATTATAACCAGCAGCTCTGTTCCCCCACTTATGAGTGTATTTTTTCCCTGAGTGTGTAACAGAATGAGATATCCAGCAAGCACAGCACAAGGCTGGCTGTTGTCTTGCCAAGTCATTTAGGGCTGCTTCTCTTATTTGACAACTATGCCTACATACATTGCAAGCGATGATGGATGCCCATGTACGCTGTGTTTTGTAAATGTCTTTAATTCACCTCTTGTTGTTACTGAAGTAGGGCTTCAGCAAAAATAAAACATCTGTGGTCCTTGACAGAGTGACTTAAAGAGAAAGAGGAAAGCTTTCAAAGCATGAAACATGTAAGAGAATTAATTGAAACAGGTGGTTGCAGCTAAATGGTACCGTTTAAACTTTAGCATTTCATGGATCAGTAGGAAATTTTACCTGACTACAGTTTTAGACATGCTTCAGAAGGCACAACCAGGGGCTTTAGTTCTAAGTCTTTGCTGGAATTTAGAAACCTGTTCATACTCTGCTGATATTTGAGCTGGCAATAAAGGAAATAGTCAGACCACACTGTTTAGAAACAGAAATTATACAAAACCTCCTTGCATTATGTAATTGTGTTCAGTGTCATATACTTTAGCTAGTTTCTCCTGTAGTTCTGAATTTAGAATTTCTTCATCCATCTTGCTGCCTAAACAACGAGATATTTCCTTTCATACTCTAAGGGCATACAGCAAGGCCTGATTTTTGTTGTTTATACCAACGGGTTTGAAAATGGAGTGTAATAGATTTATGAATGGCATCATTTTACAGGGTTACCTGAACCCATAAGAGACCGTTTTCAGTGATGAACTTTTCTGTTCTCTTTTTATTACTGCAAGGACAGTGCACAAGATAAGGCTTCTGTTCATTTGGCTTCCAGCATCACTCAATGTCTGAGCACTTGAGCAATCAGAAGGGACACATTAAACAAGTTGCAAGTTATAAAGTCATCAATTACAATATATAAAGTAGATTTTAAAAATAGCACGAGACAAGCTATTTAAACATGTTTAATGTTGATGGTTACCGTAAAGTGTATCTTCCTTTTGTGTGTCTACCTTGACTAACTAAGAGCAAGTATTTATTATCACAAATCTCTCCAGGGCTGGAAAATTAAGATCGAGCAATCAAAAATGAATGGCCACTTTTGTAGTCTTCCCTGGAGCTCCGGGTGTCCATAGAATTGTAGAAGGGCTTGGGTTGGAAGGCACCTGAAAATCCTCCAGTTCCCACTCTCTGCCATGGGCAAGGACACCTTCCACTAGACCAGGCTGCTCAGAGTTCCATCCAGCCTGGCCTTGGACCCTTCCAGGGATGGGGCATCCACAACTTCTCTCGGCAACTTGTGTCAGGGCCTCACCACCCTTTGAGTAAAAAGTTTCCTTCTAATGTCCAATCTAAATCTCCCCTCTTTTGGTTTCAACACATTGCCCCTTGTCCTATCACTATGTGTCTTTGTAAAATTACAACTACTAAAGAGACACATCCAGTCCTGCAAATATAACTGCGTGTGACAAACTATTAATGGAAACAAGAAGAAGAAAAACCAAATATTCAACCTTAAAAGCTGTCTTCCAAGCCAAGTCCCCCACCCTGGATACCTCTGAACACAGATGAGCTTTGGAGCTGCCTCAGTTATCCACAGGCTGGTCTGAGGGCCAGAGCTCAGGCACCAAGGGAGGTTCTCAGGCTGCAGAAACTTGACCAGATCCCTCATTTCAGGTGGGGAGGAGCAGTGCTTGCAACGAGGCTTTAAAAGGTCAAGCCAATGGCGAAGGTTAAGTCCAGTGTGTTTCTGACAATCTGAGAAGCAAAAGCCTGTGTGAGCAGATAGGTCTTCAGCATTCCCTGGAAAGCTGGCTCCTTAGCTGATATAAATCTGCCGAGCTGTGCTGATGTCAGTGGGGTTATTTGTCAGCTGAGTGCTGGTCCCGTATGAGCACCAAACTGCTTTGCTGGGCAGGAGGAAGAAAAAAGGTCACTATCTGAATTGTGCTAAAAATCCACCAGATTTAACCCCTTCCCATCAAAATCCAGAGGCAGTTGGATCAGGCAGAGCAAAGCTCCAGCAAGTGCAACGCACACAGAGAGGCACTGAAAGGAGAGTTAGGATCCAAGCCACAACAACACTCACACAGCTGTGCAAAACTTGAACGGGACAAGAAAGGAACTGGGAGCAGCTGTGAGGAGCAGCTGAAAAGGCTCCCTGAAGATGTATGGATGTGTCAGCGGGCAGGATCAGGTAACAGATGTGGTTTGTGAGGCACTCTGCTGCAATGCTAACCAGGCCCACACAAGTAGGACAAGAGCAGCTGAGTGGGGCAGGTCTTTGGAGTCAACCCGAAAAGGAGCTGCTGCCGGGCGGAGGCTGCTGTGTCAGACAGGTGCTGAACAAGGAGATTTTGTGTGGTTTGCCAACAGGCACGAGGAGAGGGTTTGTCCTGGAATCACAGCACTCATTTGCAGGAGGGCGAAGTTCAAATTCAACCCCGGCACTTTCTGAATTTTAAATGTGCCGACATGGATCTTACGCTGTTTCAGCACCAATAATGATATAAGAATTATTTATAAGATAACAGGATGGACAACACAAAATCTAGTGGAAAAAATAAACTAGGCCAAGGGTTTTGACTTTCTCAATGATCATACTGATAAATAACTGAACCAGCAGCTGTCTTCCCAGTTATTAGTTGGCACCCATACAGCTGATGGCCTTGCACAAGATCTTTTTTTCAAAGAGAATGCAAAATTCAATTGAAAATGATATTTTGGGTGTACTCAGGGTGTTTTTTTCATGTTGTATAAGGTTGCTTTAATCCATTTGAGGAGCCGGCTAACTTTAAAAGTACCATTGGAGGAGGTCCAACAGATAATACAATGGTTCAATTCCAAAATCCAGCCAAACTGTATTGTTACTAGAACTAGAAAAGGCAAATTAATCTAAGGAAAGAAGGCTATACTTAAAGTGGCTCTGTATTTTTTTTTAAGCTAATTCAGGGATGTGCTCCAAGCTTGTGAGGAAAATCTCAACATGTCATTTTAGAAAATGCCAACTGTGTAATTGAATAATGTAGAATGTGATCATCACACTTGTGAACATGGAGACACCTAGAAAAGCAAGTGCTCTCTATGTGCCGAACAGAAATACCTTATTTTTAAAAAAAAAATCCTCAAAGATTGACAGCAAAACTTTTGTGGTGTCACCTACACATTGTACATTACTTGCCCCATGAGATATAACAGTGTAAGTTACCACCAGAATTACACTCAATAGCTCCAGCTGGTCTTATTCTGCCCTGAATACCACAGGACAAGGATTTCACAGTGACAGCAACACAAAACGTATTTTTGGAACTTGTTTTTTGTTATTTTAATAAGATACTCAGAAATCCACTTGATTCTTCTAAAAGATTTTCAATTCAGTGATCTTCACCTGTGAACAAATGAAACCTCGTAAAAATAGATAGTTTAATTTTTCTATCAGATACAACAAGGTCGTGCAGTGGTTCTAGAGCCCCACCAAACAAAAAGGGAGATGTCTCTATTGTTTGCAAGAGAAGCTGGGTTCTTATCAACTGTCATGTCTTGCCAGTGCACTGTGACATAGATAAAGATGGACCAGCCCTGCAAAGTGCTTGCGAGACTGAATGTCAAGTGATTATATTTTTGGTAGGTCGTTTTCAAATATGAATTGTCTGCTTTTGCCTGGGTGAGTTGTGCTCAAGATTAAAGTAGAGGAGAACAAAACAAAGCCAAACCAACAAGAAAGAGTGGAGATATAAGACATAAAAGTATCTAAGCTTGAGATCTTCCATGGACTATAACATCACAAATCTATAGATAGTGGTCCTGTGAAAATAGGGTATCCATGAATCTTTCAAAACTGCTGTCCTTCTCTTTTTTTTTTTTTCCCTCCAAGATTCTGTGTTCTCAGTTTGGGAAGTAGCCAACGCAGGGTACTTAGAAGCCAGAATTCAAAAATTTTCTTACTTTGCCTGAGAAGATACCTCAGAGCTGGCAACTGAGATGGGAAAATAAATTACTACCTGTCTCCCCTTAATAGGGGAATACCAAAGACTGTCCAGTCTCTCCTGGGAGATTTTTGGTGGACTTCTGAGCTCCATGCTAAAATGAATTGTCACCTCTGCTCATAATCCTAATTAATTCCAAGAGGGAATGCTTGGTTGTTGGTGAGATTAAGACTTCTTCCTCAAATCCACCATGGATGAATTACATGCAAGAGAGAGTTCCCATCCTGCACAGATACCTCTATTTGAATTGACACTGAACTGCTTCCTCAGGCAGGAATTCCTGGAATTAAGGTGAAATATGTGCATGCACCATTGCATTCATCCACACAAATATGTGGTTACACCTTGCTTGACACCAGCTTACATTTCCAAGCTTTATGATTGCAAGCCTTGCTCAGGAATGAAGTTTTTTATGGTTATCCAGATTGCAACATATGTTAACAAGAATATAGAGTAATAATTATAAAGCTCATTCTACCTTTATGTCTTTAGTTTCAAAGCAAGAAAGAAATATGTGATTCAAAGTGTTGTATTTAAGGGATGTCTGTTAGAATTACCTATTCCCTGGGCTTTCTTTATATTGGAATTATCACATTGCTGTGGTAATCAGGTTCGTTAGTGTAGAATTCACCCTAATTGGGGTGAAATTCATCTTGCATGATATTTACTCTCAAAATTAACATCACTCTTAGCAAGTTTCTTGGTTATCCCGACTGCTGGTGGAGAGAGGCACCTTCAGGAGATAGCTCTCCCCAGTGCCTTGGACGGTGATAGGATTTAAAGGTAAATTCTCTGTTTTCTCTGAGCAGAATTAGAAGGTGTTAGAGATGAGAGAATGTCTTTGCTTCCTCCAAGCAGGAGTCTCTACATGGTCTGACCTGTGATTTTCTTGGCATTATAAAGGCCAAAATAATCAAGTCCTTGTATCAAAGACCTTTTGAGTCAAAAGCTCTGCGCTTATGAGTCATTAGAGCCCTAGGATCAATGGCAAGTGTGGTTTTATGGAAAATAAGGTCTCACAATAAGCAGATTTAGGGTCTTATTCATAACATTAGGCATCGTGTTTTGAAAATGTTAGTTTTAGCCTCTAGTTTCCAGTTTAATCACCTATTTAATACTTCACATGCCTACGTCAAAGAAGTGCTGTGAGATTTAATTAATTTTTGTAAGGATCTTTGAGATCTTCAGATAAGAGGTACTATACCATATGAGTGCCAAGTATTACTACATTACTGCAGAGACTTATCACAGAAAAGGTTAAGGTCAATTAACATTTTCTTGCCATTTATGCATATATTTTCAGATCACAAAAAGAAACTGGTGTCAATTTAGTTAATTTCACTTGTATCCATTTTCAAATGAGTTATTTATAACTGATATAAGTTGAAGGCTTAGAGATCACCAAAATGGCAATAAATTATACCCTCCTTATAAGCTTCTAACACCCTATGGGTTTAGACCGCTTTGTTTTAATTGAAATGTGAGTGTTTCAAGTAGACATTATAATTAAAAAGTTTCAGGATCAAATCATGCATCTTTTAAAAATGGCTCAGGCAAGTACCAAAAAACCCAACACAAAACCTCTCTATGAGTCCTTGGAAATATCTGTATAGGCAATGCCTCTCTGGGGTTTTGAGTATCAAATCTTCAGCTTAATTGAAGCAGCAAAAAGGGTTTTTGTTCCACAAAAATGGTTGCTTAACTAGATGTCTGAAAAAGGGACATTTAATTGACTAACTCTAAAGGAATCTCTTCTGAAAATCACATTTATGCACTTTGTTAAGCACACAAATATATTCACATGCATTACTGCAACCTTAAAGGACTTGCATAAAAATTTTTCAGAGAATGGCAAGACCCTCAAATCCTAAAAAAAATTGTCAGGATTTGGGTAATTTTTAGAGAAAAAAGATGTGAGATTCGAGTTGAGAGATATCGAGATCAAATTAACCACACTGTAAATCAGTTCCATTACACATGGAATATTGCCCTTCTCTAATTAAAACCATTCCATCTTTCCATCATGTTGTGGTTAAGATCTTGCTTTACATTCTTGCCATTAAGGCTGCTTGAGACAAAAAATAGAAAAAAAAGATAAATCTTAGTCAAAAACATTTTCATAAATAAACAATAAACAGCTAATCACTGTGCTGCTTCTAGAGGGGTCATGTTATTGGAGTATTCAATAAGCCAGGTGTTTTTCGAAAAGCTTTTGAATTCTGAAAGTATTGCGCATAAATGTTTAAACAGACATATATTTGCTCTTCTCTAATTTATTACTTCCTATTCATTCATCCCATTTGCAAAAATGTTTTGGGAAATTCTCATATGAATTAGGTGACTAGTCACACCTGGATTTTCTTTAAATCAATTTCTCTTTTCTTAAATTGGATTATAATCTCAGAGGGTGAAAATATTAGTTTTGTTACTGATTTTGTGAGAGCAGGTGTTAATATTTTGTTTCTATTAGAAAAAAAAGATTGAAGTTGTGATTTACTTCTGCAACTCACAGAATCACAGAATCACAAAATAAGCTGGGTTGGAAGGGACCCACAAAGATCACCGAGACCTGCACAGGACACCCCAAGAGTCACACCCTGTGCCTGAGAGCATTGTCCAAACACTTCTTGAGCTCTGTCAGGCTCAGTGCTGTGACCACTGCCCTGGGGAGCCTGTTCCAGTGCCTGACCACCCTCTGGGAGAAGAACCTTTTTCTAATATCCAACCTAAACGACCCCTGGCACAATTTCTGTCCATGCCCTTGGATCCTGTCACTGGTCACCAGAGAGAAGAGATCAGTGTCTGTCCCTTCTCTTCCCCACAAAAGGAAGTCAGAACTGCAGTGAGGTCTCCCCTCAGTCTCCTCTTTTCCAGGCTGAACAGACCAAGTGCCCTCAGCCCCTCCTCATATGGCTGGTCCTAAAGGCCCTTCACCATCTTTGGTGCCCTCCTTTGGGTGCTCTCTAATAGTTTCATATCTTTCTTTTATCCTTGTGACCAGAACTGCGCACAAGAGGTGAGGCCTCCCCAGCACGGAGTAGAGTGGGAGAGTAGAGCTAAGGCTTAAGCAAGTGGGGTTGACTCATAGAGTAGAGGAGGTAGAAGAAAAAAGTCTTTAAACATCTTTAAAAAGCTGAGAAGGAATTTCAAGAAATAAGAGATAAATCATAAAGAGCAGAAAAAGTAATTTAGTCCTGTAAAATTCTGAGATTCCCATATCTTCATTAGTCTCACTGGAGAAAACAAGTTAAGTGGACCTTGAAGTAAAAAACCTGGATTTTATATATTAGTACTTAATCAGCTCCAGAATAACTAATGTAATAAACCAATAAACAAAGTTAAAATTACTCGTATAATAATTCCTTAATGTCATTCTTTTGCTGACGGCCACGCAGATGGAGGCAGATAAAACCTTCAGCTCATGCACACTGACCCTCTTTACACCAGAAAACATTTAATTGTGCCTAAATTGAACTTGACTGCAGTTTGTTTGACTACCACAAAGACATCTATGCTTGACTTGAAGACACCAGGAGACAGAGGAACCAACACTTCCATTGGTAATTTGTTCCGGTGATTATTCCCTTTCACTGTTTAGAGCAGGTACCCGCTTTCCCCTTTGAATTTGGCTTGGTTCAGCATTGCTCTGTTACAGCTCTCTCTGCTAGATTAAATAGACATTTACAGCCTCTGGTTTTCTGCTCCTGGATGTACTTATCACATCACCTCTCAACCTCCCTTCAAGCCAGGGCTGTGCATGTGGAGTTGCTCCAAGGGAAGAGCATGGAGTTAATCGCGAGAGGACAGCTGTGCACGAATGAACCTGGGAAGCTGTCCTAGGAAAAAGGCTATCTCACCTCCAGAAAAAATTACCTTCAATGGGAAACCAAGTAATAATGTCCTGGTGAGAGCAGATTTCCTGGAGTTTGATGAGCTGTGTCCTGCAACCCCAACCTTTTCCTCAGGGCGAGCAAATTCGTACAGGATGCATATATGCATGGACTTAACAAAAGAAATCCTCTAACCTCTTTAATTAGGGAAATGAAAGCTGTTTATTTCTAGCATTTAAATAATTCTTGGTTCTTGAATTAATTCACCTTCTGAATTCTTCACCTTCTAAATTCACCTTANAATAAACCTAACAAGACCAAGCAAGATTCTTTGGCTACTAATGCCACATGAATATTTAGTATCAATATTTTCCTTCTTCTCAAAGATTTGTAATTGTCTTTCTGGCCCAATAACTTACTGTGACTTTATATTGAGTTCCTGTTACACTGCAGTGCTATATAATTTTAGGGTTAGTGGTTACCAGGATGCAATCCCCAATGTTGTAATGTTCCTCACATTAACGTGTTCGGCTAAATATAAAGACGAAAATATCTGGTTTTCTTTGAATGGACCCTTCTTGTCAGATTGCTCTGCAAGAAATCCTTGTCACTATCGTTATCTATCATTCTGCCAATAATTACCTATTTTTCGGCAGCTGTATCATGTTTACTTCTCCATCACTATGGAAACACTGAATTTTCTCAGCCCCAATATAGATTCCTGCAGAATCCTACTAGAAACACTTTCACAGAGTGAAATTATTTCTGTAAGCATTTTTTCTGATGTCCGTTTAATCTTCAATGTTTAACTGATTTTCTGTAAAGCTATTCTTTTAACACAGTATTACTTGGTACTTTTCAAAAGAATAAGCCTGTGGGTATTTATATGCCTGTATATTATGGACTTTGTCAGAGTTTGGGCACCAGAGTGCAAAAGAGCCACTCAGAATCTTATTCAGAACTGTGGCATGACAAACCAACACCTTCCTTTTTTTCCCTCTGGGAAATTTTTTCTTTTCTAAAATAGAGTGTAGGCTTTAAATGCCTCTTTTCTTCTTTATCATGATAGAGAACCAATCTGCTCAAACTGAGATCTTGCGTTGGAGACATTTCTGTTGATGCTCCAAATCCCAGAACCTTTCAAACTCAGGGTGTTCTCTGAAATGTCCTTCAGCTGAGGTGCTTCTTTGGAGATGTTTCAGTTTAAGCACCAAATGAACTTTCTGCTCCAAATGGATGGCCAGGGCTGACTCAGCAGCTCACACTTTTCCAAAGGAAGGAATTCTGGCTCTTCTCATCTTTCCACTGCTCCATGCCAGCTCCCAGCCACATGCTCCAGCTGTTTTCCACATGCTGGCTCTGACATTTGTCTGAGTTCTTGATGAGTCATTTCACCCACTAAAGCAGAAGAAAATGAGCCCAGCAAAAGAGTGAATAAATCCAAGTTAGGTGTTTGCAAGCTGAATTAGCTCACCAAAGGGTCTGATAAACTCTGCAGGTAGAAAGAAATGGCTTGAAATTGAAGAAGCTGGGAAAGGGGAGGACAAGAGAAGGGAGGGAGGATCAATACTGTCTTTTTAGGCAACAGGAAGATGTTGGGTTGACTTAGAGGACCTGGCTGCCTGCAGCCTTCGACAGCAACTTACACAACTCCCTTGGACCAAGGATTTACACACTGCCGAAGCTCATCTGAAGAATTATATGAGGCAGGAGTTGTAAATCTCTGTGTGAGGTCATTTCAGACATTGTAAAACCTAATTTGCATACCCAAAGTAATATGTTTCGTCTCTTAATTATCCATACCAAACTCATAGTCTCATCAAAGATGATATTCAAATTTGTAAAAGATATTTATTTGCATTAATTAGTGCTGGCTGATATTTCATTCTTTGAATTTCCATCCACTAAATTCCTATTTCTTTTTTACATATTTTCCATAACTTCATGTCACTCTGACAACCCTGAAGTTTGCCAGATGATTCCTTGCATCCTTTCTGAATATTATCACATTAGTATGTTTTTCAGTCCTCAGGTTCTTTCTGATAGGATCTATTAAGAATATGTTATTAACTGAAATGCAATGTAATTAATATTTCATTGAATAAATGTAATGCGTGAGTTGTCTGTTGATATAAAAAGTAATATATATTAGGTGTTATTTTATGTACTCTTCAGTTATTAATGAATTTAAAAATGTTTCATCTTCCTCAAACTGAATATCCTATGCCATCATAATACATCTCATTTCCCTAAATGACTGCCTATTCTTCTGAATGAATTTCAGCCTGTTTTTAAGACCTTGAAAACTTTATCCTGGGGGATAACACAAACAAGCTTTCAAAAGATTCTCAAAACTGAGAGGGAATGGCATTTCTCTTGGGTTTCCATGGGATGAAAAGAGTAGTGATGGGAAATCAGAATATCTCTGATTATTACTGTATACCTTACAGAAATGGTTATACTTTGAAGGAAGAGTTATGCTGTCTCAGGTCTGCAAAGGATTAAGAAAACAGTTACAACAAGGGAAAAACTGAGGTAGGATTAGACCATGAGTATTACTTTATTGCACAATATTTCCAAATTAAGTCATATTACAGCATGATGAACTTTTCAGGTCATTGATTTCCTGTACATTCTTGTTAGGATAGTGTAATAGGTGGTCAGAAAGACTCAAAACAGAAAAAAAGAGAAAGCTACAGAAATAACTGAAAAGTGTTGTAATAATTACAGCAAACAGTGGCCCGACGAGCTACAGAACACTTTCATCTCCCTGCTTCTTTCAGAGATTCATTACTTCAGACTATTAGTAAAAGATGGGTGCAAACAAGAATGCAATTAATAAAAAGAGATCATACAGCAGAATTTTGAATGACCAGCAGCAGGAAAGCTGGCTATCATAATTTGCAAACCATGGTTCTCTGCAAAAGAACAGCTATATTTAAATATGGTGATTTAACCAAGAATATCAGTTTCAAAGGCAAGAAAGTAGAAAGAGTATCCTTATAGTCCTTGGAGAACTTCAAGCATCACTTCTAAGCCCACTCTCCCTTTCTACATTCTATCATAGTATAGGAATTCCACAATGATTTATAAAAGGAAGATTTTCAAAGGCACAAATGGGAGTCAGGTGTCCGATTTCCATCGACTCAGGCACCCAACTCCCATTTGTATTTTCAGAAAATCCTCCCTTAGAGACATGAAATATAAAGTAGTAAAATAACTTGTATTCTAAGGCCAGGAACATTTGCCTTACTTTTTTACATACAGTTCCATTTTGGTTTCTTTTGATTTGATATCAAAGCAAATGCATTTTGAAAAAGAAAGACTGGATGATCTAATATCTTTGACACTGCTGGTTTCTGTGGTTCTGTCATGCACACAGTGGGATGTTAAATATGAAACTAAGTAATTTAAAGACAATCCCCCCCTTTTAGTCTGTCCTGTTATTTTTGCTTTTTAAAACAAATGTATAGTTTAAAAGGAATGTAAAACAAGCCAACTGACACACTTTGGAGTCAACTGAAGGAAAGGATGTAGAGTAGGAGAATTGACAACTTGGCCAAAAAATTTAAGCAAGTGTAAATGGCATTCTTATCTAACACATTTTTTAAAATTGAGATTATCTTTGTTGTTGTTCTTGTTAGATTTTTATTTTCATAAGAATCTGCTAAAATTATTTTGGTTTGAATTAAATACCAAATTTTTAATTTAAAAGTTTTAATTTGTATTACCTATTTTTAACAAAACACATGCTCTTCAGGATTTTTTAAAAAAAATGGGAAAAAAAATTCCGATAAAGTACTTTTACCAGTTCCCTTCTTCTTTTTTGAGGAATTCTGCTAAAAAGAGTCAAGTGTAGTATGTCTAGGTCCAGAGATGGATTTCAACAGTTCTCCCACACAGTCAAAGAAGGTGCAACAATCACACTTTTTGTCTGAGATGTGTCTTCGTTAACAAGTAGCACATTAAAAATCCACTAAAAATGTTATGTTCAGGCTAGGTCTCCTCTTCACCTTTAGTTTTTTTTTTTCCCTGCGGAACTATTCAACAGGATGACAAAACAGAAAGTATGCAAAGCTTGGCAGAGAGATTTTACGCCCACAGTTCTGTCTGGTCTTGGTTCTTCAATCATTCTGCATCCATTCATAGGATCAGGGTGGAAGGGACTTCTGGAGGATGTCTACTTCCCCACTGCAGTTCAAGCAGGGTCACCAAGACTGTTGCTTGGGATAACATCAAGATTCCTGTGAAATATCTCCAAGGATGGAGATTTCACAACTTCTCTGGTCACCCTAAGTGAAAAGCTTTGCCTGAGCAGATTCATTGGCTTCCCCCACTTTGATAGGAACCAGACACCTCCTTGTTAGGTGACATCAGGACACAATTCAGAGGATAAGTCTTTCCAGAGATCATGCCATGTAGGAAAGATGGATGAAATCACACCTTGTTTTGTCCTTTCCCTGAACAGTCCTTCCACAATACTTCAGCAAGTTTATACCTCCCTCATGGCTCTTGTGCATGCTCAAGACTTACAGTTCATACCATAAAACTCTCTGGTGCACTGTCATACATTTGTTTCCTTATTTCATGTGTTCAGAACTGAAAAAACCCCGAACATCCCAAACCTTTTACAAATGAATGAATAGTAAATCTTAAGGCCACAGATATGCCACACTTTCCCCAGAATGACAGCCAGATGAAGAAGGCTGTGGATGTGGGAAGGCTTGGCACGTGGTCCATGTGGCTGTGGGACACTGGGGTGAGGGCCAGAAGCTGCTCCCAGGACAAGGTTATGTCCATTTGGCCTGGGAGGAGGAGGCAGAAAGCAGCAGGTCTCTGATCTAACCGAACTCACTGGCAGGTGTGATTCTCTACCCCAAAAAATGCCTGGTCTTTGCTTGCCCAAATTTCCTGTATAATCCTTAATTCTATTTTCTTTTCTTTTCCTTCTGTCCAAGAGTGCAGGAAGGACACTTTTCCCTTGACAATACAGCAACCTGACTCATCCCCACAACGAAGGAAACTCAAGTGGAGGAAGTGGATGCAAGAAGTTTTTGCTGGGTGAATCAATTGTATCTTCAGTTCAAACAACTGTGATTAATTTGTGTGGGTCTGAAAAAGGAAGGGAACCCACTCAAGGAGTGAGGAAGTGTCAAGATAATGCACTTATCTGCCTTCAGAGTACTCTTGATGCTTAGAAATGCTGCATATACATGCAGTTATCTCTTCTCCTCCTTGGTTTCTCTAAGGGATGCAGAGTCTACATTTCATCGATATTAGGACATTTCCATAAAAGAAGACTCTAAACAAAATGCAGCTGCTGTGTTTGACAAAGGTGTATTTTACCTTTGAAATATTAGAGAAACAATTTTATTTGTCACCCAGAAGTCCGCTGAGTTTGAAAGGAGGCGGAGTGCAAAATCATATATCTTACCACCTCTTTTGTATGGAATAAAAGTGCCAATGGGACAGAAACTTGCTTTAATTCAGGGAGAGAGAGGTATCAACAAGAACAAGATCAAGACAAGAAATCCCAGTGCAAAGGTCGAAAGTCCTGAACACGAGGGAATAAACCATTACATTCAGAAGTACATTTTAAAAGGAGAAAAGATGCTAACAATCTGCCCCAAAACAGTTTGAAATCAATAAGTGTGTCAGACGAAGGATGGAATGGAAGTCATGCTGTTTTTATATATTGTATTAAAACAGCAACAAAATCTGAAATTTTGACCCTTTTATAAAACAATACAGAAATTGATTTTCTTTTTGTATGGAAAGAAATGAAAGAGAAAAAGAAAAAAAAGAACCAACAAAAAAAGGAAGAAAGCCCACCAGCTGTTTCCTGGCCAAGGAAACCACAGGGGCTCTTACTCTGTACTACAGTAAATGGCCAACTTCCCAGGGTAGTTTAAGTCCCCTGCAGCCTGCAGTGTCAGCAGAGTTGGTCATTTATGAATCAGTGGGGTTTTGTTAGAAGTTTGTTTGTCTTTCAATGCAACCACCCGCCTTGCGGCTGGATTGTTTGAGCTATAAATAGAGGAGCAGTGCGTCAAATTCTTTCAGAACGAAACACAAAAATATGGGTGGCAGGAAGGGCAAGAAAGAAGGTGCAGGTCAGCTTTTTGACACTGAGAGATGAAGGTTGGGAAATACTCTGGTTTTTTATGCTGTAGAATGTGGAGTAAGCAAACCTCCAAAAAGCATTCCTCACCCACCCTCTGTAAGGCCACGTTCAGATGATGGGAGCTCTACAGAACCTCACCTCCTTCCTTTCCTGCCCTTCTTCCTTCCACAATAATGAGTTGGCCTGAACCCTAAAGGGCAACTTTATTGAGTCTGTTTAAAATGTAGGTATTTGAATTCTCACTGAGTGAGTATGATCCTATCTCTATAAAGTGCCCAATAGTGTTTTAAACACTACCAAAAAAATTATTTATTTTTTACCAAGTCAATGAGTCCTCCTGGCCAATCATGCTCTTTCTGCTTGTTTACTTAAACCAGAGTGCTGCTTTCCCTTCATTTCACACTGCTTGCCTTTCAATTTCACAGTGCCTTCTAGCTGAGTTTATAAAGTTGCCACTAAGGAGCCCTGCTCTAAGTCTTTCCATGGAAAGACAACAGGAAATGTTCACAGAATTCACACTCTTTTCCCACTGCAACATATCCTGGCAGATGTGTTAGTTACCATAGCAACAATTAAGACGAGCTTTTTCCTTTTTTTTTTTTTTTAATAATAAGAACAATCAGTAGTGCCTGAAACATTTTCAGATAAATTTGTGTCTCAGATTTAAATTATGCAATGTAAAGATCTTCTTGATGATATGCATTTGCTAATATTTGAAAGGTTATAAGATAAGGAGCTGCATGATTTGGATGATCTGTACCTTTTTTTCCTCCCTCAGATCGGGGCTTACATGACATTGGCTTGTTTCTGCTGATGTAAAGTAAGAGAACTGGAAAGGGAGCAGGCTGGTCCTGTATCCAGAAATAAGAAAAAAGAAAGAGTAGTCCTTCCATGTCATTACTCAGAGAATTTAAATGAGAGCCAGAAACTCAAGAGCTGTTCTCTGGGTTGGAGAGGTGAGTATAACAATATAGAGAATATGAAATGTATCTCAAAATTCGTCTTTCCCCACAACCATCTTTAGAAGTCTTCATGCTCTAAAGCTCTTGAACCACACAGCAGTGACAGCAAATGCAAATTTGGATCATTGTGCTGGTCTCCATTGCAATACCATCAGAATTTGCTATACCACTGCACATAGAAGAAGGATTGAAAGGTAGTTGTAGTAAAAGTTATTGTTCTGGAAAGAAACAATGTTGATCAATTAAGAAAGAGTAATTGAAAAAGGAAACACTATGAGCTGAGTCAAGAAATCAAGCATGGATGAATGCCTTCTACAGGAATGCAAATACCGAGCAACTCCACTCAGGTCACAGACCACGAACTCCAGTGTTTAAAAAATGTGTCAAAGTGGTGCTTAGGGACGTGGATCTGGCAGTGTTTGGCTAATGGTTGGACCTGATGATCTTAGAGGTCTTTTCCACCCTTAAAGATTATTTAACTCAAGCTGAGTATAAGGGAAGCAGGGAGGACTCCAGTCCTGCCACGTCCCAATTACTCCATCAGTGCTTGTAGCCACATCTGCAGCCTGGTTCCTCCTGCTTGTTTCCCTGGTTGCTTTATACTGTGTACAGGCACTCAGGGTGTCCCCTTTTGACAGGGTTTACCTCATTATCAGCCAAAATTAAAGTTTGTGACCATCCCTCCAATCCCCAGTTTAAGGCCCTCCCCAGCAGTTTGGCAAAGCATTGGGCAGAAATGCCCAAATCGGTCCTGTCTTTTCATGGTACTCCTTGTTCCTCAAGGAAGTAGTCCGGGCACTGCACCTAAAGAAAAACTTGTTTTCAATTCCTCATTCTGCTGTTTTGCTCAGAAGGAAAGAGTGACTTGGTAAAATTCTTTCTTGCCTTGCAGCAACAACCACCAAGTAATTGTATATAGATAATCCTGTGAGTGCCTGCACAAATGGAAATATGAATCTGTATCGGGATTGTGATGGAGAAGTATAGTCATTAATTAGATGCCACAATTCTTTAGTGCCAGAAAGAACAAGCTATTACTGAATTTGAAGTGATCCTCGTATTTCCTACAATAACACCGTGTGGCTGAAAAACTCAGCTTGTATCCAACTAATAGCTCCCGGAAAAAGAGACGACATATTTTTTAACCTTTCCAAAACACACTCGCTAACATACTCTAATGCTTGAGAGTATATAAGGTCACCTGAAACAGCAGCCTTTACATTTAAAACAGATGTGGCTATATACAGAAGTGAAGGAATGTACTGCTTTGGGTTTTGTGTAACAAGCACCGGCGCTTTCCAGCTCTTTGCCATTTTGACACTTACAGCTTACACACAGGACTGCTTTGGAGTGGGATATTCAGCTTGTATTCATAGAGATGATTAAAAAAATTATTTTATGCACAGCTGTCTGCAAAGGCTGGTGCAAAAAGATAACCACCCTAACTACACACATTATCCTTTGCAGTCTCAATTCCTCCCATTTCCTTGCTTAGTTGCACTGGAGGAAGGTAGACTGGAGTTACCAGCACACCGATGGCAGCCTTGGCTTGGCAGTTCATCAGTACTGGGTCAGCTGTGTTCTGCAGTGAGAGGTGGAGAAGAATTACACCATAAACTTTTCTTGCCCATGTGCTGTGCTAAACTGAGGTTAAGTAGGCATTTGGCTTCTTTTACTGTGTGTGCCTGAACCCAGTTTTTGAGTAGCCACAGCAGAGACATACAGAGGAAAACTAATTTATAATCCAAGCTTACATAGAAACATAGAATCTCAGAATATTCTGAGTTGGAAGGGACCCACAAGGATCATCAAAGTCCAGCTCCAGGCCCTGCACAGGGCAATCCCAAGCGTCACACCCTGTGCCTGAGAGTGTTTTCCAAAGACTCCTCAAACTCTGTCAGGCTCAGTGCTGTGACCACTGCCCTGGGAAGCCTGTTCCAGTGCCCAACCACCCTCTGGGTGAAGAACCTTTTACTGATATCCAATCTAAACCTCCCCTGACACAGTTTAATGCCATTGCATCAGGTCCTTGATCCACTGGTCACAAGAGTGAAGAGATCAGTGTCTGTCCCTCTTCCCCACACAAGGAAGCCTTTTGGAATTATAATCCAACATGTATTGAAATTTCTCAACTATAAGAAAGATTCCTGGTCTTCTGCTTGTGTGGACAAGAGGACATTTTAAAATCTTTCCAAAATCATTTTCACAGCACAATTTTATATAGTGTTGATGAAAGATCAATCCTGCCCATTCCAGGCGTGTTTTGTGGAGGAAAGGAGCAATGTGTGAGCCCCGGGAGGCCTGAGCTTGGTAGAGCTGTATTGCCACGAAGGCAGTCTCAGAACAGGCACAGATGCCCCTTCCTCTTCTGGTTAAAAATGGCATCATAAATCAGAGAATGAGAACCTCAGAGAAGAACTGTAGTACAGTGCTGGTGGCACTGGCAGGACATTGATTTACTCTTACCTGCCTGTGGTGCAAAACAATTTGGTCTCTTAAAGAACAAGATGATTTAAAATCTGATTAATGAACCAGGCTCAGCTCCATGTGCTGGTGAAGTGCACACCCCTAACCAGTGCAGAAGGTCAGAGTGGTTCCTCAAAACATTCTCCTGGCCATAAGAACCAGACACTCATTGAGCAATGGAGTCATTTCCTCGTGCAGTGGATGTTAGAGAGGCTTCTTCTCCCACCTGAACATCTGTGAGTCCATCCAGCCCCTGGGGGTGTGGGTGTGTGGTCATGATACCAACCCAAAAACTTGCACTGGTGCTCAGAGGGACGGAACCTCCCCTGGAAACATGTAGAATAGCTCAGGACGGCCCTTTGCAGTCAAAGGGAGAGAAGATAGCCACACTAAAAACTTAGGAAGAATTATTCTTCAAGGCACTTTACACTGGAAAATAAAGATAAGTCCTGTGAAATTTTCCTGGGGTGCCAAGTCTGCCTAAGACAAAAGGGCAATCATGAAAACAGGAAAATACATGATTTGTACACAACCTTTAGCAGGCAGTTGAGCTATATATCCAAAATCTACAGTCTGAATATAACTTTAATATCTTGGATAGGATATTCTGGCTCTTTAGACCTCGATCAGTTCTCTTGATGACCTGGAAACAACTGCTAAAATTTGCAACCTCAAAACTTGATTTTGGGTGCTTTATAAATGCCAGAGGAACTAATGTTTCATTTAAAGTTAACTAAATCTGTTTGGACTTTTGTGTGCACAGATTCTGGGCTTAACCCGTGGAAATGAAGATAAGAAGAGTAGCAGAAAAAGAAGCAAAATTAAATAGGCTGGGATAAATGAGGATGAGTATGAAATGAAATATTTGTTAACTGGTTCTTAAAAGCTTTCAAGGAAAGTTAGGTGAAATCCTAAGAAAGAAACAACAAAGGCAGGAAAGCAAAGCAAGGAAAGCAAAGCAGCAGGAGAAATAGAGACTAGGCATCACTTTTTCTTTGTCAAGCTATTACTGTCTCTCTGTGGCAGAAGGACTGGAGGAATAAAAGTAAATGTCAGATCAGTTATGCTGATTTCTGTCTATTGCAGGTATTTTTCTGGTCTTCATTACCATAGTATCATAACACTTTCCCATCTAACTATTTATCCTCACGACACCTCTCTGAGGTAGGGCACTGTTATTATTTCTATTATACAGCTGGAGTGAGCTTGGGTAATGGAGCAGATTCTTAGCTGGCATAAATTGTCACAGCTCCATTAACTCCGGTGTGAGAGGACTTCATGGAGCTTAGGATCTGCCACTAAATGAATCTCCCTTCCCCCTGGAAGCCAGGGGAAGAGAGGGGCAGCAAGCCCTCAGGTTTTCCAAGCTCTTAACTACCTCTCTGCCCAGAGGACCATCCTGCCTCTGTTTAGATAATGTGTGATCTTTGGGCCAAGCCCTGCTGGCTTTATTCTTGCAAGAAAAGTCAATGAAGTCTACATGGCATTATTCACATAAAGCCTGCAGGACAGAGCTCGTTAGGTGGCAGAGATTGTGCACCACAGAAAGGCTGAAACTATAGGAACACACCACGTTGGAGAATTACGGGAATGAAGCACAGAGCTGTCAAGTGACAGTCAGTGCAGGGTGGAAAAAGAGCACAGAGAAGTGTGCAAACACACACGGATTCTGATGTGGAATTAAATCACGATGTACCCAGAAAGTTTGAATAAAAGCCACACAAATTATTTACCTTCCTCAAGCCTAATTCAAACAAATCAACAAGACAAGAAAATTGAAAGGGGAAAAGGCAGTAAGCTGTGTTTCTCAGAATACAGGTGTCTCAACTCTAATGAATGTAGGGAATTCGAGCTGGTATCATGAATATCACCAGGAGTGATTATAGCTTGTAAAAGTAGACCAGAGAGAGACGTGCCTGTGTGTGTCTTGGGCTGTAATTAAAGCCATAAGCCATCAGCAGCAAAGAGGCCAGCTGCAGCATTTCAAACCTTTCCTACCCTAGCATTAAAAATAGATTGTGGCACAATAATAATAAAAAAATGTCTACCCAAAATAATTCCAATAAAAAAAAAATTTGCACATCTGATTACTATAATTGATTTCTCTTCTAGATATGAATAAATGACCCAGGCTAAATGCCAGTTCCTTGCAAAGAATTTCATTTAAGCTTCAGTGAATTGAAAGGCTCAACCAGACTCAACATTTCCAACTTCCTAGCAAGTAGCAGAAAATCTACCTGACAGTTGCCATGGAAACACGAACAGGAAGAGCTAACCACCAGCCTATAAATCCACAGAGAAACCTTTCTTAATTGGAAGGCCTTTAACCCACACATTTTTCTCATAGCTGCAGAGCTTATTTCTAAAGAGATTATTAAATTCCTCAATTGACTTATGAAGGATGCTTCCCACTATATTACTGTGCTCTGGGTTGCTCATTCTTTATATCTGTTTCCAAAATTACAAAGCAGAGCAAGGATGATAAAAGTTAACACAGATGTTTCAATGAAAAATCCATACGATGTTCTGAAAATAACTTTAGTGGTAATGTTCTACTAAAAAAAAACCCAAACAACCAACCAAAAAAACCCCACAAACAACACACCAGAAAACCTACCATAAAAATAATAAGTTCAAGAATTGACACGGCATTAAAGAGATGAGATATCCCAACATTCGCTGCTTTGGGTTCTAGGAAAGATTTTTTAAATGGAAGAATTTCAGTGGGAAATATAACTGAAACTATGTGAGGAACCATTGCTTAAGTCTGTGAATGTTAATTATACAAATGTCCACAAATGTGGACACAAATTCTCACACTAGTACGTATATGTACAAATAATGTAATTTTAAAGAAAATAAGAACTCAGTTGCTCATGCTTATGCAATTTCCTTCAGCTTTTTGAAGATCTGATCAATATTTTGGCAGACAAATCACACATTAGGTAGTTTCTGTGCCTTGGCTTTCTGCAATGCCATTCTCCGATCCAGGGGTGGTTGAATTTTTTGAAAGGCTGGCAGCTACTTTGGGGCTGAGACTGTTGCCTCATTTCTAAGAAATTCAGCAGCCCCATGCAGTTAAATGCATTTCTCTTCTCCCATCCTCTTTTAAGCAGAGAGAGAATAATCAGATACAGGCTCAGAAAGTCTTATTTGGTAGGGGGTTTTTAGGTAGTCAAATATTTGTTTTATTTGGTTAAGTGGGAAGATTTCTCTTTTTCCTTGCATTGTAGTCAAATATTTGTTTTATTTGGTTAAGTGGGAAGATTTCTCTTTTTCCTTGCATTGTAGTCAAATATTTGTTTTATTTGGTTAAGTGGGCAGATTCCTCTTTTTTTTCCCTGTATTATGCAACATTTCAATATTTTTATTCCTTACCTCCAAATTGTAAGTACAATAGGAAAAAAATGTGTTATGCACCAAGAACTTATTCCTAGTGCAGGCAATTGGAGCACAATTGATTCCTGCTGATTTCAATGGAATTAGGATTCTGCTCAGTTTGTGCTTGGAAAAAGCTAGAGAGAGGGGAGAAGAGAGATGGAGAAAAGCCTTTTTCACCATTTTTTTTTTTTTTAAGCCTGCCTAGAATTTGGATGCAATATTTAGTCCTTGTTCCTCCAGTATTGTACATCTCCTTGAGAAACTAAAGCACTATGGGGCAGGAGAAGCAGCCACAGATGCTCTTCCAAGGTAATACTGATGCCAGAGATACTGGTATAGCAGTGTGGAATGGGATCCAGCCCCGTGTCAGGGTGAGAATCACATGCTCATCACCTCCACCATGCTCTGGCTCCTTCTGCAAACAGAACTACGCTTTGAAGCCTGAAATTCTGGAAGGTCCCACTGCTGGGAGCACCAGAAGAAGAAGGAAGTGAGGTCAGTCCTGGAGTAAATCTATTCCCACTTACCAACTGGGTGGAACCAACTTTCAGTGGGATTTATTCACTCTGGGTGACCCTGATTTCATTCCCACATTCCACCTGCAACATCTGGTACCAACATGCTTGTGCAAACACCCTGTTTCGAGGAGAGTCCCTTTATCCAAGGTGTGCTTATACCCTTGTACTGTCGAGCCTTTACATGACATGGCAGCAGCTATCTAGGGGAGAAACCTGTGTGCTCCCAATGAGTTTAAAACACCAGTGGACTCTCCCTTCCCTATGCCTTCTGTGGTAGTTTCACAAGAAAATCTGAGTTATCCAGAAATCATGGGTGGAACTCAGAGTCTGATGGTGATGGGGCAGAGAAGATTCTCCAACAATGAGGGTCAGATGAGACATACACAAATTATTTAACAGTCAGAGGGCAAAACACTAATACTAAAGTGTTTCCACTCCTCCTTGTCAAATCACCTCAGTTTTAACTTGCTTTGTCATCTTCTTTCTCTTTTCTAACCCTGAGCCTCTCCTGAATGAGTACAGCCACAACATTTTCCAGTGATGTGTATAGTAAGCAAATGGCCAAATGGGTCTGCTTCATAAAAAAAATGACCTGTATTTTCAGGCATGCAAAGTTTTGAATACATTTTTATGTGGTAAAGGATTAAAACACGACTGTTTCCTCACCTGCCCCAAATGAAACTGAACATTCCACGTGATCTTACCTCAATCCTTGTGTGAATGGGACTGACTGAGTTTCATTTCTTAGCGCCAAGTAACACTGTGTAAATACTTCGGAGGAAATTAACATAATGAACACTATATTCTGTTGCCTGAATGATTGTTTTCCTCCCCTCCCCATATCATTGTTGTTATTAGAATTGTTGTGTGACTGAGAGAATCTCTCGAGGGACAAGCTAGCTTTGCTTATAAACCACTTCTCCAAGTGCATCAGGCCGGCAACTGCAAGCCTATGATTAGCTTAATAAAAGTTAAGGGAAAATTATAAAGTGAATGGAAATTACTAAAGGTGCTGTGAAACAAAACCATAATTGGGCAGCAATACTTCAGTGATGACAGCTAGAAAGCATCTGCTCCCTGCAGCATCCTAAAGTGTTTGCAAAGTCTGCAGAATTCTACAAAAAAATCCACAGCCATGTAGTCTCCATGCCTACAGGGATTTTCAATGCCCTGGAGAGTTTTTAAGGGATTTTTTAAGTGACTTAACTTTTATTTTTATGCCTTTTTTTTTTTTCCCCTGGCTGTCTGTCTTGTTCTCAAATCTGGGTGGTGTGTTCAGCAGATTGCTGTTTTCTATTGCTCTCTGTACACCTGTTTTCTACCACGGAGGATACAGGGACTACATAAACCTTAAAGAAGACAAGATTTCTGTTCCAGAGAGCTTGTTTTCAAAGGGCCAGACTCTTAGGCTATCTGACTCCCTGGAAGTATTCATTCCTATCTATGCAAGCAATGGGACCTGAGGGAACAACATGGAAAACTCTGTCAGCAGAAGTTTAGGTTGGATATTTGGAAAAAATTCTTCACCCAGAGGGTGTTTGGTAACTGAAACAGGCTTCCCAGGGAAGTGGTCACAGCACTAGGCCTGCGAGAGTTCAAGGAGTGTTTGGACAACACTCTTAGGTGCATGGTGTGATTTTTGGGGTTGTCCTTTGCAGGCCCAGGAGTTGGACTTTGATGATCCTTTTGAGTCCCTTCCAACTCAGGATATTCTATGATTCTATTATATTTCCTAGGCTATTTCCCAGCCAGAAACTCCAATTAATTCTCCCTTCCAACTCTGTTATTGAAAGAAAATTATGTCCATACACTTCTTTTGACCACACATGGTTACTTGGCTTATATCCACATCTGCAGCACTTGGACTGTCAAGATCTTTGGATTGTTTTAAGAACTTTTAGCTCACCAGCCAACATATAGTGGTAATCTTCATTTTGGCCCAGATTAGTAAAGAAGTCCAGGCAGCTTCATGTTTTCTGTGTTAATCTGAGAAACAAAAATCCTGTGTTGGATGCTGTTCCATGGCAGGGAATGAAATTTCAGTGTTTGCTTTCCTTTTCTTCCTCAACACTGGGCTGCTAGCAGAAATCCTGTCAAAGCAAAGGAACATGATGTGTATAGTAAATACAGGAAACCATAGCCTTGGAGATCTCTAAACTCATCTCAGAACCCATCACAGAATTATCTGAGAGATGAATTCCACCCATTTTCAGGATTAGGCAGTTTTTGAATTCTGGATTGTAGGTGCACTGGCCATTAGCACTCAGGAAGGGATGGGAATGGGTCAGGCTACAAAGGCTGAGCTGTGTAAGTGGATTATTAATTCTCCTTAAACCTTCACCCGGCAGAAATTATACAATACTTCTGCTGGAAAGAGAAGCGGAGCAGCACCTCCTGCCCCTCTTTCTTCACTGCCCTGGGTGTCTGCAGAGTTGTTCCTCTCACATATTGTCACTCCTCTCTGCTGATGGGTTGCTGATGTGCTGAGCAGGTTTTTTCCCCTCTCTGTCTTACAGAGTCACTGCCACCGTCACTGATGAGCTCAGCCTTGGCCAATGTTGAGTCCAACTGATGTTGGCTTTATCAGACACGAGGTAAACTTCTAGCAGCTTCTCAAAACCCACCCGTTTAATACCCTGTAAACTCTCTGCTACCAAGGTTTTGCCAAACAAACCTAATACAACTGTCTAGACTTTCATCCTGCCCTCCAGAAAAAAAGCTTCAACGGGAAGGTAGTTTCCACCAGTTATTTCAAGCTTAAATCCAGCAGTGTTGGTGTATTTCAAAAGCACCAAGTAGATGGACTAGAATTTATAATTTTTCCTATAAATAAGAACATTAGAAATGTTTACAGTGGCAATCATTAAAAAAAAAAGAAGTGAAATAAGAAGATGAAAGAATAATATGATATACAGAGAGGCAAATGTTTATGATACTTATTTTTTGTTTCCTGCTATTAAATATTTGGCTGGATCTCTATCATCTCTTGCACAGAAAAGAAGTTGTTATCTAGTGGCACTAATTATAATAGTATTTTCCAGGCTACTGTTTGAATTGGAGTCTCAGATACTAACTTTTTTATTACCTGACAGGTGACTTGCGCAATAAGTTTACATTTCTCTCTCTTGTCCTCAAATACAGTTCATCTGTGTTTGGTATTTTCAATGCCATTTAATACATTTTGCTGCTAATTCCGACAAACTGTGGGAAGACTTCTGGACTCAGTCTTTAAATATTTCTCTTCCATCAACAAGGTCAGGCACAAGGCTCAGGGAAAGCAGGAGCAAGGAGGCAGAACAATTTTTCAAGGCTGAATTTTTTATAATCATAGAATAGCTGGGGTTGAAAGGGACACGAAAGGTCACCCAGTCCAACCCCCTGGCAATAAGCAGGGACATCTTCAACTGGATCAGGTTGCCCAGAGTCCCATCCAACCTGACCCTGACTGTTTCCAGAGAAGGGGAATCTACCACCTCTCTGGGCAACCTGTGCCAGTGTTTCACCATCATTGTAGTAAAAAACTTCTTCCTTATGTCTAGTCTGAATCGACCCTTTTTTTAGTTTAAAACCATTACCCCTTGTTCTGTCACTACTGCTAAAAGTTTTGTCCCCTTGGAGCCCTGAAAGGCTGCTCTGAGGTCTCACTGGAAGTTTCTCTTCTCCAGGCTGGAAAACCCCAGTTATCCCAGTTCTTCCTCATAGGAGAGGTGTTCCAGCCCTCTGATCAATGTTGTGACCTGCTCCAACAGGTTCAGAGTCGAGTAAACAATAAGACAGTTTGGTTTACAAAAGGATAGTTTAAGAGCTGATACCATAAAGGAACTTTAAATATTAATGAAAATAGAGTCACTTAAGAGGGGGCAGACGGACTATGAGAAATCATTTCATGTGAGAATGTTTAGTCAGTCTTTTAAAGTTGAATGAAATGAACTAAAGCCAGTATGTACAGGAGAATAAGAGGAATGCTGAGTATTTTCTCTCAAATTTACAAAAGATTCTCCTGGCCTGTAAGATGCTGCAATGTGTAAATATATAACTTGGAGGAAAAGATGGGAAACAGCAATTTGCTCCTGTTGGAGCTCTGTAGCATTCTTCCATTTTACTTCCAGCTTTCTGAATGCTTTCAAGTGATCCATCTGAGGAAATCAATGGCTATTGACAGGTTCTGTAATTACATTTACAAGCCAAGATTCCTAGCCCTCTGACACTTATTTAAGCGATTACATACCTTCCAACCTGTTTTGCTAATGATCACCAATGTATGGATCTGAGCCAAAAATCAAATCATGTCACGAAACACCCACCTGCCTTTCTGCAGAACACTGCTGTGACTTGGGTTCCTTGCATTGTCACAGTGACAGAAGAGCTGATGAGTACCACTGGGTGGAAAATGCAGCTGATTGTCACAAATTTTTCTTCCAAATTCATGCTGAATTTGCCATGTGGGTTTGGCTGTGATGGTGGAGTTTGAACTGGGTTCACAGGTCAGTCCTAAAAAAGGGTTGTCAATCTTCTTTTTGCCTGACAGATCTCTCTGTGGCTGGGATAAATAGCGATGAGGAAGGAAAACAATACACACATTAAACTTTTTCACACATTTCCTGCCACTTAGAGTGTCGCCTGAAGCACCAGAGCTGGGTTGCTTTGGCATTGTTATCTCAGCTGCCCTCACTGGAGCCATTTGTGTTGTATGAAACACTTTAAATAATTTCTTAAACAATGAAAAATAACACATTAGCTGTGTAATTAGGACACTGAACCAGGACTTGGGACAAAGGTCCCAGTTTTTATTTCATTAAATGTTTACATTTTGGAGATGAAATGAAACCTTTCAGTAGGCCTTTCAGTACCTGAAGGGAGCCCACAAGAGAACTGTAGAGGGACTTTTTATGAGGGCTTGTAATATTGACAGGACAAGGGGAAATGGCTTTAAATGGAAAGAGGGAGGGTTTAGGTCAGATATTGGGAAGGAATTCTTCCCTGTGAGGGTGGTGGGGCCCTGGCACAGGTTGCCCAGAGAAGCTGTGGCTTCTTCATCCCTGGAAGTGGTCAAGGCAAGGCTGGATGGGGCTTGGAGCAAACTGGTCTGGGGGAAGGTGTCCCTGCCCATGGCTGGAGGATTGGAACAGGATGACCTTGAGGGTCTGTTCCAAAACAAACCATTCTATGACTCTATAAATCTATGTTTCTGTGAAAAACCTCAGCAGATACATGCCCAGTACCTAGAGTCAATGGATGGTTTACACTCTGATGGTGATATGGGAGTGAAACCCCATAAGGAGAATTGGGAGTTGATACCTCTTACAGCTGCCAAAAGCTTTGGTCACTCTGCCTTTGGGTAGCAGAATCATTGTACATCAGCTGTATGCTTTGTCAATCGAGTTTGTCAAATTAGACGATATAATTTGCTGGGAATAAAATATCTGACAAAAGAATTTGGGGCCTCATTAAGTTTAAAAAAACCCTCTGTGTTTCTGGTAAGCTTTATATTTGTTAATAGAAAAAAAAATGCTCACAATATCAATCCATGTTTTATTGACAAATCTTCCAAAATCTCTTTCAAACTATGTGCATGAAAACTCTATTCCTGCATGGTCCTCAGGTAAGGTGACTTTTCTACTGATCACTGTCCTTCTGAAACTCATTAACTTCACCTAAATCTAACAGAAATACACTAAACTCCAAACGCCTCAGCTCTGAGTCAGTGGAAAGAGTGGAGCCTGCGCAACAGACGATCAGAGAAGCACAAATATCCTGAGTACCTGGTAGCATCTGCTCCCAGAAACAGCTCCTGCACCCCCTAGCAACTGCTACTGAAGCCCTTTCTGCTTAGTAACTCTTAGTAACTATCTGACAGCATCTCTTGCTCAGTGTGCAGAGTGCTGAGTCCACTTGCCATACGTGAAGATATTGTGTAGGAGGAAAAATAAATAGTTACGTGCTTTTGGGTTTCATTACATTTTCTTTGCTCTCCTACATGAAGGCTTTTTTAAAATTCCAAAGGAGGTGCTTCGTTTTTTTTTTTTTTTCTAATATTATTACTTTAAACATAAACAATTGCCTCAAACAGATACTAAACATTTGAAATAGAATCCAAAATGGTTTCATGAAGCTGGAGGATTACTAAACTAATTCTTATATTGGAAACTTCCTCCATAGCAACCAGTATGTGTTGCCAATAAATCACAGGTGTCCACAGTCCACAAACAGGTGAAAGAAATAAAATGTGACATGTTTGATATCTTTGAGGTACGCAAACCTAAGTGTGTGTGCCTATACATCTGGCAAGGCTGCTTGTCTTTGAATTCAGAGGTCTGCAAGACTGAAAAAAAATCCACTCCTGCCTTAAAGATGAAAAGAACCTCTGTGTTATAAAGGAGGCACTGTGGACACTGCAAGCTCTCAGTCTTTCACAAATAGGTATTTTGTGCTCTCTTTTCCTTCAGCTGGTGAGTGTAACAACAGAAATATGATAAAGAGATAAGGGGAGTTAGCAGCATGCTCTGAGACTTGACAACACAGTGAGTGGATGGGGATGCAAAAGGGGATGGTAAGAAGAGAGACTTGAGAAAGAAAAATAGAGGAGACCAAGGGTGTTACTGGACCCATTCTGAAGTGAGTGGACACCTTAATGCTCATTACAGAGTTCAGCATTTAACCCCAAATTTGCTGGAGGAATAAGACCCTCCTTTAACACCATCAAAGTTGCTACGGCAAGGTATAGATTTGTTCCTAGCTTTTAAGCCATGTTCTTGTCCTTTGTGTCCTTATTTTCCCCCCCTCAACATTACAAACCTCATATGAACACATCGTGGAGGCTGGTTTGCCTGGTTTACTTTCAGTTTGGAAAAGTGGGCAAAGACTTCTCGATGAGCTCCTCTGAGATGGGATGCTCCCACTGCATGTCTGTATGAGAGCAGGTGAGTGCTCTGCTTGCTGACACGGCAGAGCACTGAACTTCTTTAGTACATTCTGCTTCATTAAGTGCTTCACAGTTGCTGATGGGGTCCTGTGTGCTGTGGAAGGCAGCCTTCAGCTGTGCCTGGAGCCAGGCTTGAACACCTGCCTCCTAAATGGAGACTAAAGCTGAACTTAAATGTAGCCTTGGAGGCTGTGGCTTTAATAGGAAATCAAACCATCCAGGGACAATTCTGGTACATTTAGCTGAACTTATCCTTTTTGTCCAGAACTGGATGGATATGTGCAAGCTGCCTGTTAAAAAAATGTTTCTGGCTAAGATAAGACCTGCAACAAGCTTGGCCATTGACTGGGAGTGGGTAATTTGGGCCAGATAAAATTCATGCCAGACCCTGTGCAGAGAATTTCAAGGAAGGGCAATCTTTGGAATGTGGGTGCTTGTGTCTTGCCCACTGCCACATTCACTTTATTGGTGTAGATATATCCAGAGCATCCCTCTCTCTCTGTCATTAGAATTACCTTGAAGAAATGATATCCTATTGCCTTGCATTGCTTATAACACTATGAAGAACTGAAACTTTCAGTCTTTTTCCCCAGGTCACCAGCCACTGTGTGGCAAAAAAAAAAAAAAAAGAAAATGTGAAAAACCCCACTTCATCTAAAATACCTAAAATACACCCCTTCATCTAGAACACAGTATTTGCTCTAACCTAAAAAGTGCTTTGTTTCAGACTGAGGAAAAAATAAGATTTTGAATTAATACATTTTATAAAAAAACCCCACAAAATTTTGAACAAGTAAAGACTAATTTATTATTTTATGTAATGTATTTATTTTTCTTTTTTAGAATTAAGTCAGATAAGTTGAGCTGAATTTATAAACTACCTGGACTGTACTAAAACTGCAATTTTTTAGTGTGAAGAAATTGGGCCAAAGCTATTCTCCTTTTTATGTGAAAAACTATATTGCCTGAATATTGGAAATGTCACTATTTCAATAAAATTTTTTTCATGTTATGCTATCTGATCAAAGGTGAAGACCACCTCAAGTGCAAGTTAAATGTTAATGCTTTTTTCTTTTCATACGCTGGCTTTCTGAACATTTACAGAGCAGCTGTGTTTCTTTGCATTTCAATGATAAGTTGAGCCATTTCAAAAGATATCAAAATCAATTAAGAACTTTTCATTCTGGTTTAGATTGGTTTATTTTAAATGCTGCACACTGTGGCCAGGATGAAGAGGAGATGGGTCACAATCCCTGTGAGCCTGTAATTTGCTGTCTCATCTCCATAGCAGGGAATGTACTTTTTCCCTTGAAAACTCCAGTTTGTACCTGTTTTGATGGAAATCCTTTCTTGCAGGTTGGATAAGATACTTTGTGTCATTCTATGACCTGTTCTCCTTTAGATGTATTACCTCTAATTGAAAATTTCAATCCTGTTCACCTCTTGCATTTACTTCTTTCATATTTTTCTGTTGCACCCCAAATTTAAGAGTTAGTTTGGACCATCCCACTAAAGTGTTAGCTTGGAGTTAATCTCTCAGGTTTGCCTTGAAATGTTTGAGGTTCTCTGCCAGCTCCTCAGAGACGATTTTCTCACGGATTAGACTCTCACCACCTCCAGCTTCTCCAGCTTGAGCTGCTTTTTTACTTACTAACATATCCTCCTGGTCAAATATATTCTACCCCATGGCAAAAACAAACAAACATAAATTCTTTGAAACAAGTGAAAGAGGCTGTTTATTAGACTGGTTCATAAAGGCTGTTTCACCTCCCCTCTGAATAACTTTGGCTCATGACCCTGCTGGATTTAACACAGATGCACACACTAGCTGAAAATGGGATGTTAACACTCAGCTTAGGGAAAACTCTGACACAGATCTGAGTTCCTAAGGCTTCTTTTTCCCCACTGAACACCCTCCTGTTTCAGTGCAGGTGTAAATCTGGATAGCCAACGCCACATGATGGCCCTTCTCTATTAGAAACAACAAGTCACACCAGTATTTTGCATATCTGGACTCTGCTGGGTCCAGAGTCTCTCAAGAAGTTTATACAAATTAAACACTTAAACTTAGCCATTTTACTTCTTTTTTCCCTGTGTTTGTGTTACATTATTTTATTTTGTTTTATTTACTTATTCCCATTATGCTGTATAATATTTTCCATCACTCTTGTTTCAAGACTGTGTGATGAGCCAACATTCAGCACACAGAGAAAGGTGTTTACCAAATTTCCAAGACGTATCTGTTGGGAACTTTGTTTTTTGTTGTGTACATGGACAGTAAATGTGCCTGCTCCTTTGGTATGGAAATCATCTTCAGGCTGTACCATCAATATTCATTCCATATCACAACAATTACCAAACTGTGAATAATTGGGAACTAAACACGAATGCATGAAGGACCATGATCACCCAGGTAGTGACTAATAGGGACTTGTTTGAAGTAATCACACACAGATTTAATTTTAATATGGTTGATTTATTTTTTTATTTTTCCAGAAAGGTGTCTTAATGTTAATTAAACAATTTAGCTCATATTCAATTTTTTTAGGAAAGTGTAATTGTTTTAAAAAACTGCCTTTAATCACAAGAACAGATTATTCAGTCAATAACAAATGCTTGATTTTACTAGCATCATACTCTGTATGTAAAAGGATGTTTTAAATGCCTTTTATACATTTCAATATAATCAAAATGACGCTTTGTATTTCAGAGTTACTCTTCTGCTTGGATAACATTATAAAAAGAAAAAGCATGAAAATTACTAAACAAACCTAAAACCCTCCAAAAATTGCTTACCTGCAGTATTTCTTTATGTTTTAATTTCACAACAGCATCTTCTTTGAAATTACGAAGTGAAAGAAAGTAAAGAACATGCAAAGCTGTTTCTTGTGGCTTTTTTAGAACTTTAAGGAGAGTCCAGATCTAAACTGGACCCAAGAATCATCAATTTTGATACAAGAAAGTCAACCAACCTCAAATGATGCCACAATTTTCCAGAGACCCAGGTGATGCTCAGCACAGTTAATAATAATTTAACCAGATTAAAGGAGGGAGTTTTGTGCTTTTTGTTTGATTATTTCCCACAGCATTACCTGCAAAGAATGACACCTGATATGCTGGGAATCTTTTTCTAAGTAAATATTCAGATGTAGAAATGATTTATCATATTTATTTAATTAATCAGTATTTCCCACTTTTATTGGCTTCACATTTAAGCAAAGCACAGGTCCCAGTTCTGGCCTTAAAGAATCACTACATCTCACATTTTTACAATGGGTCATGCAAATTATTTTTAATGGCACAAGAGTTTGAATCAAGAAACTGTGAGAGCTGCAATCTATGGGGGCTTTTTTCTTCTTTTTTAATGATTGCTTCTAACTCACAACTTGAGAGTGGAAGCTTTTATATTTTTTTGTTTATATTTTTATGTGTTATATGCTATATTTTATATCATATTATATGTTGTATTTTCAATATTTTTATGCTTTTATTATTTTTCTTTCAATACTGTATTCTATATCTCATTTAATTTCAATCCCTCATCTCATTTAATTTCATTTTCTTAGTTTGGGTTTGGGCCCGGGGGGGCGGGTGTTTCCAGCTGTAGTGGTTTAAAGAAGTTCCCCTGAAAGGACAGAGTTCTTCCAGTCCTAATGTGGTCAAATAATGAAATTTTCTCTATTACACTTTTGGAAAGCAGGAACATAGAGGTGCCTGCTTTCCCAAAATATCATAATGTTTGATTTCTTTCAAATGAGCTTTGAAAGAGTTCACAACAGTTATTTTCCAATAGTATCAGTTGCTAAGACTTTGAGGTCAGAGATGTATAGTTGATACTGAAATAAATCCAGAACATTGACCTGGAGCTTATAGTACATCTCCCTAAGAGTGTTGGCTTTAGTAGTACATAATCAAGCCAGAACAAATGGGCAAGCTTCATAAATTTGGGGAATATTGCCTTCTCAAGAAAAAGAAAAGAGATTGGAAACTGAAAAGAGAAGAATCCTTCTGAAGTTTTTGTTGGTTTATCCTAAACTAATGAGTCAGATGTGTAGCTGTACTTCATCAGGCCGCATTTGAATTACCAGGTGGTGACCAGCAACACAGTTCCAGGGCTGCAAGGAAGGGCTGCTGGAGGATGTAGATCCAGACCTAGGGAAGATGTTACCAGGATGTGCCAAGCTGCAGAAATATTCAAGGCAGGATGAAAATGTTAAGTGGGAAACAAGTTGCAGCTGCTCTCGACTGATTCACCAGCAGGAGAGGACGCGGGGAAGCAGGAGGTCACTGCAAAGTGAGGGGTTTGGAAAAGGTGCTGTAGAATAAACAGCAAGAAAATGTCAAAGAAAAGCAGCTGCTTGAGGAATGGGAGCATGTACAGACCCCGACAACAGACAGCATTTGGAAATGAATGCCGTTTTGCAAGAGTTTTCAGCCCTGAGTAGCAGGGACAAAAAGAACATCTCACGACTCAGTGCTCAGGAGAGCAGGGAGTGACAGGGCTTGCAGGGACGGGCTGCGCCTTCCGACAGGCCAGCACAGACAGTCAGAAAAACAGACAAGTTCTCGTACACCCAGCCCTTCTTCCAGGGGACAGAGCTGGCAGTGACATGGAGGAGTTCTGCACGGGGCTCGGCTGAAAAATGCTGAAGCAATGAAATTATTTTTTCATTAAAAAATAATGAAATGCTTATAAATTATAGACGAAACATAGATCACTTAGGAAAAAAAAAGCGAATGGGAAGTGTAAATACATAGAGGAAAGACAAATATAATTGCAAATGCATAGCATGAAACTAATTCTGAGTAAAGAATTACGTGATCTGAAGTTTATCTTTAACTGGAACTGATCAAGTCTGTTATAGTTACAGGGATAAAAAGGCAATATTTGGTTTAAAAACATGTTTAGCCTAGGTTTGATTCAGAGAGTGTAGAGACTGAAGAAACCTAGAAAATGTAATAATGCAAATATAAGAAACAATTATCCAGTCTCAGAAATAATACAGAATAAATTTGCAGGGACTGCAGCAAAGGATGAGGCATTGCAGGAAACATTCAAGGCTATCAGTGTCAGATGGGATGGGAATTACAAAATATATCCACTGCATCTTTCTCATTTAAATGAGAATTTTCTGTAGCTGATGATGTAGTGCTTAGGGGTACTGGTTCCCAGACTGCAAATTATGATAACCTGACATGATTCATGATTGCAGAGAAGTGTAGAAGACAAAATGATATGTTGAGCTATGGATTGCTGGGGTTAGTGATTGATGGCTCATCCCTACAAACATGAAGGAGTCCAGGGGCAACAGGGCAGGGGAAGGAAAGCCACTGCTTCACTCAGAGAAAGGATCCTCTGCCCTGGCTCCTCCCAGGGCTGTCCCCAGAGAACATCTCCCCCATGGACTGGAGAGGACACCCATCATGGGCCAGCAGCTTCTGGATCACCTTGCAGACTGGAAGGGTCATGGAACTGACTATCCAAGTCAAGGGAAGGGACCTCGGGCTCATGCAGGGCTTATTCTAGGATGGAAAACAGCACTCAGATACTCAATTATTATTGCCACTAAGATGAGGTTATATTATTGAGAAGTTTAGCATGAAATTAAGACAGAGGTAGAATGAGAGACATATTTAACCAACAAGGTATTACAGAACTCTCTATAATCAGGATGGTCTGCAGCTTCGTACAACTTGAAAGCATTGGAGAATTATGTATTCCAAAGTGAAATGAGAGACCCAAATATACTTATTAAGTTGTCTGGCAAAAAATAAAGTTATAATTTGAGTGTTTCTAATTAAATTTTTGATATCTCAAAGAGAACCGTAATTCGTCCTTACAAACTTAGCCTTTAAAAACTGCAGTGAAAAGTTATTTTGCTTAAAAAATAACCAATAGTTTTTCCTGGTTTCTCTTCCCCTGCAGCAGAAGGCAGAGCAGAACTTTCAAATACACACAAATCACTGTTGAAAGGGCACAGTGAGCCCGTACTGTTGCCAGCTTTGATGCCTTTGGGATGCAGCTGGCATGCAGAACAGTGTTCTCAGGTTTCTGGAGGGCAACTTCTCCTTACTCTCACAAAATACTTGAGCCATCAGCCCTCCCTCTCCTGCCCCGACAGAAAGTGCCAGGACATAAGCCAAGTCCAGGTTATGTAGGAGGAACCTGCAAAGAGAAAAAAAAAAAAGACTGTGAAGAGCCACTTAATATCAATGAGCAATGATGGAGAGAGAGGTAGAATTGATTCTCAGGAGCCCAGCCAGAACCAGTCCTGACAGACTTAGTGGCAACTGCTTGGTCTGTGCTGTCATAAACAGGAATCCTCAATTGTCTGCTATAAAACAAGAAATTGCCCAGAGAAGTTGTGGATTTCCCATCCCTGGAAGTGTTCAGGGCCAGGTTGGACAGGACTTGGAGCAACCTGGGATAGTGGAAGGCGTCCCTGCCCATGGCAAGGGGGGCTGGAAGGAGATGGTTTTTAAGGTCCTTTCCAACCCAAACCATTCTACGATTCCATAAAAAACAAGACGGGAGAGGAATGTAGTGAAATTTACGTTGTACCCAGAGCTGAACTGTGAGAAAAGATGTGAGATAGTAACAGAGAGAAAAACTAACAAATAAACAAAAAAAAAAAACCTTTGGTGTTAAATACAGCGTGAAGTCATGATCTTAAGAAGCATTGACCAGACGTGGGCCATCTCTTTTTATCCTGAAGGTGATGTAAGTTGCTTCTTGCTAGGAGTACTGGAGTTTAATATAATTTTGAAAACAGACCTCCTAAATGGGAAAAAATTATGATCTAGTCCCTCGGAAAAAAGGCCTGGTCACCAGTTTGGCAAGTTGGCGGCTCTCCTGAGCCAGGATTCATTTTGTCATTTTCAAAGGAAAAAAAAAAGTGATAAAAAACTATGACAAAAATGTCTTAAGGGCAGCACCATGAGGGTGGTGGAAAATGTTTTAACAGTGGGGTAAGAAATGGCAATATTTAAAGCAAGGGACTTATGAGCAGATGGATGAGGGGAGAGGAGCTCTGAAACAGTAAATGAGCAAAGATATGCACTAAAATGGACAAAATTGGGGCTCTGCTCATTTTTTCAGTGTGAAGGTGAAACAAAGCTGCTATAAAGAAGTTGAACAGGCCATTGGCCTTTGGCTGCTCTGTGCTTCGCATAAAATAGAGAGAAAACAGTGACAGGGCTTGGCTTATTAGATGTTGTAATAGCTCAGAATTTTCCAAGCCACAGAAGACCAAACATCAGTCTTATTTTCATTCCTTCAAGCCCTTCCTTTGATGTCTTTTCCCCCTCACAGAGATTAAGCAGACCAGAAACCAGAACAGCCATCCAAGCCCTCCTCTCACCCCACTCTTAAGTGGCACATACAGCCAAATCACAACTACTCTGGATCTTCACCTGAGGTGAAACCTTTACAGACCTGAATTGTCACATCAAGACTATAACTATTTCCTCTCTCTGGCCACCCTCTCATGCTACTGCCACTCAGCCCCACCCTCTTCTCCTGAAAGGCTCAAAAAAAGGGGTGGAAGAATCTGTCATTTCTAGAAAACCTGGCAGAAGTGTAAAGAGGGGGGAGATTCTGGCAGCTCCAGTGCCTCCCATTTCCATCCCTCCCACTTTTGTGTTGCTCTCCCAGCCTGTCAGATCACACAGGAGACAACAATAAAGAAGAAGGAGTTTTCCACCCTCCATGGCACCTTCCCTGTCACCATTGCAGGAAGAGGTTATTAGAGTGATAAATCATGCAAACCGAAATCAGCCAAACAAAGCTATAAAAAGACAGCAGAGACAACAGAATGGGGAGGGGAAAGGGTAGGGAGAAGTTAGATAACCTATTGTCCGGAGGAGAAAAGAAAACAGATAAAATCACAACATAGATTAAAAAAAGACTGGAGCAGGGAGGTGCTTACAAACCAGAGGCTTCACGAACAAAGAAATCTGTAAAGGAATATAAAAATACACTCTCTGCATTTCTAGTCCTGTTTTATTTCACCCTGCTTTGAGGACTGCAACTAATTTAGTAAGTTACTGAGCACTTCTGCCTTTACTTTTTTCCACTGCAAAGTAAGAATTAGTGGTGGAGGGAGGAAAGATAATGAACTCATCTAAATGGATATTGTGATAGTGTGCCTTGATTTCAATGGATACAGATATGCTAATGAATAAAATGACCTAAAATCTTGCATGTGGGTGGATCACATAGAATCATAGAATCATTAGGGTTGGAAAAGACTTCTAGGATAATCAAGTACAAGCATTAACCCAGCACTGCCAAGTCCAGCACTGAACTGTGTCCCCAGGTGCCACATCTACACACCTTTCAAATCCGTCTGGGGATGACGTCTCTACCACCTCCCTGGGCAACCTGTTTCACTGCTTAACAACCCTTGTGGTGAACAAAGCTCTCCTAATATCCAAAATAAACCTACCCTGGCACAATCTAAACCTACCCTGGCATTTCCTCTTGTTCTGCCACTTGTTACCTGCAAGAAGAGGCCAACCCCTCACCTCACTACAACCTTCTTTCAGGGAGTTTTAGAGAGCAATAAGTTCCCTCCTGAGCTCGTTTTCTCCTTTTCTCTCCAGGTTGCAATCCCTCAGCTCCCTCAGATTCTCCTCATCAGACTTGTTCTCCTAATCACTGATATAATTAAACTTTCTACACCCTGCAATGCAGTAAGATCACATCCAGATTTTGAACTTGGATCTGTCCCTGAGCTGGGCATGGGCATCATGTCAATGCTACTTTGCATGACTCAAAAACTGGTCAGTTGTATCTGTACAGTGGCAGGGATGGTTATTCATCAGCCTTTGAGCTTGTGCCATGGCCTTGCTTTATTTACTAGTGCTGAGGTGGCTGGTAAGAACAGCAATGAGAACACAGTAGCAAAGGTGGGATGACAAATACACGCCAAGATATGGAAAAGGAAATTAGGAAGAAACAAAAACTCAGAGGGTTTAGGAGAAGTCACAGTGACCTGATGTGTCTGAATTACAAAACAATAAGAAGTTGCAGAGCCAGTAGTAAAAAATCTCTTAGGAATGGGTAGTTGAAGATGTAGGGATTCTATTCAGAAAGTAGTAATATAAATGGTCCAACTCACTACAGACTTGTAAGCTCTGTCTGAACAGTATAAAAAATTGAAACAAATCTCAAGGGAAAAGAAAAATTAAAAATATTAAAAAAAAAAGGATATAGAGTACAGTTAAATTTGGGATGCTAAAAGTAGTTCTTGCTGGAGTAACCTGATTGTTTTTTCATTCATTAAAAATCTCAAACTACACTGATTCCCTCAGCAAAGCAGCATGAACCATATAAAACTGAAAGCTGAAGGATAAACCAGGAAGCTGCTAGTAAAGAAGGAGGAGAATGTGGGCTTGCTCAGACACCATTTAGCAACAAGTACTGCTGAGACTGGAAATTTTGAGCTTGAAGGAAGGCTGAGAGAGGAGCCTTAAGAGCAACACTAATTAATACTTTCACTAGCAATCCTGGCATAGAAAGCGAGTACATCAGTAAAGTGAACCCCACTGATGACACAAAGAGGTTCAGAGCATCTGCAAGGAGCAACTGGATGAGTCTGAAAACTGGAGTAATTGGAATTTAATGAAATTCAGTAGTACGGGAGGCAAGGGCAAGCGTCGGGGGACCAATAACAAAAGTTCTTCTGGAAATACCACGTTCAGTTGGAAATGACCGATGGAAGTTGATATGACCATGAAAACAAACACTAGTCACATGTAATGCCATGGAACAAGGCCCCGCTGAGACAGGAGGCACTGCTCTCATATCTCAAAAGGAAGAAATACATCTCCCAGCTAGAGGAAGAATGTGGACATCTGAGGAACTTAAATCTGGGAAAAGCTTCCTGATTAACCATAACCTGTCACTAATCATCCTGGGACTTGATAGTTCATCCTAAAATTATTTTAATTTGAGTTAATCTTGTAAAAATGCTTCAGAAACAATACAAATGTCTAAATAAAATCTAACCATGGTTTGGTTTTGGGGAGCTCTATTTCCTATGGTACAGAACACCCAACAGGTCTTGAGAGGCTCAAGTCTGAGCCCTTTCCCACTTATAGGTGTTCTGGGCTACTTTGGATAAGTTGATCATGGTTTTTAATTTCTGAAGAGGAGATGACAGTCTTTATTACCTGTATATTTAGATATTCACTGCTAAAGAGTAGCCTCTTAGGTATTACTTTTGTCAGAACTGCAAGTGTCTCAGTTATCTGTAGAGAATGTGCTGTAACATTTTAAACGATTTATTTCTTAAACTTTTTCCCCACCTGGCTGTCAGGGGACTTCCCTGGAACATGTCCATATCTATCTGGGCAAATAAAGCAGGGTTAAAAATGGCTCTCAGTCCTCATGTAACCTACAGAGCTCCCCCTCTTGTGATTTTGGTCCTGTGCTAATTAACCCTCTCCCAGTCACTGAACTTTCCCAGCAGTAGAAGGGACACTTTGTGAAAGGAACCCATCCCCATGGGCAGTTTGGATATAATAATTCCATTTGGTGCCTTGAAAAATTCGTGTGGCAAGAGTGTGAGGCATTTACGAGGTCTTGGCAGCAAAAAATGGTCCAGGGGCTGTTTTATTGAGTTATATAGATACCACTACAGTGTCCAGGGGCTGGAATTCCAGATGTCCTGGTTGTCCTGGCAAGGTCCTGAGGATGAACCTGAAATCCTCACCTGTGTTTCCTCAGACCTCCCTGGGCTGGAGGAGTGGCAGATGCAAGCATGTGCTGCTCGAGTGCTACATCCATAGGAACTTAAACATATTGATTGTATTATCACATGCAAGAGATGTCAAAAGAAACCTTTAAAAAGTATTGAAAACCAGGAAAAATGAGTGTGACAGATATCAAAAGACTCCACTATCCTTTGAGTGGGAGGGGTAGCTTTTAATGCCAGGCCTCAAGCAAGAGATTGCTTGCCTAATTACCAAAGAAAGTGAAAGCAGCTGCTGCTAAAGACTCCAAGTTAGAGGCAAATGGTGAACTGAGGCATGGAGAAGTTAAGTGGTTTGCCTTAGGCCACAGAGGGAAGTGGTGTCAGACCCAAGATTAAAAATCACAAGTTTTTCTCATCCATCTCCAAGCTCAGATCACTAAAGCGTACCATCTGGACATGCGTAGATAAGTATTTGAGTCTGTCATTCCTATCCATCTTTAAAACAGACTCATAAATATATGAAACTCTTACAGTTTCATATAATTACCAGGAAAATGCTATTTTATTTAAATATAGTTTCTTGTACAGCTAATATTTCAGAAAAATAATTCAGGATTAATGGGGTGCCACAGCCACTGGAAAAAATTAATTTCCAGCAAGTAAGGATTTTCTTTTTCTGAACCATAAGTGAAAAGCTGTTTAGTGCAAAATGATAGAGAAATAGACACAGAAAGTGTCTCCAGCAAGTTACCTTCAGTTTGTTACTGAAGTAGTATTTTTTGAAAGATGAGGAGGAAGTGAAGTGAGACGGGAAACTTTTGTACTGCAGTAATTTAGCACAGAGCAACAACAACAAACACCCTCTACAAATGCAGTACAGATCTGCAGCACAAAATAAACTCCAAGTAATGCTACCTCAAAACACTTTACATAGTAATATAACATTTTTACCCCTATTACCACTGTTGAGGGCTTTGTGGTTCCAAACCAGCCTAAACTCACATGCAAAAGATCTAAAGCAATCTTTGGGCCCATCTTCTCAACCTTTTCTTTTTAGTTTTGCTTGAGAGTGACGTGTGCTGGCCTCTAGTACCCCTTGGAAGCCTTTTGTCATTCAACATTTACAAGAACTCTTTCTTTGCCAAAACCTTCTGATATGATTTCTCCCTTATATTTAAAGTTCTTTCTTTATGGCTTACATTCTACCAGGGCATGGCAAAAACCTTTGAGCACAAATCAGTTCTTACGGATGGGGAGATGTTTGGATATTCCGTTTGGATTAGCAAGGGATAAGATCTGTTCGCATTCTCCATGAAACTTAGGGGTCTGAAGCAAATCCAAGCAAGCTTTAAAATTAGCAAGTTAACATCAGAATACTTCAATTCTTGTAATTCAAGTCTTCTCATGATGTAAGTGTGCTACAGACCTACTCTCATCTAAAGGTTCTGTGCTGGTTTTGGCTGGGGTAGGGTTAATTTTCTTCACAGTGGCTGGTATGGGGCTACATTTTGCATTTGTGCTGAGCACAGGGTTGATACTACAGAGATGTTTTTGTTATTGCTGAGCAGGGCTTTCAAGTGGCTTGCTGGGGCTTGGCTGCTTGCTGGGGTTAAGCCACGGCAGGTTCTTATGCAGAACACACAACTATAGAGCTTGAAAATCATATGTGAGTGTTGAACACAACATCACTTAGATGTGACATATTGATGGCTGGTGTCAGGATCTCCCCATGCGGGAGGAATAGCCGATGACAGCCTGGAAAATGCAGCAACAAAACCATCTCCCTGAAAAAGACAGGAGGATGCAGCTGGTGAGACCAGTGAGTTTTGCAGTTCCCTGTTATTTTGTGTGACGGATGGATTTTTGGCTATCTGCTCTGGGTAATAAAGGCACAGCAGCTCTACGTCGATTGCTCATTTGGGCACATGTACACACACCTGCAAGCACACAGACACACCACCTCTGATAAATGCAGGTACATAAACCCCGGTTCCAGGATGAAATCTCAGTGCAGCAAAACGCTTCAGCATTTACTCAAATCCCATTGCAGTATAAAGCTGTTGCTTAAGAAATTTCCAAAATTGTGGCTGGTACCATTATCACTGCAGTCAGTCTTCCTATTGATTTCAATAAGCTTTAGGTCGGTCCCTTGATATCAATATTCTGGATCTATGTCCAAAGATGGCATTACAAAAACAAAGCCTAAGAATTTCTTCTCTCCCACAGTCCTCAAGAGATAAGTTCAACTAATCATTGGATCAGAAACAGCAACACACAATTTTTCTCTTAATAAAGTCAATGAACTGAAGCATTTTGTGAGTCAGAAAGGTGGTGTGAAAAAAAAAACAGAACACCATCCCCATATATATATATACCAACACTTATGTATTTATACTCTTCCTCCTCCAAGCAGAACATTCTTCAAACTGTTAAAATATTTTATAAAATTACCCTTATTGTTCCAGCGTTTTACAGCCTCGCAATTTATTATTTTCTGTGTTGGGGAAAATACTAAAAGGCAAAAAAAAGACAAACATTTTACTGTTTATACTTTAACTGGCTTGGTTTAAAATGGATTTACTTTGCACATTGTTTGAGCACTTAGAATATTTGTAATGCTGTAAAGGTGCTCAGTGACAGAAAAATGATACATAGCTGCCTGCCTGTGACAGCATTTTAGTAATTCTTTGTGGCATCGGAACAGGTTTTAATGGTACATCCTGCAGCGACAGTCCCTGAGAGGGTATTTACAGTGTAGATACCTAAGTTAGGAGATTTGTATATTGTGGCTCTCTTTATACTGACTGGGGTGAGAAAACCTCCTCCGGAGAGCGTTTCGGAGGAGAAGCAGAGTTTAAGTGCCCTGAATGTGTTAGCAAAATCATTACCAGCAAAATCATTCCCAGCAAAAGCATTAGAGATTATTCCAAATTGCAGCACTTTTTAAAGGTTTGGAGTTTGGAGTTGAAGCACACAAAGGTGAGAAGAAGCTCTGTTCTTATTTCTGCACTAAATCTCTTCTCTTGAGAATGTCATGTAGACTTTAATGATTGTGTGGAATACTGACTTTTAGTTTTTAAGCAAGTTCTTTTAAGGGCTAAATATTTTCTGTGAAGTGTTTTGTAAAGTTAAAGTGCTGAAGCACAGTTAGGCTGAAAAGCTTCTTGATTCAAGTAAAATGTCTCAATCTTAGAGCATCCACTCCAAAATGACAAAGGACAGAACTGAAGTTGCCTGAATCTCATTTGAACCTCCAGTTGCAGCACGTGAGGTGAAGCTGCTGCTTTGTCTGATGCTTCATCTTTCCTCAGGGAAAATATTTGTCTGTTGCCTACTGCCAACTGCCTACTGATACATTTTGAGGATCATGGTCCATTTTTTACAAGGAAAAGAATATGCTTTTGTCCAACAGCATGTGTTTGGGAGTGGTAGAAATGTTGTTAGCTTGGAAATTCAGAAAATCTTGCTGCAGCACACACAGAAATCAAAGCATTTCATAAAAGTTCACCTCAGGACTGTGAGCTCTTTGTCAGCTTATATGGAATTCTATACATAAAAAATAAACAGCACAATATTTTTCTTCTTATATCCACATAGAGAAAATTAGAAAGTTATGAATAACAAGAATAAAAATAGTGAGTATGTGAAGCAGGTCATGAATCTATGTTACTTGAGCAATGTCCTAAGATCCCACCAAAATCAGAGCCCCAAAGTTATAAGCATCTTGCAATGTTTAGCCCATATCTCTACAAATTGACTAATTGTGCTTTGTACATGGAGGTTTGCATGTGGTAATAATTTACACGTGTAAACATTTCTGATATATAAAAAAGGAAACCAGAGTGGGATAAAAGTTTTAAGCACAGTCTAAATAAAGAGAAACAGCCATAAATCACATATCTAAATAAAAAAACCAACCAAACAATCCAACACAAAAAAACCCACCTGACAAACATACACAATAGAAGAAATAACTGAATATATTACTAAATGAAAAGCATGTTAAAATGCATTAGAATGTATTGCAAAATCAAGTACAAATCCCTTTGAACCATATTTCAACATCTGCAACTGTGTAACGTAGTAAATGACATATATCACCTGCTGATTGAAACACATCACCTGGTGAAAAACAATCAATCTGTGTATGTGAAACGCATCTCTTCTCCTAATAAATTAAATGCAGAGCAAGCTAAAGCTGATGCAGCAGTTACCGAATTATGCACGGTGAGAACTGAACTCATTTTACCAGCTACTGAATCTGAAACCTAAAGAGCTGAAACTGATACGGCCCATCAGACACATCAGCTTTCTGGGAAGTGTCAATCACAGGGGCAGGTTGAAGCCGCTGTCAGAAAATGTTTAGGTCAACAATGCTCTCAGTAACAGCCATTTGCTTCAGCTGATGGCAAAGGTTCAGGAGCAGGGCATGACTGCCAAGATCCCAAACATCTGGAGCTTGATATTCAAGCCTGTGTGAATGTTCACTGTAGAGGGAGAGGGGTTGAAAGGCCCATTTAAACATGCTTTAGTTTAATGGAGCAGGGGAGAGCAGCCTACTGTGTTTTTTAACTTGCTGAAGATGAGCGGGATGAAAGGTGGTGGGATGGACAACAGTGTGGTTTTAATGTTTTAAAATATAGAGGATCATCCAGAGGATCATACAAACAACATTTGTGTCACTCACATGCAAACTTCTTTCCGCATCTCGTGAAATGGATACATATACATACATACATGAATATATATATGTACAGATATATACATGTATCTAAGGTAAAGCAAAAAGCCTCATATCTGGTTTTGTGTTCTCCAAAAATCATGGAAAACAGTGATGTTTCATGCCATTGAAATGAATGCAAATCAGCTTTCCACTTGGGTTTCTGGAAAGGAACCAGCAGTTTTGTAACTGCTCCCAAGCAGGAAGTCACGTTCCTGAGCTGAACAACAGCAAAGGCTCCTGTCACCCAGACCCGTCCTGCCTCTTCTCATGCAATATACTCAGAGAGGAGAAGGAAGATTCAGAAGATCATAGAATGATGATAGAATGGTTTGGGATGGAAGGGACCTTAAAGATCATCTATTTTCAACATCACTGCCATGGGCAGAGACTCCTGCCACTAGATCATGTCTCTCCAAGCCCCATCCAACCTGGCCTTGAACATGTTCAGGGGCATTCACAACTTCTCTGGACAATCTGGTCCAGCTTCACCCTTACAGTGAAGAATTTTCTCCTAATATCCAATCTAAACTATCCCTATTTCAATTTAGATACATTTCCCCTTGTCTTATCATCATTTCCTCTTGCAAACAGTCCCCCTCCAGCTTTCCTGCAAACCCCCTTCAGGTACTGAAAAGGTGTAATGAGGTCACCCCAGAAGCTTCTCTTCTCCAGGCTGAACAATCCCAACTCAGCCCTTCCTCATAAAAAATTCTGTGGGCAGTTTCATTCTTGATGTCACTCAATAGCCAGTTTTGTTGAACTTTTAGTTAATTGATCAGTTTTGCTTGTTGAAATACAACATGTGTACAAAATAAGTTGGTTATTTGAGCCAACTGACTCAGGCTGTTTTTCCTCCCTCTGACAAGAAATGCTGATTTAAGGAGTGAGTTGAGAGCAAGTCAGAGTCTATCAGGAAAATTCTCTGAAGTCATTGACTACTTAACTGATCGATAGGTCTGAAAAATATCAGGGCTATCATTTGCTGAAAGACAAATTCCTGGATCCCAAATGACATAGAAGAAGGTTCCAACAAAAGTGCAAGGTGTGTGTGTGTCATGAGTCTACACAGGTCTGTCCCCAAGGCTTTTAATTAAGATTAATATTGTACATTTCATTAAAGTAAATTAAGACTAATTCTAGTGAAGTGGAGGATGCTGAAGGGAAGTGATAACCTTGAATTAATTTACCTTTAAGAAAAGACCTGAGGAAGAAAACAAAGTTGCTTGGTTCCATTGAGCAAGAACGGCATGATTTAAAGGACTTTTTTTTCTTTGGGATTCACATAAGAATCTAATCAGACTTCTGGTTTCTGTCACACTACCCTAAAATTCACAGGATAAAAGCCACCTTGCCATGTCTATACTTCTGACAAAATACAGCTGAGAAAGAAGTTGACCCTTTTAGAAGCACAGAGAAGATTCCTTTATGGGTTATGGCTCCAGCTTTGGATCATGGCACAGTGTTTCCTCCTTCCCAAATCCTCAGCACCAGCCTGGGAATGTTCAGGACTGGCAAAACCTCTATGAGGCTCTGTGTGACAGCAGGAGGCCTTCAGCATTTCCAACAGCTTGGCAAATAAAACATGAGTCATATTCCCCCTGTGACTTTGCTCTGGTTTAATTATTTCTCTATTTCTGCAGCAAAAATTTGAAGGGACAAATAATGGGAGACTCCAGATGCTACCAATTTTCAGGCAGGGCTTTTTTGTTTTGAAGTAGTTAGGCATCAAAGTCCCACAGTGATAGACAGCTGATAGAATGTCCCTGAAAATCTGGATTTCAGGCTCCTTTTAGGCACACTCCTCCCACTGGCCTGGTGGCTGGAGAGAAGAAGCTGTGAAAGAGACTGTGATCCTCCAAGTCTCAACCTGCCTCATGGGTTTCTTCTCACCCACGGAATATGCACCATGCTCACCACACTCAGTTCTCCCACCGCTGAGGAGAAGCTGCTGCTCTGGGGTGGATGGAGGTGGGAGAACGGGATACAGGTCTGACCCATTTCTCTGTTCCATTATCAAAGATGTAGAGAATGGGCAGGAGGAGAGAAGGAATGGCTTTTGTTCAGGAAAGTGAAATACCACCCAGACAAGGAGGAAGTACTGATTTTAGTTCTGTTTTCCTGACTGGGGAGTATCCATCACCTTCCAGGACTGAGCTCAGAGAGAGAACCACGATTTAAGAAAATCAAATGAGTGAGAAGGATTATACATTTCCATTTAACTGGGAGCTAGACACATCCTCGGCAACACAGAAAGGGATTTACAACTTTTAACGAGCAGCACTCTGTAAAAATAAAATTACTTCAAGCACAGCATTAAAGCTTTTCTCAGAAAAGCTCTAATGTAAATTTTATATGGAACACACGACTGTACTTGCATTTGTTATTTGAATTTGTTATTTTATTAAAAAGTAGAGCCTAATCAGGATTGCCTAGTTTCAGGGAGAAAGGGAGTGGGATTAAATATGAATAACAGTTGGTTCAGGATTCCTACACACTCAGGAGGTTTCAGAAATGTTCTGTCATTTTCTAGAGATTTATGTATTAAAAGTGTCTGCCCCATCATAATCACTTAACGTGCTTTAAAAAGCACATAAACACATGGGGGGGTTTCATTATGGCATATGGGAGAGAGATTTTTCTCAGCATTGGTCCAATTTTATTCACATTATTGTCAAATGCTAAATGTCCCATGGACATCAGGGGGAGCCGAGCCTTTTGAAAAAAAGCTGTGCTTTATAAAAAGCATAAAGCAGGCAATCTGCAGCACATATAGATTTCCAGTAAGCTAGGGAGCAGGTCTAGACTCAAACAAATAATATCATAAGGTGTCTCCCATCAGGAGAATTTTTTTCTGTGGCAAAAGGGAGACAAAGTTCAGGTGGAGTGTTTGCCGTCCCAAGATTGAGCTGGGAATTTTTTTTCCTTTCAATGGCCATAATTTTGAAGAGATTGTGTCTGTTCTTTATCATCCCTCTTATTCTTCCTTCAATTTCTCTCTTCTCACACCCACACGGAGGACTTCTAAATCTCAGCACGAGTCTGATAATATCTTCTCCCCTTTAATGTATGTTTCTGTGGAAGGGAGAATCAGCAGCTATTAGCAGCTTGCGACTGAATGCTGCATGAGGCTCTCTTTGTAGTATCCAATTGCACAGGAAAACACAGTTAAACAGACAATCACTGCAGAAGCCATGCTGAATGTACAGAAGAGGCATCATCCCAATCAGCAGTGGGTGAGAGAGCGCCAGGTTCAAGGCTCAAGGTTTCCTCACTGGCAGAGGTTGTTGGGACCAGAGCCAAACACTCGGCCTATGGCTTAGGCATGTTAAACCACTTTTTTGCTGAAACTAGATTTCACTCCCATGGCACATCTGTTGCCTTAAACATAAGGGTTTAATGTGTTTCCTCAAGCTTTCGGCACCAAGATAATGAAATTCCATCTTATGGCTCAAAAAACCCACTGTCTCCTCTGACCTCCCCTCCCTCGTGGGATTAGGATCCCACGAAGAGTCTGCAGCATGAGTCCTGTGAGGAGCAGCTGAGGGAGCTGGGGGTGTTCACTCTGGAACAAAAGAGGCTCAGGGGTGACCTTATTGCCTGCTACAGCTCCCTGAGAGGAGGCTGTAGCCAGGTGGGGATCGGTCTCTTTTCCCAGGTAAAAAAGGACAGGGCAAGAGGAAATGGACTCAAACTGCATGAGGGGAGGTTTAGGTTGGATATTAGGAAAAATTTCTTCATGGAAAGGGCTGTCAGGCACTGGAACAGGCTGCCCAGGGAGGTGGTGGAGTCACCATCCATGGAGGTATTTAAGAGATCTGTAGGTGTGGCACTTAGGGACAATTTTTAGTGGTGGGCTTGGCAGTGCTGGGATAATGATTGCACTCAATGATCTTAGGGGTCTTTTCGAACCTAAATGGTTTTATGATTCTATAGCACAAAATTATGTACAGTAATTCCTGTGTTAAGCCTCACCAGTGATTTCTGCCTGAGTTAGAGAAGATCTGTCAGAAAGATAGTGATGTTCGATTTCAAAGTCTTCAAAGGGAGGGAAAAACAGCACTTTTCATATGAAGTAATTCTGATGGTTTCAGTTATTATTGTTAAAATCCTATCCTGTCTTCTTTGAATTTTCCTCGTTTCAATTCATAGCCTACAAATTTTGTTGTGCCTTTAGTATTAGATTAAGCCTGCACTTACAGAAAGCCGTGTAGTCAGAGCTCTCACTACAGAAATTGTGCTTGAATTGTGCTTGAATCAGTTTTTGTCGCCAACTCTGCAAATTACAAAACTTTTTGTCAGGAGCTTGGACATCACTTACTTCTGCCGTTGTAACCAAAACCTACCTGTCAATAGGAAGCCTTCAAAAAATGAGGTGTTTGGTCGTTTCCCGTCCCTCACTTGATGCCAAAAACCAGCAATAACGTGAGGGCTGTTCTGCGTAAGCTCACACAGGCAGCAGAGTCAGGACCAGCTGGCTCAGAAAGGAAACCCACAGTTGCTTACAAATAGACTGTAATTTATGTTGGGAATTTGAAATCTGATTAGACAAAGAACTAAAGGAAAATGCCCGGTTCCTTTATTTTTCTAAAAGTGACTAAAAGCAATTAAAAATATACCCCGGTTGTGCATTTAGCATTTGGGCGTTTTGTTAATTGCCTTTTTCTGAGCAAACCAGAAGATGATGCAGTGACATGGCAAGTTTAACGGCATGTAACTGAAAAAAAAGTAAATGCAATTATTTCATTCCTGCTTCTCACAATGAGTGTAAAATAAGACAATAAACCTACTGAAGGTAAGCACACTAGTGGAAATATGGACATTTCCTTGGTGCAGATCAGTTGGATAATTCTAGATTTAGGTACAGAGGGAGGGAAATCAGGAAATCATGATGCCAGTATTGGATTTGATCTGTAAAACATTTCAAAGTGAAATCCAGCCCATCAAGGGTTAGGTTATAAATTTACTGACAGAAACAGACTATTTCAGTTTGACTCCAGGGTTTTTGCACCTAACCTATAATGTCTAATAAAATGGTGACTATTCCTCATTGACCACCCAACTTGTTTTGAAATCATCTACTTTCCTTCAGTACAACAGTTCCACTAATGATGTTACTGAGAACTGCTGTATTTAAGAATAATGGAAGTGGCTTGTTTGCATTTGGTGATATTTCCATATATAAGAACCTGGAAATTCACTCACTACTTTTTGAGAGCTTTTCTCACTTGTAGAAAAATAAACCACTTTTCTTCCTCATGCAGGTACTAGATGGATGCTTTTGAGATGCTGAGATATTACAGCGGCCCCCAGCCTTGGAAGTGAGAGAATATGGAGTCATCCAGCACAGCAATCCTTGGAAATGAAATAAATTCTGTCATTTATTATTTTTTGGCTATAACATCTGGACGTGGTGATAAGGGATCCACTATGCAATGAGCTGCAGGCAGTGTAATGGAAAAACTGCCCACCTCTCTATGAGGTTTATTTCCTGGATTTAGAGATGAAAGACAACTGGTGGATTTGGAAAATGTGGAAAAGTACAAAAACAAAAAAATATTCATGTAAACATGGTACGTAGGGATCGCAGCCAAAGCTGCAGAAAGCTATTTTGGAGCTCATTTGGGACACCTATTACACTCAGCCCCTCCCACACCTCTGTGGTCCTTTTGGTGCACTGTCTACAACAGAGCCAGGAGCATGATGGCCATGTGAGGTGTGCTGTGCTAAACGACTTGCAGGTTTGGGCAGCTGTTTGCAGAGGGGTTTGCAGACAGACCACACATTTACAAGTCTGAAGCTGCTGCTGTGATGATTTGATGTGTCCCACGAGATGTGCCACAGGCCTGGTGTGCTAGCAAAGTTAAGAAGATTTTATATGAAACCTTTGTTATCTGCCTGTGGGCCATGGAGCAACAGTGGGTGTGTTTGCAAAAAAATGTGTGGCCTTACCATGTCGGCAAATATTCTTTGTAGATATGAGTTTATTCATGCCAGTTCCGAAAGCAAAACCTCACAGAAAAAGAAAAAGAGTTGAGAGTCATAAAGGCAAGTGCTGTTACCTGTGGAATATAGATTACTTGAAAAGTTTTCTTCCATCGGGAAAAAAATAAGAAAAATAACAAACCCCCCCACAATATTAATACAAAACAGTGCTTATTTTCATCTAGTTTTCAAGTGGGTTTTGTTTTATGTTCAGTAGAGCTATAGGCCGAGAGGCTTCGACATCCAATTGAAATGCACCATGCGCAAAGGTTAGAGGACCTTTCCTGGAAAAATGCTCAAGAGCCCTTTGACTACTGCTTCCTTGACTTGTATTTCCTACTTAATATACCCTGTCTTACTCTGTATTCATCTGAACTTAGCATCCTGCATGTTCTATTTCTGCCCTTTTATGTAGCTCTACTTGATAAATCTACAGAACCAGCAGGCTGGGAGAGTGAAAGTGCAACCACGAGCTGTTGAGAGTAAATGGCAGTGGGTAGCACTTTGGGCTGGGGCAGTGAGAGTTCACTGTAACAGAGCATAAATTGACAGAAAGGTGTTGGCAGTTTACCATTGCTATGATAGCTGCTAGAAAAGTATGTTTCTAGGTGCAAGAAACACTTAATGAAATGCCCTGACCCGTGTTATGCAGGAGGTTGGATTAGATAGATGTAACAAAGCTCTGAGAATTAGTCTATGAACTATGGATATTGCCATGAAAAAGCCTTATGAGCATAAATGGAGAATGCTAACGTCCCCCAGAATGAGCAATAAAAAGCAGATTATAAATCTCTTTAGCAGGACACTCCGTTCTATTATCTAACTTAACCACCACCTGTTGCATTCAATATATTTCTCAGCTTTAGGTTTCTGCAAACAGTCTTGGATTTGTGATGCATTTCCCAAATTGGTGAAATGAAAATGGATTGGCTCAAATGAGAAACATCATATAAGACTACTAATTATCAACAGTCTATATTTCAGCATCAGATTTGCTGGGGCAATTTCTTCTCTCTACTGCTCTCATTCATAGCAGCAATGCATAGAGAAATTATATTTAAGGAGTTTATCTTTAACAGTAACAAAATTTTCCTGATTGCAATGAAGATACTTGTTGAATATTGATATAAAATAGCACTCTATTTTTCTTCACTACAATTATCGAAATGACTAAATTTAGGGAGAAAGTAGAGTCTATCTGAAGGTTTCATTAGTGTCTGAATATTACACAAAAAGTTTGTATGTGCTCTAAATGAAACCTTCAATACCTGGAATGCAGAGGATGATGGTGAAATTAAATTAATTTCTCTGCTAACCCAGCAAGTGTATTGATAATGTACTGCATGATTATTTAAAATGTCATTATCAGAATGAATTTTATTAAGGTTTTATACTGCCATCTAGTATCTAAGCACCTCCCTCATACATTTAAGGTTAATAGAGAAATGCCTTCTTGAGATTTTTGGAGCATCAGTCTCTTGGTTTCTGGAGAGAGGAATCACTAGACTTAATTAGTGGGTAAGATAGAAGAACTTTTCTTATGTTTTTCTTAACACTGCAATCTTCATTGACACTGTTTTGTTATAAGGCTTTTAAAACCAGGGGCCTCATCCTTCCATGTCCTGTGCAAGAGAATTTTTTGCATCTGTCAGGATCAAGCCCCAGTACAATTGGATTAAAGCTCTCATGATTCTGATGGGATGAGAAAGAATCCTTGATGTCACCAGCCTGGGAAAAGCTAAATGACAAGTGGCATTTTTCCAAGAAACAGGTGTTAAAGTGGGTAAAATCAGTAAAGTGAAGGGACTGGACTCTTCAAACAGTGCAATTTTTTAATCCTTCACTGCCATAATAAGAAACAAAAGTCTCCATTTTATTCCTAGTTTACATCCAGACCTCCTGAACTTAAAGCAAATAGTGAGTGGTGAAACTTTTCTGGCCATATTACATGGCTGGCTAATCAGTGCTTATTATATCGAAAAAGGCTCTGCTGATGTGCCTCTTAGAGTTTTACCCAGTAACACACCTACCATCTGACACTGTGCAATTAGCCTGCTCTTCTAGAGCCTGCCAGAAACAGCAATAATACTGCATCAGAGGAAGATCATTATCCAAGGCACCTCGCAGACACTAAATATGCACAGTTCTGCCACATTTGCAGCCCACGAAGGATGAAGGCACCAATAGCAGTGTGGTGTTCAGCCATTCATTTGCATTGTTTCAGGGAAAGCCTGGCCTGTCAGGACTTCCCACTAGCAGGCATAAAAGAAAGAATAAAAATAAAAATCTGCCAATGTTTTAGGCCTTTTTTTTTTTTCCCCTGTCCTCAGAGAAGTAGTGAATTAGTTCATTCGTTTGGAGGAAATGATACATTCAGTATCAGCAGAGCATGGCTGGGTTCCCTCGGCGTGAGTCAGTGTTTTTCAGATCCTGGGCTGTGTTTTTAATGCCTTTCCTCACATAAAAGGCACAAACTTTCCTTTAGTGCTCACTTTGCCAGGAATACTGCAGGTGAGAAACAGGAACCCTGGGAGGAGGATGTGCCCTTGAATGCTGCGGGAGGAGTGAATCTGGTGCCCAGCTCCCGAACTTGTTTACAGGAGGCTCCTGTGGTGGCTCAGAGGGCTTTACCCACCGTGTTCAGTGCAGTGCAAATAGCAGCCTGAAGCTTTCGTTCCCCAGTTTACACAACATTCCTTTGCCAGACTGCTCGGACTCAAAGAATACCAGCTTGAGGATCCCGACACTGCAAAAAAAATCCTCTTTGTGCTTCCAGACCCTTGTGTAGTCTCCAATGGTGTGTTACCCTTGATTTCCGTGATCGCAGAACACAAAACAAGGACAAAAAAATCCCTGTGAAAATTGCTGCCGACTGAAATATCAACACAATTTCCCAGTTGTTTAGCAAGAGCCATGGGCTGCTTTACCTGAGAAAATCCTCGTTGCAGTCAGCCCTGGGATACTCCCCAGAGGTCCTTGCTACCCCTGTGATGGAAACTGGAGTCTCTTATGATCATTTCTTTGCTGTGCTGAGGATAAAAAAAAGCCAAAAGCTGAGGATTATAGATCCATCTTGCAGCAATTGTTAATCTAACTTTCATTAACAGTTAAAAATCTTGAAGGGGGAATATATGAAAATTACTGCTTTCCAAGTAGATCTGTTAATTATTATTAGTCAGTATGCTTATTAGGCACCGACGGAAACTTGGCACTCAATAGGTACCTATTAAACTGTGTTAGAGAACATCATATTAATGTTTAATATAAAAACTGCAAGAATCATCTGTTCTTTTAACACTGGGCCATATCTTCAGCTGGTGTGGATTAGTCCAACACCAGCAAGAGAGCTGGTCAGTTTATACAGACCAGGATCTGGTTTAACATTTGCTATGTGGAAAACAGGATGACATTTCTTTTCTCTTAACTTTTTACAGAAATTTGGAGTTTGTTCCCTTTTCTGTCACCCATCTGGCAGAATTGTAATTAACAGAATTTGGAGCCATGACACTGAATCTGTTAGACAGTCACACAATCAGGCAAATTCGCAGTGTAATTAATAGTTGCAGGGGACATGATCTGTTTAAGATCACAGGGACTTGGATGCAGTAGCAACTCAGATAATTCAGGCTGTGCTGCCTTGTTTCTAAATAATGTCCTGTTTAAAGTAAGACATCCTCCCATGTGTTCTTTACACTTCAATCGATAGCTGTGTCAGAATAGAAAAGACAATGATATGATCAGCATTCTGACTTATGACCAAATTTATAGCATCCTGGTTCATGACAATGTATACAAGCCCTTGCAGATCAAACAGGAATAGACTGAGACCTTATTGCCTCTGAGTTCCCACCCTTCAGATGGAATGTGCTCTTGTACATCCAATTTACTCAGTGTGATAAATAACATGTGTGAGGCCCTGGCACAAATAACCCAAAAAAGCTTTGGCTGCCACGTTCCTGAAAGTGTTCAAGGCCAGATTGGATGGGGCTCTGAGCAACCTGGTCTGGTGGAAGGTGTCCCTGCCCATGGCAGGGGACTGGAATTAGATGATCTTTCAGGTCCCATCCTATCCAAGCCATTCTATGATAAATCATCCTCCATTGCTGCCCTTCACTCAGACATGCAGTATTTACCACCAGTGATAGTTTTTTTAATAGGGACAATGTTGCCATAAACCACTTCAGATCAACTTTAAGAGCTTGCCTTCCTGCCCTAAACTATCCTGACATTCTGACTCCAAAGGCAAGCTGTTTTCCTTTAAGAATTTAGGCCATATTAACTCAATGAGAGGTAAATACCCATAATTTTGCAGCTCAGTTCAGGCTTTGTGACCTTGCCAGCTCTGAGCTGAAGATATTTGTCAGAATTCTAGGGCTATGTATTTTTCATCAGTTGCAGTAATTTAACAATTGCACAAATCAGTTCAGTATTTTATCCCTAGTTCATTTATTTATGACAATTCTGAAGGGAAAACATTAGGTATTGTCCCTGAGATCTCAAATACAATCACATGGAGATTAAGCTGTGCACAAATACATTCATCCAAATGCAAATATATGCCTTTGTTCATAGGACTCAATCCTAATTTGTGCATAATATATTACTTTAAATAATAATTTGCATTAGGACAAAAGTTGCAGAGCCCAGCTTGTAATGAGGGATGGTGTATAGGCTTTGTGAGAAAAGCAAACAAAACTAAAAACTTGAACTACTTGTTCTGGAGGACACTACTGGGAAAAAAAAAAAAAGGGGCCTATCTGATTTATTCAGTTTAATTTAAGGACTACAACTGAGGGATCTAATTTTAGAGTTTAGCAGGTTTAGGCTCCCTGTAAGGTTCATGTAGAGAAAAGCTCTTCCAAAGTCTGATTTGGGCCCTATGAAATCGGAATAATTTTCTAATGAAGAACATGTCGTGACTTTGAAAATCAGAGGAATATGTAATGGATAAATTCATGACATATGGATACCTCCATTTAATACTTAAAGTTAACATTAGGTGAACTCACGATCACAGATCAGTTGCAAAGCTTAGGAGAGATTTTTTCTGAGAACTTCAGTGAATCTTGATTTACATCTATAGGACACAAGAAGCTCCAGGTGTGGCCTCATCAGTGCTGAGGAGAAGGGAAGGATCATGTCCCTCAACCTGCTGGCAACAATCTAATGCAGCCCAGGACATCATTAATCTTTGCTGCAAGGGCACCTTTCTGGCTCCTGTTCAGCTCAGTTTCCACCAGGATCCACACGTCCTTTTCTGTCAATCTCCTTTCCAGCTGGGCAGCCCCCAGCACATACTGGTGCCTGGGGTTGTTCCTTCCCACCTGCAGGATTCTGTGCTTGTTGAACTCTGTGAGGTTCCTGCCATCTCATTGCTCCAGCCTTCAAGGTCCCTCTGGATGGCAGCACATTCCTCTGGCATATCAGCATCTCCTCCTGTTCTTTATCACCTGCAAACTTCTCAGTGGACATTCTCTCTCTTCATGTAGATCAGTAATGAAAATGTTTAACAGGACAGGACCCTGTGTTGACCTCCAGGGTACACTGGGAGTTACTGGCCTCCAGCTTGACTTTGTGCCAGTGAGCCCCACTCCCTGGACCTGCCTTTCAGCCAGTTTTAAATCCACCTCACTGTCTCACTGTCTTCAACCCACCTCATCCAGCCACACATCAACAGCTTAGAAACATAGAATTGTTTAGGCTGGAAAAGACCTTCAAAATCTTTGTGCATGTATAAATGAGAAGTTCTAGTATGAAGATAGTGAGAAAGCAAATGAAATAAAATGGCTTTTAACAGAAATATTGACTTTGGGAAATAATCAAATATGCATTGCCAGCCTCTCTGATTGGCTGTGAATGCTATGGAACAGCCTTGTTTATATATTTCATGTGGTGAATTTCTAAATGATTAGCTACAGAGACACAGATATGTAATGAACAGATGTGTGAGAGGATTCTGTGATTCTATGAGCGTAGCATAATTACAGAAAACCTCTCAACCCTCTTAAAAATAATCATCGTATAAGTGGTTTCCTCTTAAAATCAAATGTTTGGAGAATATATACATGTACTAGATATATGAATATATATATGAAAATACCATAAAAAATCCAAAGATTTTCTCTACCCAGAGTCACAGCTTCAATTTCAAATACCTTCTTGCTCAAGTGTTCACTTTTTGCTTTACTAGTAGCTAAATGTCAATTTGAGTTGGTCGAAAGCAGGTGCAAAACAGGAAGGAAATTGTTTTAGAAAAGCTGGGTTTAAATCCTGCTCTCTGCTGAGCTTCCCATCTCCCCAAGTCTGGAAGCAGAGTGCTTCCTGCACAGGATGGCACAGCTCCAGGCTTAAGCCTAACAGGGGGAGCTTGAACAGTGATCTGTAAGAAAATCAGGTACTTGACAGATGCATTTTGACACCACCGTGGCAAAAATGGTACAAACAAGGAAGGTTCATTCTCAGACTTAAATAAAACAGCTTTCAAAATATTTCTTCTATAAAAGTAGATAATTGTTTACTTCTTATGCTGGTATCCTAAATGTAAATTACCACTGGCTTCTTTAAACCATTTTAACACTTGTAAATCAACTCAGGATGTTTCCAGGATGATGCTCAGTTTGAGAGTCATGTCTTGGAAGTTCCAGCCATTCTTGTCCCTTCAGTGGGCAGCTGTTAATATATACTGAACTCATGTTGCCTCTACTTTTGTCCTCAGGAGGGTGTAATTCCACTGAGAAGAAAATTCAGTTCATGTTCTAATAGGAAAAATTCAGAAGAGCAAGAAGGCAAAGCAGCCATGTGGTAACTCTTAACATCACCAATTTAGCACTATTAAAAGGCAACTGCTCTTTGAAAAGACCAAGCATTTATTTCTGGAAGGAAAGGGATGATTTTCTCTAAATCAGTAAATTAAAAAAGCCACCATGAACAATTCCATGAGTTAAAAGCTGCACACAGAAAAACCACATCCAGTGTAACACCGTGTGAAAGGCTCCTTTTATGAGCAGCAATAAAACATTCACAGTTTTTACCAAAGAAAAGCTTATGGGCTCTTTGAGGAACAGCCTCCCTTATCTCAGCCTCTCAAGATGGACTGGACTAGCAGAATTAAGAGTCACTTTGTGGCTGTGCATGATGGATGGTGTCTGGGATACGGCTGCTTGCGGCCTGCTGGGTATCAGATGTTACACTCTTATAAATGGCTGAGGCGAAGCAGAAAGAGGAAAGCTGCCTCTTGGCTTTGTTCTGTCTATGAACAAGACCTCAACGGGGAAAGTTGGGCTCTTCAAGGAAAATAAGAGCCCAGAAGATGGGGAGAAAGGCTTATTAATACAGGGAGAAGGCCCAGAGAGGCTGTTTGACTGTGGCCTACTGGGAGAAAGAAAGACCATCACACCATCGAGACTTCCGTAGAGAAGGGAGAAAAGACTTCTTGGGAAGCCAGAAGGGACAGACTGGGATCTGCTGCAGCTCAGCTGCTGAAGAGCTTGAAACCAAGAAGCTCTTCCACAGGGAGAGTTTTCTTTACAGGAGAGACAAAAGAAATCACGCAGCTTACTTTCTGTTGTAATAAAAACTTGTTCGAGAGCTTACAGAGCCTTCTGGTACTTGTGGGAAAGCATCCTTAGGGAAAGAGTCAAGCCTCAAACCTCTGTCTGAATCAATGCCCCAGCAGAGTGAAAATTCTTTGCCACTTTTTTGCCTTAACACTTCCATTTACAGGAAGGGAATTTATCAGCTGCTTAAGGCTGCTGCAAATAGAATTAATTGATGTTTGTTCAGTGTTTTGCAAGGGCAGCATTTTATTGTTGCTTATTTGTTTATCCATCAACCCATGTTACTCTTTCATCCCAGTAATAATACTCTGCAAATAGTAGACCTCTTCAAAGAGGATAAAATCAGGGCATTGAGGGTAAAAACAGACTACTAACAAGTATTGACCACAGGAAGACTCTTTCCAAACATTTCCATAAAATGTTAGGGAAAAGAAAAAAAAGCCACTATGAAACACAGTTCAAATCTTAAACAAAAGCCATATTGACATATTTTAATTTCACTTAAATCCCTCTTAATTAACAAAAAAAGAAGGGACAAGAAGTTAATATAGATTAAAATTGAGGGAAAGAACAGAATAGCGACCTCCTGAAAGAAAATGAAATTGCTCTGCTCACTGTCAGTGGGGTTTATTTCCCCTAACTGTGCTGTCTGCAAGTTCAGTGTCCAACCTCCATTAACTGCCTACGCCAATGGAAGCCCCATTTCAAGAGGCCGTTGAGCCCATTTCCTTTAGAAATGCTGTGTTTTGGGAGGTCCTCGAGTCAGAGATTTCAATCAAAAGGATAAATAGTTCTTAGTATTTAGTAATAAGATTGCATTTGAGCCACTCAGATCTGAATCTGTAGGCAAACTCAAAGAGGAAATGTTGCTCCCTCTCCCAGGGCTGTGTTGGAGTGGCTGCAGCAGCGTCCCGATGTCGATGTCGGTCAGATGGATTGTCCTGTGATCACACAGGAACAGGAAGTGTTTGTGAGCAACCTGAACTCAATCCAAATTGCCAACATGTTTAATAACACATATAATTGTGTCTCAGGAGTACAGCAGCATTCAGACTGCTTCTGGAGTCAGCCAGCTCAAAAGCCATACAGGAGTCAATAAAGGAATTCAATTTCTCATTATTTTTCATTCTTTTCTTTATACCTTTATGTTTTCTTTAAACCTTCTCCAATTTTTAAAAGGTTTTTCTTGCTGTTTGTTTGCCTGCTTGGTTTTGGTTTTGTTTTGTTATTTTGCAGTTTTTTTCTGTGTGGTTTCTAGAACCCATCAGTATGTTCTGGCAGAGTTTGCAACTATCCAATAGAAAAAATGCCTCTCTATACATATTCTGTATTTCATGGAGGCAGGTAATCCATGGTTTATACTAATATTTAACTACAATGACACAACCAGGGTTTCTACATAGATGAAAGTCTGCTGTGCTCCCAGCTTCCCACTGCAGGATTCAATAGTTATGCAGAAGCTTTATATTCTTTGTCACACATCTGTGTACTTGTTGCCTGCACTGTTTCCTTGTGACCGACCAATCAAGCAATCAAGGTCATTTTGTTTTCTGTGTACCCCTGCCCAACCATTAAATGTCTTGCAATTCAATTATTGTGTATTAAAACTTGTAATATATTGTATTAATAAGTGTAATACAATTACAGTTCTGAGTCAAAGTCAATTAATGCCTGTGTGACTGCCAGTGGTCCTGCACCACGAGTGTAAGAACTGAGATCCAGATCCTTAAAGGGTCTGGTAAGAAGAAAAGGCCTTTTATGGGTTTATATTGGTTTAGTTTTGCTGCTCATAGCAAAAAGGTTGCAGCCTTCTAGGACCTAAAATGGGCCTACAAGAATGTTGGAGAGGGATTTTTTGCAGGATCTTGTAGTGATAGGACAAAGGGAATGGCTTTAAACTAGAAGAAAGTAGACTAAGTTTAGGTATTAAGAATGAATTCTTTACTGTGAGAGTGGTGAGGCACTGGCAGAGGTTGCCCAGAGAAGTTGTGGATGCCCCAACTCTGGAATTATTCAAGTCCAGGTTGGATGGGAGTTGGAAAAACCTGTTCTAGTGGAAGGTGTCCCTGCCCAAGGCAGGAGGTTTGAACTAGTTGATCTTTGAGAACCCTTCCAACCCGAGCCATTCTGTGCTTCTACGGTCAATGGGATTAACGCTGTTGAATATATCCTTGAATTAGACATTTCAGCTTGTTCATTTAAACGTCAGTTCACAGTCCCCATACAGATTTAAAATATTTCATAGTTTTAAGAACCGGAATTTCATTTCAGACTCAACCTCTTCTGATGGCCCATGGAAACTTACAAACACTACCAGTTTGTAAGTCATAATGGGAAAGGGGCTGCTATTAGATTGTGGAGCTGTTTATTATTTCTAATCGTTAGCATGGCATCTAATCCTGTGTCACTATCAAACCATAGTTCTTTCCAGTGATGTCAGGTGCTGGAGGCTGTTTCACAACCCACAGATCCAGGAGCACCAGAAACTGGCCATAATTCTTTTCCCTCAGGAACAGCTGAAAAAAATCTGCAGATAGTCTTTGGCAGTGGATTCAATACTTGTATTTTGTTCCCCACTGGTAATACAGGATCAAAATCAACAATGTCACCTGTTACTGTAAAATTGACTTCACACACAGTACTTACACTTGAAAGCCAACATTGCTCCTTCCTTACTGCTGTGTTGGGAATTCCCCCTGAAACACCAAACCCTTTTTGTTTGGAAAGTATAGCAACAAGATCTGACAGAAGCACTACTGTGAATGATATAGGGGCTTGCTTGCTTTTAGATTTGATCTTAGGAAAACAATGTACATTACAACAATGCAAAAATATAATTCTTCTGAGAACATTATGGGGTTTTTTTTCCTGAAAATACAGAAGGGTACCAGAAATTTCTAGGTTTTCACATTTCAGCATATAGGTCATAATGTATACAGTAAAGATAAAAAATGCAGGAAGAAATCAATTCTGTTATTATTTTAAACATATGGTTCACTACAAGTAAACATATGTTTCTCTTTCTCCTTTTTTGTGCACTGTAATGAAGTTTTAGGTAATAAAATGTGTTGCCTGAAGATAAGAAGTACTATCTAAAACACATTTCTGTCAATTAAACTGTCTTCTATTACTTCCATTGAAGCGCTAGCGGACTTCTGATTCGACTGATATTTAAGAATACTGAAGAACACAAGTCATTTGAATTGGAATGCTCACTGCTAATTTATGGTGTTTAACCATAGCAGAGATGGAACGTAATACTTGGGAAATTGCTTTTTATTATGAATGAGTTCTTAGCATTTAACTTTTGCTTTTTTTATAAATCTATATCTGCCAGAGAACCTTCAATTTTAACTTGTACTATTTGTCTTCTTATTTAGTGTCTTAGTCCCAGTAATTAACTATAAAATTTGTAATGAAATAAGTCTGAGGACCTATCCTCCCATATTTGCAACTCTCTTCATGACGTCATTGAGATAAAGCTCAATCCAATACTTAAATGCCAATGAAGTTGAGATGCTTTAAAGGTTATAATGAGCTAGCACTTATTTCAATGCACACTGTGGTGAACAAGTATCCTTGCAAATGTGTAACTCATATAATATTTTTGCCGTAAGAGAAACAGCCTATGAAAATTAAGCGCCATGAACATTTGATCATTGTGCCATATGAACATTCCCAGGCAGTTCAAGCAACACACACACCTTTTTCCTCTAGTTTTAAATTCTCTTCTGTTGTTCTTCAATAACTCAGAAGCCTCAAAGGATTTGTTGTGTCTTTACATTGGTGTGACAGAGGAAGGAGTGATTTCAGTCTTTGGCTCCCTGCATGTTGCTCTGGAGAGCACATGGAAACCTTCGCATCCTAAAACCTGAAAGTGAAAGTGCTGGTCAAAGGCTGTCTGGCAAAGAGGACTAATCTTTTGAAGGTGGTGGCACTTCTCACATGATTTCTAGTTGTGTGGGACAGCTAGTAAAACCCAGATTAATCTCACTAAATTTTAGCTTTCTGTAAATTAGAAACATAACTCACTTCTTCTAACCCTATAAATCTGCTAAAAAAGTAGATACAAGTAAATCATTGTTATCAGTGAAGAGAAATATTTCAATCTTTCTGTATCTGAGAGAGGCTGTGGACTCCCCATCCCTGGAAGTGTTCAAGGCCAGGCTGGAGGGGACTCTGAGCAGCCCGGTCTAGAGGAAGGTGTTCCTGCCCGTGGCAGGAGATTGGAACTGGATGACCTTTAAGGTCCTTTCCAACCCAAGAAACTCTATGACTCCCTGATCTACATTAGGAAAAGAGGAATCAAAAGTTCCTGTTCTTTCTATTGGCTATGAAGGAAATCTGCACGGTCACCTCAGGTAAGGACACCTGCGTTGGAGCTGCATGTGTTTCCCCAGGCAAAGTCCATCCTTAGTGTCTGCTCCAAATTGGAGCCTGAGCTCTTTTTGTATCAGACAGGAGAATTAATTTTACACAGCATTTGTTTGGGGATTAATACCAATTGCAGTTTAGGATGAGTCACCTTTGTAGCTTCCTTTTTTTTTAATCATCTAAAGGAGGAGCCTAGATAGTTGCCTTAGACTGGATACTTTTTAGATAACTATAATTAAATGAAATGAATCTCAGCCTAGAGGACATCGCCTACAGACTCAGAATACAATGTGTATTTCATGTTTCTGTTGGTGGTAGCAGGTTGCCTAAAGATCAGAAAGATACAATCCCTTCCCTGCCCTGATTTTGCCTATTACAGTAAAAAAATGGGTAGAGGAGGAAGGAAGAGAGGTGGCAGCAGGCAGGGGAATAAGCAGTAAAGATATAAAATTGCTCAGGTCTACTGTGACCACCCTCAGTTGCAGTACAATTGCAGCCTGAGGACTGCAACAAAAGCTGTGAATAGTTGCTCTGTCTCTGTGGTAGCAGATGGTGGGGATTATGCTTCTCTCAAGTGCTGATGGCTTCCCTTGAGCAACACCTTTTAAATTTTTTTTTGTGTTACAGAAATCAGACATTTATTTTAAGTGTGCAAAAATGTAACCTTCCTTTCAGCTTCAAAGGAAAGGGGCAGTGGGATCACCTCATTATCTTGTGTGAATATGACTGGAGGAGATATTTGCTAAGTGTGTGTGTATGTATATATATATATATATATAACAAGTGAATACTTGTTCACATATTCTTTCTCCCTTCTGCTCTCCCTCATTATTTTCCCTGTACTTTAAAAATAAAGAGGAATACAGAAAGATAATTTCTCATGTGTTAATCAGGCTCTCACCATAGATACACAGGAAAAAAAGTCAAATTTAGCTTATTTGAGAAGTGATATTAAAACAGAAGTCTTTACAAATCCTTACTGGTACATATAGAAGAAGAAGAATTTTTTTAAAACCTTATTAAAAAATAGAATATTGCATGCTTAGATTTTGTGCGTCTCCAAATAAACAGACAGAGAAGTCTAGTTTTCAGTAGACAGAGGACTGTCTGTTTTCCATTGGAAAATGAGAATGCTTCAGGCATCTCAGTTTAGCCCCCTTAGGGCTTCTCTATTTGTATAAGTAAAAATCAAAACAGTGGAACTCACTAGGAAAATCAGGAATGTCTAGAGAAAATGCTAATATTAGAGATTCAACTAATCTAAAATGTTATCAGCCCACAGGATGTGACAGCTTATGTAAGCTAGGAGTCTTTCCTTTAATCTTTGTGAAACCAACACTTTGAAGGCAGTTTAATCAAGATATTGCAAGGGCACTCTTTCAGGAGTGAGTATAAATTAAAATTTTTCCAAGAAGAAAATTTTGAAGAGAACTCGTTGCGGGCTTAGATTGTGGAGAACTATTAAAAAATTATCACTCAAGCTATGAAAGTTTATATTTATTTTTTCAGAAGTCATTAACTGCAGAGTAGTAGCACTGAATTTTAAAAAATCGCTGAAGGCAACATCAAGGAATAAAATAAGATGCAAAAAAGAAACTTTTTTGTTCCGTTTGTTTCTGACAGAGTTATATAACAGATGACATGATATTATTTAACTTCCACAAGTTCATCCACTCTTCCCTATGAACGACACCAACAGGGCTGAGAGATCAAGCAGGCATCAAGACAGGCACTGTGTGATCACATCTGCTTCCTCTTCCCACCCCTCAATGTCTGCTTCCTTCCTTTTTTTGCCCCTGAAATCCTCAAGGAATGGGTTGCCAAGGCATGGTCCCAAGAGATAATGGTCTTGCCATAATGGATGACTCTTTTTAGCTGAAAATAATGCAGCCTGCTTGATTCCTTCCATTGCAGACCCCATCTTTCTAACAGCACTGAGAGCTCTGGAGTAGCTACGTGCCTCTGAGAGAAGGAGTGAGACGCTGATGCATCCAAACTGGTGGGGATTTCAGGCTCTTTGTTGGCTTTTCAATGCTATACCTGAAATGAGAATCTGAGTAAAGGTGGCAAGGAATCAGAAAAACTGCTAGGTTCATCTCCCAAGGGCTGACAAGATCCTGAAAGGTGTGGCAGGATGAGTGGATCTTGATTTTGTCAGTGCAACTGTGACTTCTGCAACATTCAAACTTCTGTCTCTGCTTCAATTCATGGGGAACTGTGAGTCTAGAAACCCGCAAGATAGAAAGCTTGGAATCACAGCTTTCTAGAATAAATTGTGGGAGAGGGATGTTTTCACAGCAAGCTAGTAAATCAACATTTTCTGGAGAAAAGTTGCTACTTTCAGCTATTAACATTCATGAGTTGGAATAAGGAAAGAAGCAATGGAGACCTACTGGATGCAGTTATTTAGAAGACTCCTTGAGCCCTTCTTGGAGCTCAAAAGATTTCACTCACTTTTGCCCTAAAAGTTTGAGTTCTACAATGTGTGTGGAATAAGGATAAAAGTTTTCACTGTTTTTAGGTTAGCTGTACCAAAAATGATGGCAAATGAAGGTTAGCATGAAGCATGAAGGCCAGACAGGCTTCTATCAGCCTTTCTTTGTGTACATATAGCATTTCCTGTTTCCTTCTGAAATTTTAAATACTCAAAAATCTGAAACTATCTTCTTACTCCTTATCTCAAGTACAGAACAAGGAGTTTTCACTGCCTTAAACTACATTACCATTCTGAGATGCTCTTTATCTCTTACTACCTTTATGTTACTCTGTTTACTCTTGGTGCTTTGAGCTACTTTTAATTAATTATATTGAATCCAGAAGTAATCATATAGTTTGGTGAAAATGCAATCATAAAACAATCTCCTTGTACTTGTTCTATTTTATTCAGAATTTAGTCAATAAATAACCATGTGCCCTTTGGGTCACAAAGTTATAAGCGATCATGGTACTTTACTCCCAGAGTTTCTACAGCTCACAAGACTCCAAATTCTTAATTTAAAACAAAATCATGCTTATATAGCTTTGGGAAATATCCTTTCTAACTGTGAAAATTGAGGTTATTAAAATATTGATTAGATTATAGCTCAAAGACATATACAGCATAAACTTTCCAAAGGGTGCCTGTGTAGAAACTGAAGCATCAGTAATCACTGTAAACTCAGGATGGCAAACTCATCTCAGTGTATGCAGCTATCCAGCAGTGTATGTCTAGATCTGAACTGTATGGTCCAGTGTGCACCTGAACTTTTACAGTCATAGAGAGAACAGGTACTTAAAATACGTGTTTCATCTGTCTTATTATGGATAGTACTTCAGGATGAGTTAAGTACCCATTTCTCTGCCAGGTCTCTGAGAGTCAAAAAAACCTCCACCTAGTTCAGGTACAGAAAATTACTTTGTAGACATTTAAAATTAGGTGACTGAAAACCTGCCTGAGGTGCCTAAAAGCATGAATGAATCTTTCTTTACAGCCTCTGCTCTTCAGGAGAAAAATTGTTATCTCTGGCGTGAAATAATATTAAGTTTCATACATGGAGAACACAGATATAAAGAATTAAAGGTTCAGTTCCAGAGGTACTGAGGTTCTGATACTCTAGTTTCTGTGAAGGAAAATCACATGGGGAAGTGCTTCACAGAGATCTCTGGGATATCTGAGATCTGAATGCCCAGAAACAGATAACAACTAAACTAAAGCCTTGCCTTGACCTCTTGCTCTACTGCTCAGTACATTTCAGCAATATGATGTACAAGGTGTGACGATCAGCAGGCGTTGAGCTGGGAACTAAAACTGTGTAGAAGTAAATGTTAAAGGGAAACATGAAAAATTAATCTTAACTTTTCCATACTCAGTGCTAAAGTTAGTTGTTGCCATTGAGGAATGTGATCTTGAAATTGCAATGAATAGTTCTATGAAAAAATTAGTGGTTAATGATAATCAAAAAGTTAATTGCAAAAGTAATTAAGAATTATTAGGGAAATAATTTAAAAAGCAATAAAAAAGCAATAAAATAAAATTCCACCATGAAGCACAGTGGAGTCACCCTGCATACAGCATGCAGTAAATGGTTTCACTGTGTGTGCTCGATTCATAAATTTGAAATGGTTCACAAATTTTGATTGGATACCTCAGGGACAGAGTATTGTTTCTTTCTTTGATGGAAAAAGCTTAAAGTATGAAGATTGCCACATGAAAATGCATGATGTTACATGGAAAATTGATTTGCGTATCAATGTAATCTAAAAATGCTTGCTAGTCCTACTCTAAATTTCCCTTAGAAAATTGAGACAATAATGGTGAAAATAATAATTAATATTACCAGACACTGTTCTGTGTTACATTTAACCAATATTCTGAAGACCTTTTTCTAGTCAACTGCATTTGTATTAATACTGGGTATAACTTTCTAAGTTCTTCTAGTGCTAAGGTACATTATTCTGTTCTCTTTAATTTTAAGTAGTTTTTGATTTTGGATTATTCTAAGGTAAGAGTGCAAGATTTTCAGGTATTGTAAATTTATACAGCTTTGAAGGATTCATTTATCATGTGACTACTGACACTACTAAGAACCTGGCTAGACATTTATATTAATTTATCTTGTTTTTTCAAACTTTTTTTTAATCCTTGCCTGTAAACAGTGCATTCTTGCAAAACAAATGTTGTAACTTTTTCCTTGTCCAGCCCCAAAAGATTGTTTTATCTTACAGTGCTATTTTACTAAGATGAGAAAATCATGCACCAGATCACAGGGATCCTCTATGTAGCTTTTATGTCAACTTCACATGCAGCTTTACTGTGCTGTTATTTGTATACCCCAAATGAGAACATGAAGAGCACAGTCCCCAAAATCAATAAAGAGGAGCAGTCACCTCTGGTTACTGACACTTCAAAACCCATGATTTGTCTACTGGACTCTGAAGACTTTTTCTCAGCTGGGAATGAGACACCAGATTTAGACACTGCATTGGTGGGTCTTCTCTTCTCTGCAGGCTGAAAATATTTCGGATGTTTTTCATTTTGGTGCCTCCTTCCTGTTGGTTGATGCTTTTCTCACCCCAAGGCCAAGTCAGACTGCATCTCCAAAGCAGATGCATAGCGGGGTTTCCTTCAACAAAAGCCATGCTGAAGGGGCAGAACGGGAGCTGCAATATGGGCTAAAATAAACTCACATGGAGTCAGCTGTGAACCCAAATATGAGTTACTACAGTGGTGCATGTTCTCATCTCAACGAGGAGCTCTCGTTGTGCACAGCACATGAAACTGTGGAGTGCTCACTGCACTCATGTCACACCCTGCCAGAGGAATAGCATAGCACTGAATCCTTTTATTTCTATTAAGTGTTCAGAGTTAAACCTCATGATTTTGGTACCATTTCATTTTATGCAGTAGCCATAAAAATTTCATCATTTCATACTTACGCGCTAATGGTTGGTAATACTGCATATAGCTGTAAAAATAAAATGAAATAACACCTAATCCACAAATTGAATGAACGATAATCACATTTTAATATTACATAATACCTCAGCACAGGGAAGATGTTAGGTATTTGTCCAGCTTTAAGTAGGTTTTTACAATATATTAAAAATATACAGATGTATGAATGCATTGGAGGGATCAGAATAAAAAAAAAACATATACATCTATAATTATTAAAAAAAACCTACAATGAATAGGAAAAAACTCAAACATAAAGTTAAGTGTGAGTTTAAGTGCTTTGCTGAGCTGGGTTTTAATAATTCTGTCTTCTTGACATCCTCATTGTAGGTATGGGCAGGATGCTGTTACCTCCTCCTGAAGCTCTTCCTTCCCCAGGCCAAACAAACCCAGGTCTCCCAGCATCTTCTGGAGGTCAGTTACCCCAGTTCCTTCTGTCCCCCACTCAGTGGTGACCTACAACTGAATTCATGCCAATTTTTACCAATACTTTTCTTTTTTGGTGTCCCAGGACTAGATGCAGAATTGTAGCTGTGGGCTGATGGCTGCTGGTTAGGGAGGACCATCACTGTTCTCCAGCTCCTGGCTCTGCTCCTGCACCAGCAATCCAGAACACTTTGCTGGCAGGGTGCACTGATGTTTCTTATTTAGCTATTTGCCCACCAGGACCTCCAAGTCTTTTTCAGCAGAGCTGCTCCCCAGGTGTCCAATGATGATTCATATAATGTGCAGAATTTTGCATGTTTTACACTGTTAAATTTCACGAAGTTCCTGTGGTCCTGTTCTACAAACCCTCTAGATCCCTCTGAGTGGCAGCTTTGCCCTTGAGCCCAATGACTGGTTCTTAGAAAGTCTGTGAAAGTGATTCAACAAAAATAAAAATAACTATGCAGTGTTTCACATCTTTCCACACAAACCAGCATTTTTTTACTGTAGTAAAAAGTCCCTAGGTAAGGTGTTATATATTCCTGGGGTCTGAGAAGTCTTGCATTTTGGTTCAAGCCCTCTCAGCTCACTAGTTGAGCTTGTCCCAAAACCAGTATGTAGTGACTATTGCTCAGTGTAACTCAAGAAATATATCTTTAACTGCACCAAAAAAAGAAAAAAGTTCCAAGAAAAAACACTTGGATCCTCTCCTGCAGCCACTGCTGAAGCGAACAGTGAATAAAAGAGAAGAAAACAAAGCATCACAAAGGAAAAACCAGCTCCTCTTATGTCTTCATCATAGCTGACTAAAGTTGGATTTCAAAGTACTTTTCAAGCTGTTTGGATACACATCAACTTGTAAGGGTAAAGGGAAGAAAAAAGGAAAGGAAAGAAGCTCACTAGCTTTTCAGCCCTGAGCGCCAATGAATTATATTTTTTTCCCCATGTTTCCTTGCAAGTCTTCTCTCTCTTTTTTGTGCAGTTTTATTTATGTGGCAAAGTATTAGCTCAGCAGTAAGCTAACAGCCACATGGAGTTATGAGAGGACACATTTGACTTTTCTGCTGAAACATGATATTCTTTATGAAACAATAGTTTGTACAGACAAAATAATGGTTCCTGGGAGACCGAATGTCTCAGGGGGCTGGGATGTGCAATTGGGCTTTCATTTTCTACCTCAGCACTTTGCATGTCAACCAGATTAGTAATGACCTGAAATCCCCATCTCATACCACAGCAGTTCCTTGTGCTTTGCCGTTTCCAAGGGAGCACTGGGAATGGGCTGCTGCTTCTCATTTAGGGAATAGGAGGAGAAATCAAACTATATCCCCTCTTGTTATAGAATCATAGAATTGTTAAGGTGGTAAAAGTCCTCTAAGATGATTGAGTCCACCACTCCTTGGACAAGGCTATCCAGCCATTCTTTTACCCTGTGAAGAGTACACTCATCCAAGTGAGCTACAGCACAAGTGAAAGCTTTGCTTTCACTGTAGTTTAAGCTCTTGAGTCCCTAAGGAGAATCCCTGAATGCTCTCATGAGGACATTTGGGCTGTTCTCCTACAGAACCATGTCCTGACCATGGCATTCTCAGATGCTTCACCCTCCAGTTTCCTAATTCCCTGCCGGGTGCTAGACGAGGCCATGAAAAACCAGTATGAAAAAGCAGCCTAGAGTCATTCAGTGAAACTATTAGAATAGTCAAAATAGGCCTGTTGCTAGCAGAACATGAGGTTTGTTATCAACAGAGTTGGCTGAAGGGATAACTCCTGAGTCCTGCAAAGAGCTTTTACAAAAATTCCTGTTTAAACTTAACAGCAACTGAACCATTCAAAACCATCCATCTGTCTGGACTGTCTGTGTGTGGCTTGTGGCAGTTTGAGCTGTTTTACAGAGGATACAAAGACCAGTGCTTTAAAATGTATTAAGAGGAAGTGTCTGTAACCTGTGTGTAACCTCGCTGTCAGGTGGCCTGTTTACTAGCTGTAGTACAGAAAGGGATTTTAGGCTTAGTCTCACAGTGTTCTTATTATATTTAGCTGCAACAGGAGCTTAAATTTAGTTATCCAATGGGGAAACATTTGGTCTAAGCTCCTTTTGTAATCCATGGAGCTACAGAGAGGTATTCCAAAGCATGTGTCTTAATCTTTAATAAATGTTCACAATGAGAAGGTTCATTTGCCCTTTGGAAGAAGTTATTCCTTTCCATTTTCTAAAGAAAAAAGTGCAGGCAATTGGCACAGACAAAACAAAAAATGTTTTAGGTGGTTTATATGGGATGAAATTAGATGAAAATCACCCGTAGCTTCTCAATATTTGTGTTGTGCTGTTGAGGTCCCTTCTGCCTTACAGAGCCACCTCAAAGAGAATTCAAGGCACAGCGGTGTTTCACAGACAATGTTAACCTGTCTCAATGGTAGCATTTTGCACCTATGTAATGGAAAAGAAATCCATTAAACAAATGGAATTCATAGGAGAAAAAAACTGATCAAAGATTTGTAAAGCAGAATGGAATAATTTCAGGGGAGGGTCATGGAACCTAAGTTCAATGGTTTTCAATACCTTTGAATATCCAGAACTCACTGCTACAGCACTGTTTTTCTCAGTGTAAGACACACCTCCCTGATACACACCTTTCTGCATAACAACCCGTTGCTCCAAGACCTGTGTGTCTATGTCACATAATAGACAGCTGTAGTTTTGGTTGAGGACTCCAAGCCTTATTGAGCACATCTTGAGTTTCCCAAACTATTGGAAAAAAAAGCGACACCAGTAACAGTGTGGGAACATGGAATGTCCCTACAGTCAGCCTGGAGCAGTTTCTAAGGAGGTTTTTATTCCCCTGTGTTATGGGAAAACCACAGTCTTTGTAGAGGCAAGGTGGCACCACATAACAGTGTTTCAGTTAAATTTTGCTAAGCAAAAATCAAACTTTCGGATAGCCTCCTCAATCTTTTTTATGCTCACAGGTTTTCTTTTCATGCCATCCACTTCTTCCTCTAACCTTGGTATAAATTTTTCTCGATATAAAACTTGCCTGGTAGATACAGAGGATACATTTCAGAAAAGGATTTTGAAATGGGGGAGAAAAAAAACTATAAAGATTTTATGCTCTTCCCGTCTCTCAGCACCTTCTCCTGTGACACCTTTCAGAGAGAACCACTCCTAAGCCTGATGGAGAAATGTCTCCTTAGAATCCAGATGATGTCTTCTGTTTGAAAAACAGTCAGGGAGTTGGATAAGAGAACAACTTAAAGCAAGCCTGGCAGAAATAGCAGCAGACAGATTCAATTTCTCCGAGAATGCTTGAATACCTGGTTATAATAGAGCTAAATTTTATCTGTTGTAGTGTCCTGATGTGTGTATTGACTTGTTTTCCTTTGTGCCAAAAACTTTCATGGTGTCTTCATTATCAGAGCTTGTGGAACAGGGCAACAGTTGTTTGAACTCAATCTGTGGCTTTGTATTTGGCAGGCACAAGAGGACAATTGCACAATGCTGTTCTTCAATTTTAAGTGACAGCAGGTATGTTCAGACTGTCTGTGTGATCTGGATCAGAACCAAGGGCTTTGTGATTTCCTGTCCTGAGTTGTCACTACATTTAGAGAAATCTTAATGTGTTCCAAAGATATTCAAAGTGATTAACAGTATCCACAAGTAAGTGATAAAAGTCATTACACTCGGGCTTCCTACCTGCTCCTGAGGTAATAGCTGCAGGAGCAGACTGCTGACTGAGTTGAAAAGGCAGCAGATTCTCAGTTTGGTCTGGCAGTGAGGGAGAAGAAGCAAAATTCCTCACTCCTTGTCTCCTTGTTCCTTGATTTTCTACCATTATAAAGAATCATTTTCGGCTTGATCACAGAGTTCTCCTTCCTGATAGTGTCCCATATACTACTGTGATCTTTTTGATGTGGGAAATAAGAGCTCTTCACCCTCTAGGATGACATATATCTTCCAATTTTTGGTTATTTACCTTTGCTAGGGACACAGGTCTCATTGTTGCTACCGTTTTCTTCCTCACTGAGATTCAGATTTTCTCTTTTTGGTACTTTTCCTTAGAAAGGGTGTATCCAGCCTGTGTCCCAGCTAGGTGCAAAACTCTATGTATTCAATACACCAATAAAGAGAAACAGATTTAACCTAGATAGTTTGAATGGTCCTTTAGCAGTACTTGCCTTCCTGAGGCAATCACTGGAGATAGATATTTGACATGATCAATCCTGTGGCCACCTCCTTCTCCTCATAGACCGTCCACAGAACATCCACAGACCTGAGAAATAAGGTCTTGGACTGTTGCCTTCAGGACTATGCACCTGAAATTCCACTGCCTGTCAATCCCAGGTAGTTGACAGCACAAATATTAGATCTTACTCTGTGTTGTATCCTACAGCCCTAGGTTTTGAGGCTGGAGGGACACCCAGGAACTTCATTCCAAACCAACAGGAGCCTTGTCATAATAATCCACAATTCCACAGGTTGCATGGTGATAACTTGTCTCTTTCAAAAAGCTGTAATTTTATTATTTCCTGTAAAAAAGAGGGCACTGGAGGTTTTCAACATTTAAGATTCCCCTGCCTCCCCAATTTGTCTTGTCATTGTTAAATCTTATCTCCACTTCTTTGTTTCCACCATTCTTTTTAAAGAATCATAATTGGTATGATTATCCTTGCTATGAGAATAATTAGCTAAAGCTTTTTGGCACAATAAATGGGGAACATCACATTTTAAGCAGCAGGCACTGAAACACTAAACAATACTGCTTTGAATAGGACCATAGAGAAGAGGCTCAGGTGAAACAATTGCTAATTTTAGCAACTTGAACTTTGTACCTTTATAGAAGAAAATTAATCTCACAGTAGTTTTTGGCTGTGAAATAGACAAAGCACTTTGGCCTCTTTTTAAAATAGACCTTTGATATTTTCAGTGGTGGAAGATGGTTGCAGAGTGAATCATCCCCTGATGTGTCGAAAAGAACCTTGCTCTTACAAGAGAAAAGTGTTTGATTCCTCTCCTTGGTGGCTGGGTAGGTCAAATACTACCTAATGCAAACAGCATTTTCCAGGAACACTTGCATTTTAGATATGAAATCTCTCAACAGAGAACTGGGCAAAGTCACACCTTGGAAATTAAAAAAAAAAAAAAAAAAAAGGTGGTTGAATTTTAAGTGCTCTAACATTGAAAACCCTGTTCCATGCTTAGCAAAACTGATTGTAGGGAACAGGTACACAAAGGTGCCTTTATGATATTTGAGTGGTGTCAGGTACATCTCAGTATCTGCCTAAATATCTCTCTCCTGCTGAATATAATAAGAATTCACATTACCTTTGACAAGACTGTTTTGAGACAGCAACTTGTTCATCTTACTGTGGTATTTCAGTTCTTCAGAAAGGTCACCAGAAAATCTGTAGGCCTAAGAAGGTTGCTTGGGACAAGTGGATTATGGTGATGAATTGGCCTAGTAATCATCCTGTTAACAGCATGGCCATGATGAGCCTTTTTTGCTTAGTTAAAGAGAATGAAGATATGATAATTCTATTTAAGAAGGAGGTTTTACCTGTTTGCTGGAACTGATTTTGGTCAGCAGAGAACTGCTGTGCTGTTGTAATAATATAACTCAGTGTTCAACCTTAGTGAGTAAATGATGATGTAAGTTTGATAGAACTAATTGTTGTTAGCTCACATAACTGTCACCTTGATAAATTGGAAAATAACATTATGAAATTCTTTAAAAAACCAGCATTGTTACATGAAAAAAACAAACTGAAAGTGGCTTAATTAATGGACTTATATCCTTTGCAGCTTTTCCTAGATTGTTGATTCTTCTAGGAAATGTTAAGCTAAAGAAAACAAAAAAATAACTTTGATTTCAGTGATAAAGAACAGTGACTTCATTTCTACTTAAATAATCTCTGACTTCTTTACTGACATGTGAAGCAAACCGAGTAAAGCTGTGTTATTCAGACCCTCATTAAACTGAAAACTAATATGGGTTTAAATATAGACCTTGGGATTTAAATTCCCAAAATATGCTTAAAACAGCTTCAGCCATGGGTTTAGGACATAATGAATTCACTTCTTGCCATCCTGGTTTATTCAGCTATGCATTGTGGTACCTCAGCAGCCCAGGTAGGACACATCTCCTCAGGGAATAAGCATCTCAGGGCTGCTTTTTTCATCTATATGTTTAGCAGAAAAGAAAACAAGCTTCTGGCCCTGCACTATTCACATAGTTACTAAAAGAAGAAATAGGAAATGACAGTCAGTTTGAAGTGTATTATAGGACTGAGAAATATTTGATCAGTTCCTGGAATTGCTGCATCTGTTCTGCAAACTCAACCAGATTATTTGATTCTTTGTGTCTTAATGACTGTAAGTGTAACTGGGGGCAAATCTTGTTTTAGTCCCAAGTAAGATTACATATCCCCAAAGCAAGTCTTCAATTCTTCGCTCATCACAGCTAATTGTGTTGCAAATTCTGTCATGCAAGGATTAATTATTATTATTATGTGCTTTTCATCTGGCAAGCTGGGCCATAACTGTGCTACCAGAGTATAAACAAAGTACAGCAAAATCGCAGATACTTAAGATCCCCAGAAGAAGACTAAAATTTTAGCAAATGCTCTTGGTTCATGATTCCTAATTCTGCTTCATTCTGCCAGATACTTAAATATGTTTTGTTCTGCCAGAATATTTGCTACTTCCGTAACTCTCTTCCATTTTGCTTGAATTATATAATTGTTAATTATCTCAGATATTTTGCATCCACTGATGATTTGTCCACAAAGAAATGTGCAGTTTACACCTGACTGCATGCCCAGTTGACTGCCCTTCTAAACTAGAGCTTACCAGAACCCGTGCTGCATCATTAAGAGGACACTCAGTTTCAGAATACAACTGCAACTGCCTTGCCTTTTTCTTCCTTTGGAAGGTGTGTTCAGGGTTCTCCCCTGTTAGAGATGCTTTTCAACTTCTGTCACTATTTTGACATTTTGATGCATCGCTGGGGAATGCTGAAATAGTTGGTTTGACACTGGTGTCACAACCTTCCATCTTTGCGTGAAAGCATCTATTACTGTATTTCCACATCTAACCACAATCTAGACACTCATGACAAACCACAATAGTCATGTTAGCCCAAGTGAAGGAGAGAAAAAGAAAACCTTCACAGCTCACTGGAAAATCACCTTCACTCTGCTAAAGCAAGATGTGAGTGCTGATATTTCACAGAGTCCCTTGGAACAAAAGCAACTCTCCATGCTGAAGGACAGTGGCACATAATGTGAGAAACAAAAAAGCGACATTTTTGGGTACATGGGGAAAAAGAATTGCAGAAAGAATGGCCATGCACTAGAACAGGTTGGATGGGTTTATGGAATCTCCATTCTTGGAAATTTTCATAACTCATATGGAAAATATTCCAGGCAACTATATCTAATGTCAAGATTAACACTCCATTGGACACAGGGGTTGGATTAGATGAGGCACAGTGGTTCCCTCTGCCTTAAGTGCTGTATGTATTCAGGATTTGTTCTGCCTGCCTCTCTCTTTGAGGACAGAGGGCACTTCCATGACTGAATGTCTAACTTTTAGATTATTATACTGAGATACCCATTCTAAGGGTATCAGGGAACTCAGAAGAATGCAAGAGAAATGTGAAAGTTAATACTAGAAATCAGACGAAGTTCAGCTATCATGACAGGAACCTATGTGCTCACACATGGCAGAGGTCACCAGGAAAGACAAAATTCAGAAATTATGTGTGGAGAATATGCACTGTGATCTCTGGCACCATTACGACTGGAATTAAGTAACAGGAAAAAGTGTGATGAAAAATTATTGTCTTTGGTACCAAAAGGTTTGTATCAAAGACAGCTTCTATAGCAGGTGAGATGCAACTCACCTGCTTGGCAGAATTGAATCTTCCTGGTGAAAAAAATAATTTATTGCTATTTTAAGGAACGTATGTTTCTTTGAAGTCCATTCAGTTTCGTCTCTCCCTGTAAAAGCAGCAGAGATAAAACCATTTTAACAGCACAGTACAATACGTTTCACATCTGCCTCTCCTTCTGGACATGCTCCTTTCTACCCATTCACCCCATGGGGAAATTAAGACAGGCGTGATTCTAATTTAATTCCCTTAGGAACATAGAGGGAGATGTAGCAAAGGCTACTGTCTGCATTAAGAATTGAGGCAGAGTAGCTACCTCGATGTAACTTCATATCCTTACTTAGGGAGCATTGATTTCTCCATGTAGGTCCCCTCTGAGCTTTCCATGTTTCAACACTTTGTGGATACCCTTGTGTGTTATCTTGAAGAGAAATTCATTGCATTTACCAGGTGAAATGTAAAGGAAAGCAGCTAAAAATGTGGTATACCACTATTACTTTAAATTGCTCCTTAATTTTTAAATAATCTAAAGATTCAGAATTTTTTTCCTTCTCAGTAGTTAATTATGGACTTTTATTTGACTGTTATACACCCAGCAATGTTTCTATGGTTTCCTTCTGGTAGTTTTTTTGGAATATATTTTGAAAACTTGGCAGCCATACAACATTTCTTTATATTGTGCATGCTAACTATCAGGTTTTTAATGAGATAGCTATGAAAATCTCAGTAGCAAAGGCATAGAAAAACCACTGTTCAGAATTCTGCCTTGTCTCATAAAAAGCTAAAAGAGTGCACATCTTGCACATCACTCAGTTTATAACTCAGACTGGATAATCGCAGCATATTTCTAAGGCCCAAGCTCAGCCCTCTCTTTCTCTACTACTGCATCTTGCTGTCACTCATTTCATCACCCATTAAATTATTGGGCAAGATCCTTGGGCCAAGAATTATTTATTTGTTCTGCAAAATGCCCAGCTCATTAAAGCAGCTAAATTGAATAATAATATTGGTGAGACAGTGGGTGGCATTGATAGAACCAGTTTGCTGTCAGAGGGAACTGTTTGCAAAACATTTTAGATTTAGAATAACATCATGGAATGTCTTACTGTACTGCATTTCAGAAAGCAGTGAGATAGATTTGTGATATTGAATGCTATTTTACAGATGTTTTTTTTCCTGCTCTTAAAAATCCCATTTGATTTAGGATTTTCCTATGCTGGCATTTTACCTCCAGTCTATACCTCCACTTCAGGTATAGACAGAAACAGGAGAGTCTGTCTGAAACTCATATAGGCATATCTGCTCTATCTTTACTTCAGATTATCTTGCTAAAAATATAACTCTGTGTACTACAGTTATTCCTTCATTTTGCTATGTGTAGAATGCATGTGGCTTATCACTTTTAGCTATGGTTGCAATCCACCACTGCCGGTTCATCTTCATTAATGATTTTGCTCAAATTCAGTGCTGAGATTTCTTTAAAATTTAGCATATTTTAGTTAATATATTGCAAGATTTTGCCTCTTTTCCCAAGCCACTGTAGTGTTTACCATTGCCTCTTCCATCTAAATGTGACTCCAACCAGGCATCAGCCCAAAAGTGGTTGGATTCATGCTGATGAATGAATATTTTGATTCATACCCCTCAGAAAATAACTAGCATTTTGAATTTTCTTTACCTGGTTCCTCTGGAATAATCTCTCCTATTGGAATTCACAAGAATATGAGGTTAAGTTTCTTGGGTACCAGTTCTGTATCTTTGGCACTTAACTGCAGTGATTCTGTATTCAGATGCACAAATTTCCAATTATATTCATTGCAGGAGATAAAATATTGATCTTTCTGCATGCTGGTGTGCTTGCTGGTACTTGATTTTGGGAATATGGTAATGTGAAAGATCTCAAAATGATACAGTCAATTGCAGACGTAACCATTGGTGTCTTCAGTTTCCTAAATTTGTATTTCTTTGTGAATAGTCTGTGATTACAAAGGAAGATATCAATTCTTTCCTTTCAGTTGTAACTCTGTATGTTTCTTAAAACAGTTGTCAATATTAAAAAGAGATGGTTAATGCATTCCTTGCTGTGCATTTCAATATCTACTCACCAATAAATTCCTACTGGTCCAATTTCCCTTTGGTGTATTGGCTAAAACATTTGTTAGACTGACAGATATGGATATAATTTATAGATTTCTAAGTAAGAAAACAGGGAACATGCATAAATATAGATCTCTACAGTAAGAGTCAGGAGTGTGAGCCAATGAATGGATGCACTTGGATGTGCTCTGCAGAGTTCTGGGGTCTTCTTAGAATTATTTGATGAAGGTTTTTACCTGTTTAAACTAATATTTCTCGTTGAGTGCAAAACCAACAGCAGCTTGGGGAAGGAAGGCAAAGTAATAAACAGCACCTGTTTTACTGAACAATTTTCTGGAATTAAACTCTTGTTAATGTATCAAACAATCAACTGGAAATTTATCCAACAATAACAACAAAAAAATGTTCAAAGATGATTAATCTAAGCCTGTTGCACTAGCACTGGATCTCAAGGGAAAAAATCTTCATATTGACATTAGACAAAGCTAATTTTAGTAACTGATAATTGATGGATGTTTTTCTAGTCTAATCTGGTTTCTTGATCTCTTGATCTCTGCTCTGTCTCCAAATAAGGTCCATTTATTTAATTTTACCCAGCAGCCCGATTATGCACCATAAGCTTATTTCCATTAATTAAAATTTGAAATGTCTAATGCTTTCTGTGTCCTTTTGCTAGAAATATAAATGCAAAAGAAGCACAGATAGGCACAGTACCAAAGGGTTCAGAAAAACACCCAGAAATACAGAGATTAAGTAAGGCACCTGAATTCTCCCATTGACTAGAACTCTCTAGGTGGAACCTTTATATCTGAGAACATACGTGGTGGTCCAGTGAACAGGACTGGACCCAGCCTCAAGAGATCTGCAGTACAAACCCAGAGAAGGTTTTTTCAAATGGAAGAGGGAAAAAATAGCAGACAGTGAAATTAGGAGAATGGGGGACAGGCAGTGAAACATATAAAATACATGTAGGTGTGGAACTTACAACATGGTTTAGTGGTGGCCTTGTCAGTGCTGAGTTTATGATTTGAATTAACGATTTTAAAGGTCTTTCCCAACCTAAATCATTCCAGATCCTCCCTACTGGTATCTGCTCCAAACCTTGGCAGTCAGAGCCTTTAGGAGCTCTACAGACACAAGCAGATTTCAGGTTTTCATGTTCTCAGTGAGGCAGTTTTTTGGACAGGATCACTCTGAGACGTGGAACAAAGGAGAATCACTGCTGCCCTGCCCCACAGCTTCCTTGGATCCTGCTTGGCTCTGTCGCACACCCAAACCACAGATTTTGCACTTCAGCCTCCCAAGTGGGAGATGAACATCATGTCCTGCTCTTTCTGTGAAGTTATCAAAAGGCTTTATGCAGGAGCTCACTTGAATCACAGAGAGATTTTCTTTAATCAGAGCTAAGTACCCCTTTTTTCTGCTGGTTTGAAGCGGGAGCTCTTTGGAAGATGATTTTTGCTGTGTTGCTATCATTGTTTAAGTAGGGGCACAGTCATTAGGAATAGAAAGCAAACACTGTTAAATGGGGAGGGCAGCCACTGTAAGCAGGCCAACCTTCAAGTAGCAATTTTAATGAAAATATTGTGAATAAAAATGGACTAAAAAATCTGGACCCAGACAAATAACAGAAAATATTTGCAATGATGGATAGCAGAAGGAATTGAAACGTTTGAGGAAACCATTCTGCTAACATCAAACTAGATCTGGTTGATGTTTTTCCATTGACAGAGAAATTAAATGGACAAAATTTGTTTCCTGCAGGGACTCCTCAATTTTCTAGTTTCCACTGAAATGACCCCTTTCCCGTTTATACTATGGCTGTTTAAATGACATTTTGAATGAAACCTTATGATATGACTCAAGGATTGCTTCACACTTCTGTTAATGTGTGTTAATAAATTGCCCCCACAGTATTGATGAGGTAAAAAACCAAAAAACCTGCTGGGGATTGCAATGCAGGGGTCTCTCAAAAATCTGTTTTTCTTGTGTCTGTGCAAGTTCCTGGTCCCACAGAGATAAAATAACATCACCTGAATACCTGTGTCCCAGCCAGGGGCCTGAGAGTTTTAGCCAACATTTAAAGGTAGTAGATTTCTTAATTGAATAAACATTGGAAACATTGGAGATAACAGTCAGGTTCTATCCAGAAATTCTTTTAAAAAAACCCTAAAAATCATTTTAAATTTCTGAATATAATTTAGAACTTTAGCATTTTTCTTATTGCTTTTCTTTGGTTTTTTCTCTTCTCCTTTCTCTGTCTTTTCCTCTCTTTCTGTTATTTCCTCTGGGGGGGAAAAAACCTCTAAAAAAAGTTCTTTAAAATTCTTTGACATTTACCAAGGATATCCAGTAAGGAAAGAATTTAAAAGACATAAATAAATGGGGAAAAATGACATCCATAATCCGAAAATTCCAGGCAGCCAAAATATTGCTATTTCAGCTTTAAGCAGAATGACACTTGAGACGGTGTTGAAATCTTTTAGAGAAAGTAATAGGTTTTGAATTTTTCAGTTCCAATCCAGAAGAAAGTAACTTTTGTTGTGGGAATATTAATTTCAATTTGGAGTGATTTTTTAGATTAAAACATTGGATTTTTATTGAGATGCCAGCATGGAATTTTTTTTTTTACGGAAACTGGAATTCAAAAAAAGTGGTAACTGAAAATGTTGACTTATTTTTCAGAGTGCAACAGCTTCTTTTTATTTTTATAATTGTGTTTATTTTGAATTTTAGGATACTTTCCTGAATCTATCATTTTACTGTTAAAAGGGCATTGAGAAAATTAATAAAGACACTTTACAGAAACTGAATAATATATATGTAAAGGAATTAATTTTGTTTTAGAAAGTATACAAAAAGTTAACCTCTTGAATGATAAAGGACATCTCATAAGGGTCAACATTTGAGGAGGTTTGGTTGCTAGGAAACCATCACTAAAGTTAGTCAGGATAGCAAATGTTTTATTTCAAATAAAACCATTAATTAGTATGCAGGTACTATAAAACATATTAGGTATCTGTTGATGTAAGAATATATATGGAAAAAACCAGGATTAAATTAAAATTTTTGGTGAAAATCAAATCGCTTCAATAGGTACAGGGAGTTCTTTTCATGGGTTAAACTGTATCTATAAATGCAAAAAAAAAAAAAAAAAAATCATAAGGAGTCTAACCCTGATGAAAAATTCATTTTGCTTGTTGTTACATTCATTAATTGTATTGCATAAAGAACACAAAATAAAAGACTTCAGTTCATAAAAACCACAGCTGCTGACTTTGCCATGAGTGTGAAGACTAGAACTGTTCAGAATGACTTAGGGAATAAAAGAAAATACATTAATTGAAAAAAGAATTAAAGGATGCATTCCCATGTAGGGTGACTGCACAGTGAGAGAAATCTGGGCAGATACAATAAAAACTGAGCAGGGTTACAAAACTAATCTGGGGTTTGGACTTCTTTGTGGGCTGGGGATACAACCCTATGCTGAGATCACAATTTCTCCTTTGTCAAAATATAAAACCTCACCAAAATCCTCGGTGCAGCCTCGTTCCTCAGCTGTTTGCACCCCCAGCACTCGCAGAGGGTAATTGGGATGTCACCAAATCCTGAGGAGGGATTCTCATCCCGGGAATGGCACCCTGGGTGATGGGGGCTCTCACAGAGCCACTGCTGCTCAGTCAGGGGGCTGGGAGACACTGACACCTGAATACATCTCATGTTCCAGTTGGGAGAGAAGGCAGAACAGGGAGGAGAGGGATCCAAGCACACATCTTTCAAACCTGACACTGATGAATGATTTAAATCGCTACTTGTCCTTCAAAAATTAAATGCTCATGGTGAATTTTTAAAAGTGTTTCCTGCCAAATCAGGGTGAGGTCTGTGGCTTCTAGCAGCCTTCACAAATGGCATTCAAGCTTTACTCAATTATAATATTTCCATGTTTATTTACTACATACAATGTTGCGTGTTCATTGTTAAATTCAGAAAAAAATGTGATTTATAAATGTTTTCTGGGGCAGAATTGCTTAATATTTAATCCTTATTGCTGACAACATCCTTTCCAGGGTATGAAATATACTGTTTGCAAATCTCAACACAAATCTAGCAAAATTAAAAAAAAAAAAAAATCCCAAATATGCACAGTTTAAGGCATTCCATTTTAATAAAAATACTTTTCAATAGATTCCCCTGTTTTCTTCCAAATTCTAAAAACCGCAGGCTTTATTAAAATCTTCTTAAGGCTTTAAAAATCTGCATAGAATTTAATCGTGCAAATGAATGGAAGTTTGCAATATTTGTATCACAAAGATTTCTGTCAAAAACCCACAGTTGGAAATAACATGCTGTTTGTCGTGTAATTGTTACTATTCACTAAAGCAGAAAAAGCAAGTGCAGAGAGCTAAAGAACTGACAGCCTAGTCATTTAAAACTACAGGTTGTCTCCTGGATGACAATAGTTTTCCAAGTAGAGCCTAACCCATGCCGAGAAGTTGCTTGCTGGAAGTATATATAGGATAATATTTTAACACTTTAGTTGAAGAGAGATTTTTTCCTTAAAAAATAAAGAAATATTACTCAGAAAATGTGGAGAATGCACGAATGGCATATTACCTTCTTTGTCTTTTACTTCACAATGTTTTTTTATGCTCAAGTTCTAAATTCTAGATTAATTAGCTTTATTATGGAAGTTGATTTAACCCTGAGCTGTGAAGCAGTATGGAGGAATTTAAGAGTGACCAGTTTTCTGTACTTGAAAACCTCTGTAACTCTTTTTTTCTGGGCAATAATCTTCCACCTATAGAATGAAGATAATAATTCCTGCTTGTCAGTTAGGTAAAATTGGAATTAGGGGAAAAAAATTATTTTTATAAGATTGAGGAAATGGGTAAATGGCAGATGATGTGACTGTTTTTTAAACATAGGTAAGAAGAAATACCTGTGTGTTTTCATTAAATTGCTGAGCAGATGGCCCTTATTTTTTCATTTGATAATATTGAAATAACAGCACTCTATAAAATCAGATACTTTGTCTGGCAATATTATGACCTATGGCTTTTTATTAGCATAAGCACACCCTCAAACTGAATTTGCAGGCAAGTGTTCTTGTCTGATTCACAGTGATTCTATTAAAATTGTTAAGGATTACATCGAGTTGATCAGCAGTGACTGAGTGGAATTAACACTTTTTATTGTAATTGGTTAATTAATGGTTGAAGCTGGGATCTACACAAAGACAGGCGGATCCCCCTACTGAAACCCAAACAAAGAAAGGACCCGCAAGGGTGACTTTGTGTAGCTTAAAGAGAGTTTGAAGAGGTTTAACAAAACCCCAAACAATAGACCAGAGCTTTGGAAAATACTATTCCTAGCACTACAATGAAATAAAAAAAACCAAAAACCAACAAACCACCTTCTTTGAATAGATGGGTTTTCTTTGCTTTGTGCTAACAAAGCACATTGTATTAACAAATCTCTGGAGACACTGTAGTAACTCGGGCTCGATTTGAAGGTAAGAAATAAGGCACATTAGATTTCAAGAGGATTTGCAAAGTCCTCAGCAGCTTTGTCCCAACTGCTACTACTATTTATTTTGTGTATTTGCTCTTCCTGGTTTATCCCATCTAGCTTTAGGCACTTAAATTAAACTCCTGGTCATGAGGCAGGTTTGTGTCTCAGGTGCATTAAATTGTCCTCCGAAGTTGCTGATGTTTTTCTGGTGACCAGAGAGAAAGCTGCAGCTCCTACCTCAGGTATGTCATTTTAAGTGATAGATCCAATCTTTAGTGGTTTGCTCATGGTTATGCAGGTCATAGGTTCTTGGAGAGCCTCCGTTTTATTCATGCGTCACCTGCCTATTTTTTTCATTAAGTGTTGCAGTAAATGTAATTCTTGCTTCAAGTTCTGTTGGTGTCATCTGTATTAATTTCAGTATTTTACATGTCTTTGAATTTGGACCGCTGAAATTAATAGGTATTTTGGCACTGACTTCAAGGGCAGCAGGGTGAAATCCTATCCATCCTTTGAACTTTTGAGTCCTTTAAAAATTAAACAAATAGTTAACAGTATAAGAATAATGAAGGATAATTTTTTCTGACCATAAACAAGAGATTTTAATAAAGCTGGATTTTATGATAACTGCATTTTCCTGTCTGCATTTGTGCAAACGTTGTCACACCAGACACAGGGAATTTAGTGGGTACATGAGCAATTATGGACTTGGGTCTGCCTGGGACACTCTTGTCTTTCTTGTCCAGGTGTTATTCACAGACTTAAATTTGGATTTCTTCAATAAATAAATGAACTACATAATATAGCCCTGTGTTATGTGAACAGTGCAAACAGAATGCTATTTGTCACTTAGTTATGAAATATTTCAAATAGCAAAGGCTGTTTTTAAAAGCTCCTTAAACCCATATGTGTGTACGTCTATCTGACCAAAGAATAGAGAGATACCAGTTAGCAAATAATTTTTTCTGTATGACATCAGACCTTACAGCAAAGTAAAAAAAAAAATGACTGACATGTCTTCACTTATTACAAGTACAGAAAAAGTATTTCTATATAATTTATTCTGAAAGGAAGGTTTATATGTGTTACTAAAGATAAGACATTTGTTCCCTGCTTTATTCTATATATTTCTTTGCTTTCAGCTAGTAATCTTTCTTTGAAATACCATGGAAACAAGCAAATATGCCTCATTAAATTTTCCTTGCAGGGAAGAAGAGGGGGAAAAAAACAACAAAACAGAAAAAGCAGAGAATAACAAGAATAACATAGAAAGGTGATTAGATTGCTCTTCTTGATTCTTTCAGGCATAGTAGGATAATTTTCTGGGGAAAAGCCACAGCAACAACTTACTTCTTGGATCCCCTCACTTCTAGTTGGACTGCTTTCCAGCTGAATACTGCAATATTACTTCACATTTTACAGTCTTGCTCATCACTGTGAGATATGAATCATAGCTGATACCCAACAGTCCCTTACTAGAGCTAAAATAATGCTTTTTAAATTATTTTTAAAGGACTTTTTAAATATCCCTATAAAATCATATTTTAAAATTCAAACTTTGCATAAATTAATATCTAGCTGACATTTTATGCATAGATATGTTTAGAACTATTTCCTTGCTATCAAAAAGAGGGCCAGATTTCCAATGAGACACCACTAAATTCAGTAAAGCTATGCTGATATACAGCAGTTGAGGACTCAGATAAGGAAAAGTTGTTAAACCAGAATTTGCAAGTATACCCTTTAATAAGGGATTTAAAATTGCATTGCTCTTAGAAGCAATTTTGACTTTCAGTAATACACCTTGCTCTGTCTTCAAATGTCATTGAGATCCCAATGAATTGGTTGTGGAAGATCCACACACCACTGGTAGGAATCTCCTACCAGTTTGCCCAAAACTCGTCCTGTAGCTTTAACTAAGGTGATGTCTGAGGTACATGTCTTGAAATTAAACTCCACTCTTCAGAATATCCCCACAATCTTAAAGTCAACTTGGTAGTGAAAGGGATATTGATTTAGCTGAGTTAGTATTTTGCACCCTGAAATCTACTTTAACAGAAGAAAGATCAATAAATTGCTTTCTCAGATCAGTCTGTGTTTTTATTTAGCTGGCGGGAGGCGTAATTCATTTCCCAACGTGTTAATTTCTAACAGTGCAAAGGCAAAGGCCCTCAAGACCCCTTTACACTGAGACAACTCAAAGCTACAGGGAGAAATAAAGCCAGCTGCCAAACAGTGTGAGCCTGCAGGCAGCCAGAGAACATCCAGAGGCAGGGAATGCCTGAATGCCATAAGGTCTGTGGGGACAAGTGCACCCTACCGCTCCGTGAACTCTTGCATCTGGGCTGTGTCCCCATTTAGGACACTCCTGGAGCACCCAGAACCCAGAGCTGGTTTCACTATCCCTTGGAAAAAAGCTGAGAAGGCCAGAGTTGGTGAATTAGCTGGGTGAGGAAGAGCCAGGCTTCATCCATGCATGGACTTCCTTGGAATGGTGTCCACCTTCCCACCTTCAGAGAGCTGCCAGTTAAACACCATCCAAAGGGTTCTTCCCCCTGACTGCCCCAATTTTATCTATCTGAAGCAGATTCATACAAGCAGCTCTCTGATCCAGTTCCTGAATTAATCCCAGGCCATTTTAAGAGGAATACAATGTGTGAGGGGTAGCTAACAGATTCAGCAAAAACATACTGATGAACTAAATCTAGAAATTGATTTCCAATGAAAGGCTTAAAAAAACCTAAAAAAAATTCCCTCCAGAGGATCAGAAATGTAACAGCATTAACCCTGTGCCAAGAAAAGTGATAGATCCTGAGCTGATTGTCTATTCAAGCAAAGAAATAAGTCACGTCAAAAAAATATCCACATTTTGAAAATAATTTGGTAAAGCATCTCAAGCTGTTCAGCCCTGCTGCAACCACATTGCTAAAGGGTGGTGAAGGCAATAATAGTCTAGGATTTCCTGGCATGTCGCTGCCTTTTTGCTGATCCACGAAATCCAAAATGCCATTGTCTCTAGGAGGGAAACAAGTGCCTATAAAAACATTCTCGAGTGACTATACAGGAGAACACTGCGGGTACACCACAGCCCAACAGGTCATTAAATAATTGGTACAAAAAAGTATTGTGTGGGATATTTTTACTCAGAAAATTATTCAGGTTTTATAATTCTATTCCTGTGACTGAAAATTACAGTTCTCTGAGGCAGAGAGAAAACTCATCTGTACTTCAATGAAGGTTGTTCTTTCTGAAAGGCAAAGGTGTTAGTCTGAAGATTTTAATGGCAAAATGTGTTATTCTAGTTATCTGACTTCCTACATGACAAATACCCCTTTACAACCCACGTGTTTAAGCTTGATGGTTTTGGTTGAACTAGGGCACATCCTAGTGCTAAGGAGAGACTAGTGGAGAGACCTTTATTCTTGATGGGAAAATTTGAAATGATGGAAATGAAGAGAGGGTGAGAGGGCTTTAGCTGGAAAGAGAAGGTTTAGAGGTGTCTTACCAGTGTATAGAAATACCTGGTGTGGGAGTAGGGAAGACAGAGCTGGACCTTTCACAGTGGTGCTCAGTGACAGAACAGACAGGGAGCACAAATTCAAATACAGAAAATTCCATGTAATTTATGAAAATCAGGTTTATTGTATGGGTGGTCAAACACCCAACAGATTGCCCATGTTGCAAGTCCCTGTCCTTGTGGATATTCAAGTCCCATCTGGATTCAGCTCTGAACAAGCTGCTGCAGAAGACTCTTCTTTGAGCGGTTGTGTTGGACAAGATGCTCTCCAAAGGCCCTTTATACCTTCAACAGTCTTGTGTCCCTGTACCAAACACTTCATCCTGTAATCTAATAACCAACAGCAAATAACAGCTGATTACCCTCCAGAATAAAAATCAGCATTTATTTCCCATTTAATTTTATCTTCAATTTCTGGCCGTTGGATCTTGGCTCGTTTCTGGCCACTTGATTAAAGAGCTCTCTTCTAGCTGCTCTTTAGGTACTCTCAGATCAAGCCACCTGTTAACCTTCTTTCTGATAAGCCAAAGGGTATTTCCACAAATAAATACTCCAAGTTCTTGGTTAAAATGGAAATTGAGCCCTTAATCTAGCCAATTTGCAGGAACAGGTACTTTACTGTCCAAGTGCAATCTGAACAGATTCTGACTGTTGAACTCGCATCCCTCATTGTCTCTTACAACTTGTGATGAGTCAAGTTAATAAAATACCAAAAAAAAAAAATCCCCAAAGCCACAAAACCACCTCTCCCACCTAAAAGTTATCCCTACTTCCAAAGCTAGCAAGAGATAATAAGTATTATATTAGGTATATTAGAGTCTTTTTAAGATTCTGGCATGGTGTACAGATTACCTGGAAAACAGTTAGCACTGAAAAAGGTCAATTTTAGGTGCTAAGTTGCAGAATCTACCTGACCCATCTTTTGATATTTTTTTTTTTTTTAGATTTTGGTAAGAAATATATTTGCATTGTTAGTGGATATCTAAAATACTATAAACAGAGTAATAATTGAAGATATAACCAGTTTAATGGGTAGAGAAGAATATGCAACTGTAGGTAAATTGATTTGCCATTTTACACTAGAAACACATTGCAGTAAAGTTACTGAAATCAGTGGTGCTATGTAGCTTCAATAGTTGAAAAATTCAGCAATGCATCAAGCCCAGTAGATGACTACAACAAACATCCAGAAACAGGGAGATTCCTTTAGACTGTATAGTGAATTTTTTTCCTTATTTCTATCAGATATATTCTTTTGTTTAAAGGGGTCTGGGTGCTAGAGAAAGAAAAATTGATTTGAAAGTATATTTAATTTTAGCTGTAACCTGTGTTCAGTTAGTGTTCATAGCAAGGGGCTTTGTGGCAAATCTTCAGCGTGCTGTTTATTAATGCTAGCTAGGAGATTTTAGAGGAGCTTGAGTGTCAGAGCTTCTCTCTGAGTTCATCCCCAAATTCCACAGTCTCACTACTCAAAGATCAGCTTAAATTTGGACTGAAATTTGAGGACTCCTGCCATGAACAATAAATATTACTTACCAAAGCAACATTTAATCACTCTCCTCCATCAAATATTCCATATTGATTCTAGTCTACTTTTTATTTCTTCTACTTTTACTTAACCTTCACATAATCTCTGACATAACAAGACTAACAATGAATAATTCAATGGTTAATCACAACCTTGCTCCCTATGCCAGCATCAGTGGGGTTTTTGTTTCTCTTTATATTCCAATATGGTAGAAGAGAGTTTTGTTTGTGTATTTGCTGCTGTCTGTTGTTCCTGCACCTGTCTACTCCTCTCTGAAAATGAAGTTTATTGTTTCCTTAGTTTCTTTGTGTAAAAATCCCAGTTCAATTAGATTACCTTTTCAGAAAGGATGGCAGACATAAAGGTACAGCTGCTTAAGCAATTAGCAGAGCAGCATGACATGTGCAAGCCTAGAGCTATTGGGAACTCACCTGGCTTCACATGCCATTATAAACTCTGAGTTTGGTTCAGGTCACTGGGAGGGACAGGACATGTTGGAGCAGAATCAAACTTGCTGGTGAACTCCTCTCTATGACAGGAGCCACTTTTAAGCCCTTCATACTTAAAATTCATCTATTCCAACATTTGGGCTAAAATCCGTCTCCAGGCTAAGAAATGTAAATGCAAGAATCTACATGTTGCTCTCTAAATGTTGCTAAGGTGGGTCTGTTTGCATCACTTTTAGAGCAGATCAAGCCAGGACGACAGCCTAGAAAATTAAATATTTGGCTGACCTGCCTTTGTGTGTAATTTTGGGTGAGCTGAACTGCACAGTGTATTTAGGGGGTGACAGCTGGAGACTAAACTGAATCACCTTAGGGCATCTTAAATGGCATAAAACCTCCTTATTAGGGGAGCTGAACACCCTTTTTTTGTTAGTTTGTTTCCTATTATCAGTCTTTCCCTGTTCCACTTGTATGGAACCTTCCCACATACTTGGCATTACCCTTAATCCAATTTTATGTTACACATCATCAAGATCAGAATTATTCAATGGTGAGAATCATGGAAAATCTAATACAATTTTTGCTGTAGTAGGTTCCCAAAGTCTCCTCTGCTTAAAAAAGCACATTCACATGATTAAGATTATGATATTTCCCAGCTACTTTGTTTCATTTACAGGGGACTTTGACTTGCTTATCTAATTCCAGGAGAGATAATAAACTATGGCCACAATCGAAAAGATAGAAAATCTCATAAATCAATAAAGAAACTTTTGGGAGGAAAGACATTCCGTTGTTTTTATTTTACAGAGAGCAGAAAAGGACAGAGAACAATTAATGAGCAGTGACACTTAGGAGATTTCCAGTTAGCCAGAAACTCAGCTGAGTCCCTTGAAACCTGTTTTCCTGTCTCAGCCACCAGCCCATGTATTTCCTCAGACCTCTGCTCAGTTTCTCAGCAGTAACAACAATTAGAAAAAGCACAGAAATCACTTAATTAATCTCCATAGAATTTTTTGTTTTTCAGTAGGATGTGGGAGAGGAGACATGAGAAAAGAGCAAGCAGAAGTGAGGGAAAGAAAAACACAGTAACAGAGTTTCAGGCAGTGGTCTAAGCTCTGGGGAACAGAGGTTAAGTCACTGCTTGGCATAATTTGCAGTAACTTGAGGTGAAAAACTCCTCAGGCAAAGTGAATATCCATGAATGTGACCTCTTCTGCTTTTGGGATAGACAGACTTGTATTTAGGGATAATCTTCTGCAAAAATATGGTATTTATCACAGTGCAGAGCAAAAAGAAAAAAAAAAAAAAGAAGGGGACAGGGACTTTAAATCGTTTCTATAACATGAAATTGGTGTCTTCCATTCTCATCATCAGTGCTGAGCTCTGCTTCCAGAGAAAGGATGAGTTTGCAGCAGCTCCCACATGTACTTGTTCTGAAGCTTTGCTAGGTCATCTGCTGCTCTCAGCTACAGATATATTTTGCAGTGGCAGCCAAATAAAGCTCATTTGTCAGAGCACAGTGCGAGTGGGGTGATTACTGGGCCTTGATTACTACTGTAATACAAATAAAGAATATTAATAAGCCAAATTACATTCTGAGTCCTTTTACCGTAGCTTTGCAAGAAGGAAAAAAAAGCCAACTAGATTGTGAAGGCATTTCACTAATGGTTAATGAATATTTATTACTTTTGAAGAAGAAGAAAACTATGTCAGGGTGCTGCATAGCCCTCTGTATAAATGGTTTATCCTTGCATTTTTCTCCCCATCAACTGCCTTCATCAAGGTCTGAAGGAAATATTTCTTCTTTTCATTTCAGGTGGCACAGATAATACACATTCTGTTTGGAAAGTCCTGGGAGAAAGCACAGCATTTACAAACCCTGTGACAAAGCTGGTGAAAAATCCCAAATGTCCCACTCTGTATTTGGACCATTACAGAATGAGGACACTGGAAGGGAAAGTGACATTCCCAGGGATTCATTTGATCTAGGGGTAGGTAGGGGCTGTGCTGGTTTTGGCTCATGTAGAGTTAATTTTCTTCACAGCAGCCAGTCTCAGGCTGTGGTTTGGATTTGTGCTGAAATGGTGTTGATAATACATTGGTGTTTTCGTTATTACTGGGCAGAGCTTACACAGAGTCAAGGCCTTTCCTGCTCCTCACCGCATTCCACCAGAGAGGGAGTTGGGGGTACATCAGGAGTTGGGAGGGGACACAGCTGGAACAGCTGACCCCAGCAGATCCCAGGGATATCCCAGACCATACAGGGTCATGCACAGTTCATAAATCTCAGGAGAAAATAAAGAAAAAGGTGAGGAGGAAGAGAGGCAGGGGAGCATTCAGATAGATGGCATTTGCCTTCCCAAGTCACTGTTACATTTGATGGAGCCCCGTTTTCCTGGTGATGGCTGAACACCCACTGCCCATGGGAAATGGGCAATGAATTCCTCGTTTTGCTTTGCTTGTGCACAGGTTTTACTTTACCTATTAAACTGCCTATACCTCAAACCATGGGTTTTCTCACTTTTACCCTGGAAATTCTCTCCTCCAGCTCGATGTCGATGGACTTGAGTGAGCAGCTTTGTGGCACTGAACTGGCTGGGGTTAAACCACGACAGGGTAAAAGGTCCTTTGCCATAGGCACCTTGAGGAAGAATCCAAAAAGTTATCAAATGAGCACATCTCTCCAGAACTCTTTCTTATAAATATTTCAGCAGAACAGGAAGAGTTGGTGACCCTTGATACCTTTTAATGGAACTAATAAACTGTCAAAGGGCTTTTTTTTTTTCCCCCTTCAGTAGGAATTAGGTTTCCAACTTCCAGTGACTCAATATTTCCAGAGAGCAGTCTTTTCTTACTGTGTCTGGATTTTCTCCTTGCATTCAATGTAAGATCTGATGATCTGGGGGAAAAAAAAGTCAAAAAAAATTCCAGTAAAGAGGAGGGGCTGTACTGGTGACAGAAGCACTTTTAAAAGTTCCATTTTCAACTTTAGAAGGAACTAACTTGGAGTCAGATGCTTTGCTTTAATTTTCCATGGCACAAGTTGAAGGCAAATACAGCCCATAATATTTTTGTTCATGCTTGGGTAGTCATTAATGTGCCTTTGTGTTAAAGGCAGAAGTGATACAAGACTTGCAGAAGACCCTTTTTGTTATTGATCACACATTTTTTAATCTTTCCTTTTTTTAAGTCTTCATAAAATGTTAGAGGTTTTTCCCCAGTTTACTTTAAAGTTGTTTGTAGAAAAGGTTGATTTTTTTCCTGCTTGGGATTCCAGGGACAGATTGAGATTTCTTTAATTAAAATACTAAGGGAAGGAAACAGAATTAGATTTCTTGAGTTTTAACTTTAATAAACACCAGTTTATTAGATACTTCAAAACAACCACTCTGTGGTGCCTATTTCAACATTTTACTTTTCTGCATAACTATATGGGGAAGTTGTGTCTAAACAGCAGCAATTCCCCTTTGCACATAACCTTTTGGATAAATGAGATCACTCAACATTATAAACTCAAGCACTGAAAAAAGCAAGGTTCAAAGCCCAAAGAACCTAAATTCCTGTAGTGAATAAGCAAAATGACCACTGGAATATCATACGAAGGTGAAAATGTGGATCTGCAGTATGCACAGGTTCCAAGGAAGGTTGAAAGTTCTCTTCAGGAGAAGTTATGTAGTAGAAACAGAATTTAGCTTCAGTGTTTTCCACTGGGAAGCCCATCTGAGCACTTACTTCTGATGTGTTGGATAGTCAGAATGGACATCCAAATTGTCCAGGGACTGAGTGTCCACTTCCTACTCTGATGTTGCATCTGTGAGTCTTGAGGATCTACAATTTTGGCCCTGACACCTACTATGAAATCATTATTCATGCATATTTCTTGATTTTTCTACAAAGAGATACTTACATGACCGGGTAAGTGCTGGCTGCAAAAAAACCTATGACGTCTCAGATCACCACAAAAGAGATTTTAAAGATTATACCTTTACCATCTAGTTAGATGGTTCTTAATGCACTTAAAGGAATTTTATTTATTTTCAGTCTTACATGTTTGCTTAGGTTGTATTGTACCTAACAGCATCAAACTCCTAGTGTTCTACTACACATTTACCCTGTAAGGTCCATTTCCAAAGATACACTGAGGCTGACAGATTGCATTCTGCACTCTAAGATCCCTGGGCATGTTATATAGGCACAGAAAAAAATATCGGTTCCAGAATACTCCAATATGATTTTTTTTTTTTAAGAGAAACAGGCCTTATGCAAAAATTAGAAGTTTCTGCAGTTTAGAAACTTTCCTACTGGCCCACTTTTATCTGTGACCTTCTCAGTTTTTGTGAGCACCGTAAGAAACTCGCTAGTTTTTAATTAAAAGTTTTTATGATACTGTGTCAACTTCAATTATCCTCTACTTCTTGCCTTCATCCTTCCTTCCCAAAACCACCAAACAAATGCTCTCTTCCCACGACAGCTGGATATTGAGGGCATTTGTTGAGAGTATGTCTAAAGCCTCTCTGTAGTCCATGGAACTTTAGCACATGTTTAACTGCTGTACTAAATTGCATTGTGTGGATCTGATCCAAAGCCTATTGATGTCAAAGGAAGAAAAGCTCCCATTGACTTCAGTTAGATTTCGATCGGGCTTTTTTTTTAAGTGAAAATGATTATGCACTTTTACTTTTAAACATTTATGATGAAAAGCGTCAGCAAATAATAATTTATGAATAGACTCCCACAAAACAAAAGTGTCAGGAGCTGAAATACTGGGGTAGATAGGCTTTCAAGATCTGTCACTCTACCAGCATTGTACAGTTTAAAGGCACTGCATGTACTCGGTTTTCTGAGAGGGTGTGTGGACAAGAAACCGTTCTCATTCATTACTTTTTTAGTGAGAGAGGTTTGATCTTGGAGCCAGATGATGACTGGGACCTTTTGCACAATGTTTTGTGTTCGTCATTCATTGCATTGATATAATCCTGGTAAACTTCCTGAAAGAAGGTTTTATGCCTTTAATGTACCGTGTATTTCTGTTTAAAACCAAGAAATTCCTAGTTAAGATTCCACCACAATTGAAGTTTAAAATAGCATATATGCTAACAATGTTTCTTTCTCATATATGGTTTTAGGTTTTTATATAATTAAATAAAAGAGTCTTAAGATAGAGATCCTCATTAGTGTGAATGCATTAATGGCATAGAAGTGTGTAATGCCATGAAGCTGTGTCAGAAGAGAGTTAGATTAGATAGTAGGTAAAGACTATTCACCCAGAGGATGGTTGGGTACTGGAAGAGGCTCCCCACGGAAGTGGTCACAGCACCAAGCCTGACAGAGTACAGGATGCATTTGGACAACATTCTCAGGCACAGGGTGTGACTCCTGGAGTATCCTGCACAGGGCCCAGAGTTGGACTCAATGATCCTTGTGGGTCCCTTCCAATTCAGGATATTCTATGGTTCTGTTTTTCCAAATCAGAAGGAGATAAGGCTGGCCAACAAAAAAGTTGGGAATGGAAGATGCTTATCTTGAGCTTCATGCCCCATCTTCCTGAGAACATTGCTTCCTTTCTGTATTTAGCATACTAATGCCTGCCTTTCCTCATCTGATTTTAAATAGAACTGGAACGCCCCATTTTGGATTGCAATCAGTTAAGGTTGCTCCTGTGGGCAGCTCATACATCCCCAGTTATCTTTCTCCTCCAACCATAAAAGTGATTGCACTCTTGAGGCCTTAGCTAAGCACTGAAAAACACACAGGATGTATATGGAACAAAGTATTTGCAATATATACTTTTAGGATAAGAATACCTACAAGTAAAAAAGGATCACCTGACCATTACCAACAAATCAAGCAAAATGGGTCTGGGGAAGGGCAAAACCCACAGGCTGGACAGTTTCACTGATGGAAGACATCTATAGCTGTGGAGATAGTGAGAAAGTTTCTAAACATTGACAGAAATTTTCTTTTCCAATTGTACCAAATAAAGAATTTTATTCGACTTTTGTTTCCACGGAAAGAAACATTTTCATACACCAAAGTTGTGCACTAGCTGTTATCTTACAAAAAAATCTAGATTTTTAAGAGCTTATTAACTATGCTTTTTACAATATTAACTTAGGCTTGTTTTTCTTTGTTTTCTTTTGGAAACTTTCTTTGTAGAACATTTTTAGCCCAACTCTGATGAATTGTAGGAAGTTAAAGATGATACAAGACAGTCTTATTTTTATAGAGTAGAAATATTAAAGTAGTTGCTTCTTAATGATAAATGCATTAAGTCAAAGCCTACGCAGTGTGATAACCCAATAGGCAGCATTAGAACTGTGAGTACAACAGGGCCTGTAAGAGTTTGTCAAGGTGATGACGTTTATAGCCACAATTATTGCAGACAAAGTTGAAAGAAATGAATAACGCTTGAAAACAATGCTTAAGTCTTTTAAATAATTTTACATAGCTAAAAATTGGAAAACCATGTTGATCAGAGCTATGAGTTCAATAGAATTTTTGATACTCATCTGCATTTAGTAGTAGAGAGTATATGAACTACTATAATATCCTCATCTTCTCATCAATTTAATGCTAATTTTTTCCAAATTTATTTAATTCAAATTTTTGTAGGTATTTCCCCCTAATTGTCTGTGCCATGTTATTTAATTTATCATTCTTTAAATTAATTAAAGGAGCTGTTTCTGTTTAAACATACACATGTATGTATCACTTCCCTCTTTATAAGACAAGGTAATTTTTTAAATTCACTACAACACAAAATGTTATTTTCACTACATATTATAAAACACTCCCTGGAATATAACATAATCTTGAATTCCCTTTAGCAGTTTCCAACATCCACATCAATCACATATCAGAGAAAATATGACAGAATCAATATTGTGATGATAAACTGTAAAAAATTTCTTTTGTCTGGATTCAGAAGAAATCACAAGTGGTCTGATTCAGCATGAGAACATTGGAACCAACTTCTTAAAAAGAACAGCCTGTTCCAAAGTAAAACTAAGTTTGTGTTAGATGGAAGTGAGTTTATTTCATTCTTTGTTATCAACCAACCTTTTTATTCTCTTGCCTTTATGCATTCTCCCTTACTGGATCAAGATAATTTTTCCTGTTATTTGGTTTAATTTGGGATTGGAACTGATGCACTGCAGCTGATTTCCAGCATAACACAAAATATCTTAGCAGTATTCCTTATGGAAATCCTCTATATGGCCTTTGGAACATGTTCTGACAGATATTGACATCCACTGTGTCTAAAATACAAGTGGCTGCTTCGCCTCTCTAAAACTGATAAAAACCACTAGGTTTGGAATATAGGATATGACTCTTCCATTACCAATCTACTGGAAAATTGTTACTCATCAAGATTACCTGTAATCCATACAAAAAAGAGGCAAAATAAACAGCAGTTTCAGGAAGTTCCCCAGCTCCGTTGCATTTCTCTGGACAGGCTCCAGCCCCTCAATGTCTTCCTTGTCATGAGGGGCCCAAAACTGACCCCAGGATTTGAGGTACAACACAGTGCTCGAGGTGCTGTGCTCCCACACATCAAATGGTGGCAAATCAGATGGATTATACAGAACAGATTAAAGGCAGAAGATATCTTTTGTTCTTAGATACTTTTTGCTAATTCGAAACTCTGTAAAATTAAAATGCTTTCGTCCTACCACAGAATCAATCAAAAAATTTGGTTGCAAAAGTGAAAATGTAGTATCCACAGCTCAATTTAAGGAAAGCCAAAGATGAGAAATTATATTGCTGAGCACAACTCCCTGTGCTGGTGTCTCCAGATCACTCTCTCAGACAATACTGAAGTGGCTTTGATCCCCAGCTCTGTGCTGAGCTGTCAGGACAAAGACTATGTGCAGAATTAGGGCTGTTCTAACGATCCAGTCACTTGCATTTGCAGGGGAACCTGGGCCTTTTGAACACTCTGTTGTCCACACGTTCTTAAAAGTGTCAGTCAGCAGTATAGATCTAGCCAGACTACACACTGCTTGACAGCACCAGCCTGATTTGGGGAAAAAATAAATCCACAGAGCAAACAGATAGGGTAGAATTAATCTCTTTTACTTCTAGCTTTCAAAAAGTGATCTGTCTAGTGTAAACTAGTCCTCTAATTGCCTTCTAAAGTTAATGGAGAGAGAAAACATATTGACATTTGCTGTGTGACTCGGGATACATTATGCAATATGAGCTTGCTGAAAATGCTAGTTCAGGTATTTTCTGTTCAAATGACATTAGGTTATCTCCATTCAAACAGAGATGATATGTAGCAAAGCCTTCTGCTTATCCTCTGAATGATTTACAAGACTTGATTTGTGCTGTTCCTGTTTTGCTTCTAAGTTATTTAAGGTGAATTAATCTTCCCTAATTTAGATGCCTCATACCTACAACTGAACTAGAAGCCCAGACTTCATTTAATATTCACGTACAAATCTGCATTTTTGGAACACATTTATATGGCTTATTGCCAAACATGTTTTAGGATTAAAATAAACTTCTTAAAACCAGCAGTTTCTCCTCACTCATTAGAAATGAGGATAGATGTACAAGTCAGGTCGATACAAGTGTCTGAAATCAGATGAGATCAAACCCTCTCTTTAAGTCTGCCCTTTGCAATGGTCTAACCATTGTACTTCATGAACTGCTGACTCGGCTCATAACTTGTGTGACCAGAAGTTGAAAAGAAGGGAAAAGGAAAACGTCACTGGAGTCACTAAAGGATGACAGAAGGAAATTATATTACTTGCCTTTTAATAAAGAGTGACATTACGTGCTGACTCTTACCAGCTCTTTTTTAGGAATCAGTACAGCATAATTTTTTCCTCTCTTCTTTCATATCACAGTTAACCTATGTGCAAATAGGGAATAATCTAAAACTCTACAGAGACCTTGTGGTTATTTCACTGCTTGCGTAGTCATGACAGCTCGTGCTCTGGGACTTGCGTATTAGCAAGGTTAAGACAGTCTTTTCTTCCAAGGGTAAATGTGGATGCCAGCAGCATGGAATCTCAGAAGATTCAAAAGAAGTCTGCAGCGATGACAAAAGGAAGGCACCTTGGACTAATACATTCCGGATCATTAACACTGTTTAGAGACCTGAGGAAATGACTTTATTGTGCTGATCTTAGATGGACCGGTAGAGCTACAAATCTTGGAAAGAATAGAGAAGGCTTGAGAATGGGATTAAAATGTGAACAGGTGATGCCTTAGGTTTTAACTTTTGTATTTTTAAATCCTGTACTGCTTAGAGTGTAACTCTGAAGTTCCTTGTAGCTTGTAATTCCTGCTCTCTCGTACTGGGTAGACATAACAAAGCCTCTCCGGGCTTTGCCTTCAAGGACAGCCAGGCTGTTTTTAGGCCCAAAATGTGTAAACTAAAGATTCTAAGGGGAGCAAGCTGAGGGGCGTTACATCGCTAAAACCGGGGCTTTAATTGGAGAATTAACCCTGATATGCAAATGAACCAAACCTATAAAAGTGTGAAGAACTCGTGACCTGTCATCCATCTTGGGGTCCAATTTTGGAAGCAGCCTCTGGCTCCCCCAGGGTGTACCTTGAAGGCCCTTCAAATAAATACCTATCTTTATTCCCTTACTCTTGTCTAGTCTCTGTTTCTAGGTGGCTGGAGGAGGCATCACAGGGAGCATTTAATCTACAATTCTGAGTTAAGTTTGCTATGAAATATAAGTGGACGTGAGAAAATCCCTCTAGAGGTACAAAAATATTTTCCCGTACCCAAGAAGTTGCTTCAATTAGAATCATAGAATATTGTGAATTGGAAGGGATCCACAAGGATCAGCAAAGTCCATCTCCTGGCCCTGCACAGGACAGTCCCCAAATTAGATTAGATTATTAGATTAATTGACTGTAGAAGGGTCCTAGATAATTAAATGTGATGCCAAAGTCCTAGAAGGATATGTCTGACAATTCAATAACACCCATGTTTTTGATGAAGATATATGAGAAGGTTTTATCAGTAATTCTTGGAGACCACAGTTGCTAAATAGACACAACCCAATGGAAATTCATATTCTAACACTGGGTTATTAACCTTCACAGTCCTACACACAGTCTCAGGTTTACATTCTAGGAGCCACCAGGAAACCAAGTGTGCTAATCCATTTAGGGAATATTTACAATGAAGCTAAACACCTAGAGAGAGCTTTATAACAGGTCAGAATTTGGAACTGTGATTCCTTATTCACGCCGTAGTGTGACTGGGGTGATCCATGACAGCTGACAGCGTTTTGTCAGGCAAGGGAATAGGTGGTCCCTGCTTCCTTTTGGGTTAAGTGGATCCCATAGATCCCATATCAATCTCCCACTTGTGTTTAGCTGACTCAGAGAGAGCTACATACCACAGAGGTTCTCCCATGGATTTAAATTGTGGCACTGGGGAAGAAAGACTAATGAGCCAACAGCGAGGTAAAAAGGAACATTTCCTGTGGAAATGTACAGCTCCTCCAACAGGGCATGCACACATCTCTGTGCTCAGTAATCTAAAAAGTACAAGCTCAGTTTTATGGAAGTGTTGAGGTGACTTCAGTTTGCTTTTGGGTGTGAAAGAATGGATTAATTCCACAAGGTTTATGTGCTGCACCAGTTAATGAAATAGTTCTCGCAAACACGGATGGTCAGTAAAGAAAAAGCCTGTAAAAAAAAAAATTCTTTCAAATCCAGAGAGCATGAAAAATAAAGACTCGTGACAAAAGGAGAAAAACATAAAGTTTATCTGTAAGTGAAATACATGCAGGCGCTACGGCAAAGGAATTTAAATGTGTATATAATGAGCAGCTACACATGCACAAAAGTAGCTGTCACACACTATATAGTATGCATAAAAGCTCCAACAAGTTGCACAGTGTGAGGAATGGTTGCTTCTGGATCAGCGCACAGTCATTTAGTAGCTCTATCAAGCTGACAGCGAGCGTACCGGGCCCGATACACATGACTGCCCAGGAAGAGTGTCTCTGGATGTCAGCCTGGTGTACGTCAATGAAACAAGAGTAGAGCAGAATCAAAACAAGTTAACAAACCAGCAGCGAGCTTGTTTCTGCAGCAATAACAGAACCATAGGCTAACTGAGGCTTTCTTTATAAAACTTGTAAGGCTATGTCAGTGACCTCGGAACCACTGACCCACGGATGCTGGGTACAGTGAGGATGAAAGGGTTGGTTTTCTTTATCTAAATTCTTTTTTTTTTTTCCCATCTGAATTTCTAGGTGTCTTGCACTCTGTTCTGAGGCGACTGAAACGCTGGCTATTGTTCTCCCTCAACCTTCACAATAAGTCCTCCTTTGTTTGCTTATGTTGGTTAAACACCATTCAAGATCTGGGCTAACAAGCATTGTTGGGTAGTCACTTCTTATCATTTTAATGGTCCTTCTGAAGGCTTGGATTTATTTTATGGTTTTGATGTTCTGTGTCTATAAGATCAATTGTCTGCAATGGTTGTTTAATGTGTATCAGGTACTATCACTGTAACCAGAAATGTTGACTGGACCATTTTAATGGATAGTCTGGAGAGAGAGGATGTAGTTTAGTTTGATTAGGAGATAAAACTATTTTAGAAAAGGAATAAGAACACATCACTTTAGGGAAAATGGGCTATGAGTTTCTTTTTTTGCTAGTTACCACTATGCACATCCTACTACCACTGCAAGGTAGGAATCAAAGCTGGAAGCTGGTAGGGCTATTTGGCTGGAAGGAACTTTCCTTCAAAAATTGATACTTGGGAATTAAATTTTTCCTGTACCATTTTCTAGATAAACAATTTAATTTTCATGGTGGACAACTGTAATTATGACTGGAGTAAAGGCACCTGAACCAGCTGTGAATGAAAACTGGTTTAATATCAAGTTCAGCATGGTCTAAGAGAGCTCTGGACTCTGTAGGAATTGCAGCCAGCCCACGATGAGTTCTCCAACAGCACAACTACTCTAAACATCAGTTTGGCCACTTTAAAGCTATGTCAAGGATTAAATTGCAGTGCCACAGCGACCACCTCTAATTCAACTGATACGTATTTCTAATATTTTCCTCTCCTGAGAATGTGCCTTCCCTTTTCTCACTGCCAAAATGCTCCCTGCCCTGCCAGAAGCTCATTGCAAAAGTCACAGTTGTTCAAATCAGGCCCTGATTTTGAATTTGAATTACTTAAATGTTTGGAAACTTACAGTGAGTAGTCACCAAGACCCAAAGTTCTGACAACAGAGTCAGAAGAGCATTCTGTCATATTCAGCTTCAATGAATTTTAGAAGGGACAAACTAATTAAAAAATAATGTGCTGTGCACGTATAATTTTAATGTTGAAAGCAGAAAATGCGCAGGGCACCTTGATCATATGGGAAACACTTTGTTTTAAGGTCTATTAAAGAGTTTAAGATTAAAAGGATTTTTATAAGTTCAGACTGATAGACACAATCACAAATACATCTCCACATCTGCTCCTTTTTCACAACTGAATTAAGGAACATTTTCCCCCCAATGAGTTTAATTAACTTTAAGAACAAGCTAAATTAGTTTAAAAGGCAATTAAAATGCAAGCATATAAATTGTAATTAAAACTGCATGCTGTTTATAGATATTTTTTTCTAAATATTTAAAGAAGATATTTTCCAAATGAAAAAACAGAAGTTCTACAGTCAGTAAATAATTCAGTTCAGAAAAATAAAAAACAGATTTTCATACACATGTAGATTTTAAAAAATCTAATTTGTTAGAAATTAATATTGCAGAATATTGTATCAGCGTCCCACTGGAAAATACTGATAATTTGCTTTGCAGATGTGTTTTTTCTTATGGTGAGATGAGACTGGTTCGCCATTTTATTGAGTTTGGAGATATCAGATTTATTGGGATGTGTTAAGTATTTCTGAGTCGGTTTTGCATGAACTTTTCTTCTGGCAGTGCTGGGTTAATGGTTGGACTCGATCTTAGAGGCCTTTTACAACCTCAATGATTCTCTGATTCTTGCTGCATTTGATGTTGTCAGTGTTTTGCACTGGGGGCTTCTCTTTTTCCTTTATATCCTCTTTCTCTCCATCTATGTTCATTATCTTGAGGGCATTCCCTTATTGGTGTCCTCAAAACTGTACAGTTAAGCCAACCAACTTTTAAGAGGTGTTTTTTCTCTCTTCTATTGCCTTTGAGCAACACAGCTGATGTGAGTGGAGCACGCATTGGCCCTGTCCTCCAAAAGGGGTATCAGGGTTCCCTTCCCAGCTCTGCACCTCACACGGTGCAGTCACACACCCCGTGCCCACAGGAAAATCACTTCACCTCTCTGTGTTCATCTTGCCTGCTGACCAAATGTATTTTGGTGAATTGTCAACTGCCTCTCAGTTTGGGGCATTCCTGGGAAAATCAAGGTCTTGGCTCAGTCAGTCACATCGGGTACCACAGACAGAAATTACTACAAGTGGCAAAAATAGCTTGAGTGAGAATGTGTTTGACAGAACATGAATAATTGCATGAATATCCATTATAAAAATATGACACTCTGGGGATTTCTAAACATTTTCCTCAGACATCACATAACCTGGGGGATTGTCTTTGAGTGAGTAATGGTGATCACGGGCTGTTGCAAACTGAAACGCTGTGTTATTTGTTCACTCTCAGCTTAATGTTGTCAAAAGGAAAATTCCTACTGAATGTACAGCAGACAGGATTCAAACATCACAGAAAAGAGTTGTTGATCTTCAGCTGTAGAACTAAGAAATAAAATGCATGTTAAATAATGACTATATAAAAATCTGAGTTTGAATTTCGATAATTAATGTGAATAACTGAGGCCTAGGTTTGGTTTTGATTTTCTTTTTCATGTTTCAAAATTAAAAATCTGCTAAGTAATCTCATCTAAACTTTGTGAAACTACTGAGATAGATTTCTGACTACAAAAATATATTCAGCCAAAGCCATTTTCATCTGAGAATAAGGATTTTTATTGAAAATCAGAAATTCAAGTTGCAAGAGTACACTTAAAATATCTATCACAGTTCCCAATTTTTACAGCTTTAAGTGAGTAAAGTTCTTGAAAGTGTAGGAGTTCTGAAGGATTTGAGACAGTTTAAAAATCTGTCATTTGTTAGCTTTCTGAAAGAAAGATACATGAATATAAAGAATAAGATAACAGCACAAAAGGGCTTTATAACTGCCAATGAAACAAACCTGCATATTTCACTAGAGATATAAATGTTACAGTTTTAACTAAAAAATGGATAGGAAATGAATGACTTGTTCTTTCACTCCAAATTGGTGGATTTGAAGGGGTTAGTCTTGTTTCTAAATCCAGAGAATCTTTCTTGTTTGTCTTATATGATCAAAAAAAGATAAGAGCATTCAGGTGGAAAGATATCTACTGTGTATAATAGGAATAGTTTGATTTTTCAGCACAACCCTTATTCATAGCAGGGTTACTTCATAAGAAGCTTATGAATTTCTATTTTAATCCACCAGCCAATTTCCATTTTCAACTGTTTGCAAAACAACACAAGAATTTCACTCTAGAGCTGGTTCAAAAAACCCCCCCTAAATACACCAAACTAATTGTGACTGGGCTCTGATTTAAATTGACCTGCAGTTTGTGGCACTCATCTCCAGGAAGAAAATCTGGTCCATCTTTAAATAAAACCAATCACTCAGGGCACACATACAGACCACCAGGAAGGAAAAGTCCTAATTGCATCAGCTTGCTGACAAGTTACAGGACACGTAAAGAGAATCAAGCATGTCTCAGTTGCTGTGCCCCAGGGAAAACCCAATGTAGATTCAAGAAATAATGAAGCAGTGCCAGTAATATCATTTATGCCACCACAAAAGAAGAACGAGGTCCATTGCTTTTATGTACTATAGGGATAGAATTATATTCCTGTTTTATATCCAATTTATTTTTGTTACCTGGATATTTGGACAGAAGTATTATTGATGACATCATTTGCATTTTGTGAAGAATCAGATATTTTGTATTGTCTAGCATAATTAACTGATAGCCTGAATCACATGCAACATTTTCCTATCAACAGTGTATCTTAGAGTATTAATTACTGTAATTAAATTAACAATAACATATTGCTTTTGTCTATCATTCTATCTCAGATATAATGGATATATCAGATATAAATGGCCTGGGGGAAAACCTTTGGAATATCTCCTATATCTCACGTCAGAAAGTTTGCTAGCACTGAAATGTTGTTTCCCCTGTGTCGTTTACTGAAATAGGTATTTTGCGTTTTAAAATAAAGTTGTGAAATCTAGGGAATGAAATAAAAAGGAAAACCAATGAGAAGAATTTTTCAGAAAATTAGATTAAATTTTCATCTGCAATTAAATACAAAAATGCTGGCTTCCTTTTTTTTTTTTTTTTTTACAGCTGCAGCTTCATTTTTTTCTTTTTCCCATTAATTTCTTGTCTCCTGGGGTATCTGTATTAAATTCATCCATTTATTTACAGTCTGTTAGGAAACTAAGGATGGAATTATGGTTCCATATTTCCAAGAGGATGAAAATGTCAAATGTTCTAAAGTTGTCTCCTCTAGTTGCTGGAATATCTTTGCTTAGGGACTGGATTTTTTATTAGGGACCTTTTTTTCACAGTGAGCTTGCAATTGTGAAAATAAAAATGTCCCCTCGACCTTCATCTGAGAAAGTGAAAGTTTTGACAAAGGCCTCAGAAAAGTGACATGAGAACACCTCTATAACAGTAAGCATGTATCCATTCATAATTGAGAGAAAACCTTCATTTATTCAGAGCCTTATTTAGAATCTCATTATCTTCTTCTAGCCTTTGATAATAGGGTCATGGGTTTCTAGAATACACTTTGAGTTTTAAAGTAAAATGCAAATTAACAACGTGCTTTCTCTCACCATTTATGTGAACTTTATTCCTACAAGCACACCACAGCTTCCTAATGACTGCTGCTCAATGCCCATACAAGTTTTCATCCTGTGTGAGTATAGAGAATTGAACCAAAAGGCCTAAATGAAAGTCATTTAGTGGAAACAATCCCATTGATTCCCGCCAACTTCAGGAGTGTGATCTTAAATCATCACATTTATGTATGGAATTCGCTGAGTACACACTGGAAAGGGACTCCTGGTAATAGAAGACAAATTGGCTCACTATTGTGGTGCTTTTTGTAGAATTAAAACCTTAGAGTGCCAATTATGTGTAAGAAGTGCTTCTTCCCTTGCAAAGCTTTAATTTGTCAAGTTAAATGGTTTTTCAAAAATGAAAATAAATTTGCTTTTCATAGAGAAGCTTTGAACTCAGTGAGACCTAAAGAAGAGCTTATGTGCCCAGAAACTTGTCTATTTTTTTCCAGCTGTGTCAGTTGGGATGATAAGAAATATTATCTCTCAAGACTTATTTGAAGAGCAACCACAATGTCGTATAGTGAGAAACTAGGAATCTCCATCTATTCTGTTCTTTGAACAGTAGATTATTTGCACTCTTCATGCACAGAGAGAAGATATTTTTTACAGTAAATAACTCACTAATCTAGCATGTCAGGATCCAGTAGCTGGGAGCTGAAACTAGACAGATTCAGATTGGAAATAAGACATCCATTTTTAACAGTTAGGAAAAATTGCATCAGCTTCCAGAGTGAGATAGGTGTTTAAGATAGGAGGGATGAATCATGCTCTTGTGATGTGTCTCTCTCCTTTGGTTGTTGAGAGACCCCAGATAACCAGGGCAGATGTCTAACTTTCATATAGATAAAACTAGGTGAGATAAATCTGACTGTCTTAAATTGAGATAATATTCTGTGTGTTTCCTAATTGTATAACAGCCACAGCAAACAACAGTTTTGCTGTTGAACTTTGGAAAATTGCTCTGGAATATTGCAGTGCTTTGAATAACTGAGATAAGTTTAGGAGGAATTAAATGTCCCAAAGTATTTGACTACATCTATATAACAAAATGCATTCAGTTAGAAATGGGGATTACAGTTCTTATGATTTTTAAATCACTCTACAGCTTACCTCTAGAATAGGGCAGATCAGATTTGCTGAATCAAATCATCTGGATGGTGTTTGCATGACTGATTTCTAAAAGCATTAAATTGACAGAGAAGAGAGAATGAGTTATGCATTTAATACAGATTTGCTAATGATAACGATGGTTGCATGACTTTCGAATTATGTACCACAGAGATTTTTCATGATCTCACCATATTGATGGTTTTTTGTTTTTTTTTTTTCTTTCAATGTTTCTTTTTCAGGGCATGAAGATGAATAATATCACTAAGGCTCAACAAATATATGAACATTGTGTGAGACAGAAAGAAAGTTCTCTCAGGGTTTGGATGACTTCTGGCAAGAAATTTTGAGTGAGACCTAAGAAGTTGCCTGTTTGGTTCTTAAAACAGGAGGAAAATGAACACACTTACATCTGCTTTATGATTGTTCTCTGCATAAGGAACCTGAGCCACATAGGTACAAAAACATTTTAACCTTAGTCTTATATGAAAGTCTTCCACATGAGAAGATTCTTTGTTATAACACAGAAATAATCGCATTATCAAGGGGTACAATTCAGTTCCCTCTCTCCCAGAAGAGATTTCTTAACAACCATGTTAAAAAATCAGGGTCCACACTATGTGCCTCCTTCATGACTTGTTTCTTCAGTCAGCTGTATCCCAAATTTATGGCCTTGTGGTTGGAAAAGTGCCACAGGAAATGGAAAATGTGTGTAGGAGATTTGCTATGTTTAAGAGGATTGAAACTCTCAATTTTAACAGGTAACAAGTTGGGCTGCATGTGTTTAAGGCCACTGAGAAAAAATCTCTCCCTTTCTATTTTGTTAAGTGCCTAAACTCTGGAAAGGAATGGGAAATCAGGTAAATATACTATTAAGTGATTGCAAACAGCCTTTTCTCTAGGCTTATCTGGCTCCTTATAGACAGCAAATTTTCTGTATTTATTGTATCAGGACATACTGGATGATTGTACAAACGACAATTTTATTCACACATAAATACAACTAGATATGAAACATCCATATTATTTATTTATTTGGTTTTTGTTTGTTTGTTTGTTTGTTTGACTACATAGCTTTTGATATTCTCTACTTTGTCACCTGAAACCACCTTTTGTGTCTGGTTCCCTGATAATACAAGCTGAAACCCAAGGCAGACTCTGAACCTTCCCTTGTCTCCTTTCTGCAGTCATAGAATAAAAGTGTTAATCTGGTCATTTGGGGCTAGGTGTTATTCTAACAGGAAATGTCCCACAAATTGTTTAGAAAATACGTCTCTAAGGTGGTTCTGGTTGCAGTTGTCTATAATATAATTATAGAGGAGATTGTTTTAAAATTATTATCAACTTGCATTCTCTAAACAAAGGCGCTTGGACATATCCTTCTTTTCAGAGAATAGGACTTCATGGCCACCTAAAAAATGTCAACACCTAAATTCAACAGTCTGCTTTTAATATTTAAGCTTGCATTACCAAGAAAAAAACCTTTATGAACAATAATGTGTCCTAAAATAAATCTTCAAAGCCTGTTTGAAGGTAAGATACTAAGAATAAGATACTAAGATACTCAGAATGCTTTATCTTTCAGCCACTTAATCGGTGTAGCCAAAGCCACAGCAGTCAGCTGATGCAAGATTTGGAATACTTTATGATTTTGCAAGCAGCCCTTACGTTGATGTTGAAGGTCTGATTATTAAAGCTTTGGAAGATGTGGAAGGATCCTTGTAGGGGACTTCTACTGTCTCTGTGGTGAGGGCCTGATGGATATGGAGATGCTTCCACAGTCACTTGCAGAAACGACAAGTCCCTATTCTTGAAGTAATTATCAGGATAGGAATGGCTACAGCTTCCCTCTGATGTAAATGCTCTTTGGAGCATCTTTAATGTATTTAAAGTACTAATATATAAGAAAACAGTTCCCCCACAGTGTCACATGGAAAAAGATGCTTTTTTTTTCCTAACAAAATAAAAATTTTATGGAAGTGTATTAAAATTGACTTTCAATGGGCTGAACAAGGTACAAATCACAGGGAACATCAGGATGTAATTACACACTTATAGAGAAGTCTACCATGAAAAGGAGAGGTTTTGTTGTAGCTTTTCCCCCCAGAAAAATGAAAATGACAAGCTCAAATTATGAAGTCTACTGTGCACAATCAAGTGTGAGGAAGTATCAGCTTACGAATCATTAACAACCCCAGTTTCATGAACAGAGCATTATCAGCTCTGTGAGTCTGAACAAAGCAATTGTCAGCTGCCACCCTCCCTCAACGAGACAATTAAAAATTTCATGTAGTGCAAAGTGAAAAAGTAAGATCAAAATCAGCAACGCTCTTGCCCAGCAGATGCAGAAAGATCTGTCACCCTGCCCAAGTGCAGCCTCTTCCAGGGGACATGCAGGAAGATCAGCATTAACATTCAGGGGAGGGTCTGGGTAAAGACCTGAGCATAGCCATGAGGACACCTGGATGCTCTCCACGGGCTTGAGGAAGGTTATTCTGGGCAAACCCTGCCCTGCTGGTGAGGTGAGGGTGAAAGGAGAGGAGCAGACACAACATCTGCCTTGAACTCACGCCAGCTTGGAGAACATGGAAGTGTTTTGAGGCAGATGGGTCTCATTTTACTGCTGTTTAAAAAAAGTAAGGTGCTTGTTGGGAAAATAGTCATTGGTATCCTTGTTACCTGTGCAGCTTAGCAGAGAAGAGCCTTGCAGCTGGTGAGCCCCATTCTTCCATGGGCCTGTTTTGTGTGTAAATGCATTTGCAGTTGCACTGCTATTCTATTTCCTTGTATGGATTGTCTTTCAGCTTTCCTGCTAGGGAAGAAAAGGCTCTCTGTGCTGCTTAATCCCCTAAAATATCAAAGCACAGCACCAAACAGGATCTAGGCCTTACCTTACTGCGTTCAAGTTTATCCATCTGTGAAATTAGTATAATAGCATTGTTCTGCCTCACAGGGATATTGTGCGTCTGCTTGTTTCTAAAGTGATGCTCCAGGCATGTTTTGAAATGCTTTCAGTTTCCAAAGTGCTTTGTTGGTCTTGGACAATAAGAAGAATGTGTTAACTTTGAGTGGCAAAGACAATAGATTTCTGCGCTGGGCTGTGAGTCAAGGGCTGAGTGGGACCTGGGAAAACTTCTTTTGGTTGCTGCAGGGGACCACTGACATGGAATCAAAGAATCAAGGAATGGTTTGGACTAAAAGAGGCCTTAGACATCATCTCATTCCAATCCCCTGCCATGGGCAGGGACATCTTCCACTCTCCCAGGTTCCTCCAAGCCCCATCCAACCCAACCTTGAACACTTCCATGGATGGGGCAGCCACAGCTTCTCTGGAAAAACTGTTCCAGGGCTTCATCACCCTCACCACAAAGAATTTCTTGCTAATATCTAATCTAACCCTGCCTCTGAAATTTTAAATCCGTTTCAGCCCCACTGCTGTTCCCATCTCACATTTTGTGCTGCAACTGGGCCTTTGCAGGGGAAATCACAGGGATTTGTAGACATTCCCTTCTCTTGTGCAAAAACACTTCAGAGACCCTTAGGAAACAGGATCATTAAGCTGAATGCTGAATGGAGAATTACAAGTATTTTGGCAGCCCTCACTGCAGGAGGGTGTGTTAAAAAACAACCAGCCTTTGAGAGACCCCAAGATCAACACAAAGAGCTTTTTTTTTTCAGTTGAAAAGATAGGTTGGAACCCACCTGTCACACAGTGAGTTCACTCTATGAGTCAGCCTCATTTCCTGATAAGTGTTTTATGTTACTAACATTCAATTACCCTGGAAGTTACTTAGGGCAGAATAGATGTTTATGCCTGTGAAAGTTTAGTGCAGCGAGACGTTTGTTCTGAAGCTACTGGAAGATGAATAATGGTGCTAATAACAATAACATATTTAAATCAGAAAGTGCATTTGTTCATTTGTATTCTTAGATCTCTGATCATTGTTTCTCAAGAGCTTCTTGCTCCGTATTTTTGCTTAATGGAACTGCATTCCTCAGACAAGCTGCTCTGAAGGCTGTTTACTTAGTAAGTGAGTTGCCTGACTGAGTAAGAGCTGAGAGAGAAAAGCAGAGAGAGAAAACACCAGCCAGCTGAAAAGCCAGGAGAAAGCAGCAGAGAAAGATGGTTTTGTAACCCATATCTCCCTTCGGGCTATTCATACAAAATTGTTTATTTCACTTCTGCAAAACTGGGTCTCCCTTTTTTGGAATGACATTTTTGCTGATTTCAAGGTATTTATAGCATGCAGACATTCTGTTTGATTCACTCTGTATTCCTTATTGACACAGTAATGCTGATCTCCTTGGTATTCAATGTAAGAACAACCTGTGGGCTTGCCTTTGAGCATTCGGGAGCTCAGTATCAATAACCTCAGCCTTTGACAACTGATGAGTCTCTCCCCTTCTTGAAAGACAAGGTCCAGTGTAAAAAAAAAAAAAAATCAGATTTTCAGAACTACAGAACTGATTCGTTTTCCATCTTGCTTTAAGTGCTGTTTTGCATTTTCATACTTTTTTTGTGGATGGCAAGAAGCAGAAGCTAATCTGTTACTAAATAAAAATTGATTCTTGCATAACGGGACTCCTGGAGCTAGGCGTGTTGGAATAAAAAGAAAAACAAATTTTGAGCCTCAAGAACAACAGTAGCATCATATCATTTAATTCATGTCAGCTGAGAGTTTGAAGTAATATTTCAAAGGAAACTGAAAGTTTCTAAGAGATCAAGTTCTATTAATGAAAACAATTAGATGTTTATGTATCATTTGTGTCTAGGAGAAAATTAGGGACAGAAGTAATTTCCTAGGAGATATGAGCTGTGGGGTATTTAAAGATTTTAGCTAATAGTAATATACTGCTGTAGCCATGTAACCATCTCTGAAAACCAGACCTTGTGTCATTTTTAAAATCGAAGTTCAATGGCTTTGATAATTTATCCTTCAAACCTTGGAATCTCAGCTTGATCGTAATTTTATATTTAATTCTAGTCAGTTCCAAAGACCGCAAGTGAATCCTCATCCTGGAGAATCAGTCCCACCAATTAGTACCCACTGAGTACCCAGAATTTAATTGGTTAAAAAAATTTTTAGAGTGGCTTGCATCTGTTTTCCAAGCCTGTTTTTCCCTATATAGTTTTGAAATTTTTTTAGTACCAAGCTAAACAAAAAAAAATTAGAATTTTAAATTGTGCTTTCAGCTTGAGAGTCAGTCTCTTTATGTGGGGTGGCTTATTAAATTAGAGATTAAGATTTAAATACAATTCACAGCAAATACTGCATACAGCACATATCTAACACTGTGTACAGGAAGTAAAAGAAAAACATGGCATGAGTAGTCAGAGCAATTTTAAGTATTCAAATGACTAATAATTGCCCTTTTGTTGCAGGGTCATGTGAATTTTCAGTTCTTCACTTTAGGCTTCATTGACATTACATTTGTTTTGTGTGATTTTTTCCATATTCTTTTTTATCCTCAAAAATCTGAGGACAACCATCTTAGACTGTAGATTAAACATTTAATATATTGCTTTTATTTTACCTGGATTAGAGGTAAAGCCATATTTGCTGAGCTGAGGAGTATTAATCAGATCTCTGAGAACACTTTTTTTTGCCTTTAGGATCTGCATATTTAAATTTCATTTGCTCTCTGAGAAACCTGTCAAAGTCTTTTATTATATCTTTAACATCCTTTCACTCAAGTTAAATATATTCCATTATATCTTCAGCGAAGTAGAAATACTCTGAGACTTGCACAAGTTTTAATTGAACATTTTTAACAGTATATCTAATGCCAAAAAAAAATGGTTTAAGTAACAGATTTTTTCTTTTCTTAGTGGTAAAAATAGCTTCTGGAATGATAAATTCTTGATTGTCCAATAGGGTCAATTTAAAAGTTTTCTTCTCATGAGGCATGAGTCGTAGATCTCTGAAAATAATTTCAAACTTATATCCCAAATTCCTGAACATTTAGAAAGAGCAGTAGATGATGAAAATTAAAACTCTAATGTTTAAATGATTTGTTTAAATTAGGTCCTAAATATGCTACTACTGCATTTAAAAACGAGCATCTGGACATGCTTGGAGACTTTCTTTTATTGCTCATATCTTTAAGGTTTTATAATCTGATGCTTGTCTCTCACAGCTGATCAGAAGTATTAGGGAAAGGGATCAAAGAAAGGGATTTTCAAAAAGCTGGAACCCCCCTATTCTTCTCTATCTCATGTCTTTTGTAAAATTCTTTAATTAAAATATTTACCAGCAAAGCTACCAAAATCAATATGAAATTATAAATATTTCATACACTCCACACAGGCTTTCAAAAATGCTCTTTTCCTTAATATTCTGGGAATATTCATTAGGTTTGTGATAAATATTAATTTCCTATGAAATTCTTAATATAAGAAAGAGAAAAATACCCAGATAACTGACATATTTCCTATGTAAAGAAAACAACCCTCTCAAGATGTGTCTTTGTTTCAGCACTATATTTAATATTTGGTGCCCAGTGACAGGGCCAGAGGCAACTGGTACAAAACCAAAACACAGGATGTTCCCTTTGGACATTAAGGAAATGCTTTTTTAACTGAGAGGGTGACCAAACACTGGCAGAGGTTGCCCAGAGAGGTCATCTCCTACCCTGGAGATATTCAGAATTCATCTGGACATGGTCCCGGGCCACTGGCTCTAGGTGGCCCTGCTTGAGCAGGGGATTGGAGCATTTGTCCTCCCGAGGTCCCTTCCAAACGGAGCCACTCTGTGAGTCCTTTGGTATGGTAGCACATAATAAAATAATAATATTTTATGTCTCACTTCAAACAGTGCAAAGTAAAGCAAAATGATCAGAAGAGTCCATTGATCTAGGATCTAGTCACAAAATCAGAAAATTGAAGAATTGCAGAAGGGTTTGAGTTGGAAGGGACTTTAAATATTATCTGATTCCAAGACAATTGCCATGGGCGGGGATGCCACTCACTAGACCAGATTGCTCCAAGCCCCATCCAGCCTGGCCTTGGACACTTCCAGGGATGGGGCAGCCACAGCCTCTCTGGGCAGCCTGTGCCAGGGCCTCACCACCCTCACAGTAAAGATTTCTTAATAATTTCTCACTGATATCCGATCTAAGCATACTGTCTTTCAGTTCAAAGCCAAATCTTTTTGCCTTTTGGAAGCTTTCTCTGTATCTTTGGTGTTAAAGAGGATAAATAAAAATTTCATTATATATGTATATGAAGGCTCTATTCTGACTAATGCTCTAAAAGCAAGGAGTGCCTGACTTTCCCAAGAGTTTTTCTGTGCCCTGCTGAGAATCACACACATATTTCATGGCAGAGCCACTACAAACATAGAAAGACCTGTTTCAGAATTCATGATATGCCTAAATTGCACTTCATTCTGGTAATTTTTTAATGTTTCTGCTTCAACTTTGCTTTCTCCTTGAATGAACTCCTCAACATTTTACACTGGATCATTTTATTTATGACCTCTGCCTTCACACCTTCTTACCTCCCTGCAAGCAGCTTCCATATGTTAATCCTTATAGTGAAATGAAACTGTCCTTCCCCAAGAACTGAGGCACAGGGAGCTGTGGGCTGGAGGCACAATGATGTCTCCTGAGCTGCCAGAATTAGGAGCATTTAGGGACCACTCCGTTGTTAATCGAGAGGTGTGTCCAAGAGACACAGCACCAATATTTTATCAATCTACCTGAGGCAGGTAGGAGAAAAAGAAACAGGACAGTTGTAATGTAAATTTTCAGCCCTGCTGGTCTCTAGATCTTTGTCAACTGTCTGGCAGGAAGGAATTCATCGGGATTTCATATTTCCTGAGTGGGATTCATCTCACCTAACTTTAGACATGGAAGTGTGAGTTATCAAAGCCTGTTAGTCACTCAGGAATAACAGGCTGAGTTCTTCTTAAAGTAAAGAAATAAAAGGCAATTCCAGAAGGCAATTAAGACAAGTGCTCGGGATAGCTGGAATGAATCACACACTGGAAATGCCCATTTCTCTCCATTCACAGGAGGAGGCAGCTGAATGACTGCTCCAGAAGTCTACATGTGAGTTGGGAACCCTTGACTCTCTTCAAAGACAATGGAGCAAAATAAGCCCTTTTTAAATGCAATTCATCCAGCCAAATGCACGAAGATGATTCACAGTCTACAAGTGCTTTTCCTCAATGACTATTCAGGAGTCTGGGGAGACTTGCTCAAAGATCTCTGTGCTGCAATGTTTCATTCACTTAATGAATCGCACCAGGACTCCCTCCATGAAATGGGCCCAGAGTTATCTTTTTTTTTTCTTCTTTTTCAATCACAGAGGAAGATTGTGGTTCAGCTAGATAAGACATCCAGAGTTCCTGGATCCTAAAGGAGCGTCTCAAAAAATTCTGTGTTGTCTTCACTTTGCTTTACTCTTCCTCAAGTCCTGCTGCTGCCATCCCACAGCATTCCTTCCTTCTTACTCTGTGACCTTAGAGATCAGTCATACCCATTTCCTCCCTAATCCTGACTCTTCTTTCACCTCCATTGTTCAACCACTCCATATCTCACTGGTTTACATTCACTCAGATTTTCTGATCTATTCCACTTTGACCCTGTTTCTGATTTAAGCAAATTCTTGTCCATGTTTCTCTCCTATTTCCTCCTCTCCTCTTGCACCAGTTGCCATTAAATCACTACCTATATCTCAGAGCTCATAATCTAGAAATACTGTGTAGATACTGTAGATACTGGAGGTTGAGACTTTCCATGTTTCTATATGGTATGCACCATCCAAATCAGAAGGGTCTTTATCTTGGACCACAGAAGACCCAAATTTTGGCCTCAGTTAGGACAGGACAGTAGAACTACTGAAGTAAGTCTCAAAATGTTTGATATGAATACAACTAAATAAATTAATATACCCCATATATGCTGAAAATGGTATTATTTCCTCCAGAAACAAATGTAGTTGGTTTTGTCTCAGACATAAAATATATGTCTGGAAATACTTGAACTACAACAGTCACATATCTTTCCTCTATTACGCACAGAAGAATAATTTGCAGTTCTACATTTTCACTCATAGGTGGCGATAGAAAATTGATATATTATTTACCATGCTTTTGCTTAAAGATGCTCCGCAGAGACTAGAGAAAGCATAATGAACTTTTTCAGACATTTAGAGTGATGGATTTTTCTTGTTTTGTGCACTAGGACATTTGTAGAAGGTCATTTTAAATTGTGTCTGCACATCAAACATACCTGTGTGTACCTCTCCAGACAAATATGTAGGCAGAAATCAGCCTTTGTCTCCTTAGCTTGCTCTTTTTCTTTCTCTCTTTTCCTTCCTTCCTTCCTTCCTTCCTTCCTTCCTTCCTTCCTTCCTTCCTTCCTTCCTTCCTTCCTTCCTTCCTT